>OY728119.1:450850179-451450179 GCA_963277665.1 Viscum album
TTTAATGTAAAGGTTCTCTATCACTCTAATTTAACAAATGAATTTTAACCATGTAACCTACTGTATGTCCACTAATGTTATATAACTTCAATTCTAGACAACCACTTTCATCTTACAATTTATTTGAACCTAAATACAATTGAACCGATCATTAAAACAAATGAATCAAACAGACCCGAACAGTGAAATTGATCCTTGTAATCAATAAAAATGGGTATAAATGAACTTAAAAAGGTTATACTGAATATTTTACAATTAGATAAGGTTCTGGAACTATTGATTAACAAACCTAATTTGACTATTCAGGTCATTAATATCAAGTGGAGAACACCAACGGACCTAAGGTAAGGGATCCTCTCAATTTCACTCTTATTCAAGATTGTTCACTATGTTAAGACTTGTTGTGTGTAATTATTAATGATGGGGTATGATTTTTCACCTCCCCCATACTTCCCTATTTATGTATAAGTTATGATAATTCCCTTTCCTCTCTCACTAATCCCCCTCAAGTACTCTCGATACCATGTCGATAATCCGTAAAGAATTCTACCCGAACCACTTTTATTCCTTAGGGTTGTCTTATCTACCATTCTACCAAAATGATGTTATCTTATATTTTCTTGTGCATAATCTAAATGTTGTGTACATGTTCCAAGTATATTTATCAAGACTCTTTCATCACTTTATTTCTGGGATATGCATGATTTTAAGTGATTCTCTCCTCATTACTTCCCAATAAGTGAACTCGTTTTAAGGGAACTTCCCAAATCCTTTCCTATTATCAAGTGTACTCTATCCTATGTTTTAAGTCACCTTTGTCCTTATAAAATCAGTTTTTTATTATGAAAACACTCCTGGTTTACTTCTGGTTTTATAAAAAATATTATGCCGCTTTTCGTTTTAAGAGATATTTGATGTTTTGACTCAAAGATTCCTAAAAACTATTTTTACGTGTTATCACTTCAGTTTGTTATCTCTTCTCATGATTTATGCCTTTATACATTATTAATTCCTATTTATGATTTAATTCCTTTCTTTCATAGACGCTTTTATGTTATGCCCCTTTTTATTATGCTTCATAACGTGATTGTGTGCCCATTTCTTTCCTTGGGTACTCTTATGTTTTTGTATGATTGAGGTTCTTTATGTGGCAAGCATATACATGAATAAGATTAGATGGGTGCACCCAGATAGCGCTCCAATGCATTGGGTAAAGATAATTTCTCATGAGAAGATTATGGGAAAATGGTCCGGGCGGTTAGCCTTGGCTTGTGCTACTATAGGAAACAAGATTGGCGGTTAGCCTTGACTCGTACTAAAGTCTTGTTTAAATTTGTTGCCACCTCTCTATGAAACTACGCTTATATAATCTTAGTCTTATATGATCCCATGATTATTTTATCCCAGGTTTTTATAGTCCCATGTTTATATGTTATGATTCCATATGTTCCATGCTTCCAATATCATTATGTCAAGACTCCTAATTCATGTGATTAAAGTTTATTCTTATGTTCTTTCCCCTACTGGGCTTTTTAGCTCATCCCTTTGTTCATGTATTCCCCAGGGTACCCTATGTAGATGTAAGGGATCAAAGGAAGTTAAGATCTCATTATGAAGATTAAATAAAGAAGTGTTTTTTCCCATGTTTTATGTTATATGTACCTAGTCTTCCAAGTCACTATGCTTAATGATCCTTGGCTTTTACTCTGATGATGAATTATGTTTAAAATCATGAAATGTTATGTGTAAAAGGCTAGGGTCACTATAGTTAGTATCAGAGGATGGTCTAGTTATTTTTGGACATTAGGAATAGAGCACCTTAGTGAGAACCTTAAAGATGAGACTAAGTATTAGAAAACATTCAAAAATTTTGGTGAGTATTGAGTAAGTGGTTTATCAAGAAAATACATCCCTGTCTGGATACGAGCAGGTAGAGGTGGCTCTGGGACAGATGTATCTTAGGGGTAAAACCTGAAAACACCGCTTTGAGCTAGACGCGAACGGGAACTGGTGCACGACAACGGGCCTTGCGGCACTCTTGGTTACGACACTCCTGGGGGATATGCTTTGGTAGATTCATGAGCCTAGAACAAACCATTATTAAGGGGAAAAGACCATAAGAATATAAGTTAAGAAATAGATTGAGGATAACCTAGATATAAACCTAAGGAATCACAAGTCAGGATGTACTTATTCTTTAAAAGTTTATCCTTTGATGTTCAATGTAACGACCCAAAGTTTCATTAATGGAAAATCCCTCTTGATCCAGTTAAATGTTTCTTTATGAAAATTTTTTTTTTATAAGATGTAAACTTTTTTAGTTTTACATTAAGATTTGTGACCGTTACTTTTATAGCCGTTGAACAGTGATCATCTGAGTAGTATAAATATAAGGCTTTAACGAACCCATTTCTACTCAGACAAAGGAAGCGATGGCCTCATCCAGTAGAATTGCCCCTTACGAAGCCCATTTGTCAGAGCTCGGAAAATAGGTGGCATCTTTGGGCTTTGCCCTTGACCAAGCCCAAGCTGAGCTTCATCAAGTCAAGCTCGAACGTGATCGTCTATGGGAAAAATGGAAGTTGATAGAGATTACCACTCGAGCGATGTTATCCGAGCAACCCCAAGAGTCTGTCACCATCACACACCTTACCCTTAGGTCTTATGCGGCTATTTTAAGGGGTTATGTAAAAAATAAGTAGCACCATGTTCATGTACATTATTTTTTTGTATATAATAATGAATATAATTTTTTTGATGCATTGTAATTAGTTTTTAAAGTACAAATGGTGTTTTTAGTTATTATTTAATTAAGAATTATATTTTATTAAATTAAAGGATTTTTGAATTAAATAATATTTTAATAAAATATTATTATTAATATTAAATTAATTTTTATTAAATATAAATGATCTTATAATTTTATGAATGCAATTAAAATTTTTATTAAGGTTTGAAAGCCATTTCTGTCAAAACCCGTGAATTTTTTATAAATGTCAGTTTTTATTTTAAAAGTGAAAATTCACATATTTAGAAAATTATTTATATAAAATAAATATTATTTTTGGAATCAGGACGTCGAAATTATCCAACGGTGAATTTTTCATAATTTTCTGAGACAGTCAAATTTTTGGGTAAAAATTAAATACCATTTAAATATATAATGTGTTTTATGACATCATAATGACCCAATGGTGATGTAATAAAATACCATAATCCTTATGTTCGGCCAATATGTGTTTTATAATTAAAATAATTAGGTTTTGGGTTTGTTTGACTTACTTTTCAAAGCATTAATGGAGCCCTCAAGACTTATTCAACACTTTGCCTTTTTAAATTAATTTCCATGGGAGTGTGACTCACCTCCACATAAGCAACCCTAATTTTTTAATACGTTCGGACCTTGGACTTGTAAAATATTGTTTTCCTCTTTCCTTTTCCAGAAACCATGGGAAAATACCATGGGATGGTTTGTGGTTTGGATTATTTTAATATAAGGGGTCCCAAACCTAAATAATAATGAATTCTCTCACCTTTCCTATATAAACCCACCCAAGCTCCCACTTCCTCCTCACTCAAAGCCCTTGAAGTTCGTCCAACCTCTTCCCTACTCTCTCTAGAATCCTCTCAAGGTGCCCCAAGCTCCCAAGAAGCCTCTCACAAGCCTCTCTCTAGCCTTTGGAAGCACACTTCCAAGTAAGGGTTTTTTCTTCCTTTCTCATTTTTGTCAATTTTCTTTAAGTTGTATTGCCCTTTTAATTTCAATTATGAATGTTGGGGTATGGTTTCGCACCTCCCCCATACTGCCCTATTATTGTTTGAATGATGGTATAACCCTTTCTCTCTCATTAAAAGCCTCCCATGTACACCCGTTACTATGCCGAAATTCCGAAAGGAACTTCTCTCTCTTCTTTTACATTCAAGCAATACTTTTGTATCATGAATCTAAATTCCATTTCTATTGTTGGGACATGTATATATATGATCTCCTTACTGTCCATTACATGTAAATATTATGAGGAACCCCTTTCTCTCTCATCAACCTTTTTTATGAATTCTTATGTCACGCCGTTACGCTGCCGAAATCGCACCGATTTTCTAAGCCAATGTCTTTGTGTAGTGAATACCATGCCCATTTCTCCATCAAGGGTATTCACCTTTATGCACATTTACATATTGATTATAAAGTTTCATGTATGAATTCCACATTCCTTTATCGTGGAAGAAATGATTATGTTTTATGAATCCATGTTTTATGATCCATGTGGCACACTTATGCATGAAATGAAATATTTAAGAAGGGTGCGCCCTTTATAGCGCTCCAATGCATTGGGTAAAGTATAGTATCATGATACGTCATGTGCAATGAGTGTTTACTCATTCTAATTCAAGTGCAACGAGGGTTTACTCATGCTTCAAGTGCAATGAGGGTTTACTCATGCTCCATGTGCAATGAGCCTTGGCTCATGCTAATTCAATGTTAAGTGTTGTTGCCACATTTCCATGTTATGATTATAATGCTTTATCATGCCTTTATGATCATGTTTCTATTATGCTCTATTGATATGCCTATTTCCTAACATGTATTTCACTCCTCATGTTATTCATTTTTTACTCCCTTACTGGGCTTTATAGCTCACCCTTTTCTTATGCATGTCCTCAGGTTATCCCATGCAATGCTAAGTACGAAGGAATGTAGTGGTCATGTAAAGGAAGTTTTCAATAAAGATGTTGTATTTCAAGTTTAAAGTTTTTATGTAATGATCCTAATCCCCAAAGACACTAAACCTCTCGATCTTCTTTGTTGGATCAAGTGAAGTTTTATGTAATAAAGCATGTTTAAGTTGTAATAAAAAGCAGGGTTGTCATATTCAAAGTTTCCTTTCTAGGATCAATAGCTAAGTATTCAAGACATCTAATTATACATTATTTTTCTTAGTTAATGGCGGGAAATAGAAGAACACGTACCAACATCCAATGTGATCGTCAATGTGATGATTTCCCTAATGATATGCCTAAGGTGATAGAATCGGGTGCTCAAAACTTCATGGATGTACTTGCTCAGCTGGCTCAAGTTATGAATAATAACTTGAATCAGGTGGAATGTCCTCCTCCTCCAAGGAAAGAGCAAGTTCCTGTAGAATCCTTCATGCGGAAAAGGCCTCCCATGTTTAGCGGATCTTATGATCCCCTCCTCGCGGAACAATGTATTAACTCCATTGAAAAGATATTCACCATCCTCCAGTGCTCGAAAGAAGAGAAGGTGGTACTAGAAGTCTATCGTTTTGTTGGGGAAGCTGATCAGTGGTGGAAACTGATCAAGAATACAAAGTCCCAAGAGGAAATTGATTCCATAGATTAGGAGGAATTCAAGAGTATGTTTTTCAACAAATATTTTCCTCGAACCCTCCGTCTCAAGATGGAAAGAGAATTCCTCAGACTCAATCAGAAAGAAGATGAGTCCATCAGGGCATATGAAGAAAACTTTACAAGGATTGTAAGGTACGCCTATGGATTTGTCATGAACACCGAAAGAAAGGTGGATCGCTTCTTTAGCGGACTAAAGCAGAGTCTACAAAAAGCGTTGGTGATTCGTGACTTTGACAGCTATGAGAAGATTGTCCGTTGTGCCCTCAAGGTTGAAATGGATATTGGAGACTCTCAGTTCTCTCATGGGCCCAGTGACAAGAAGCAGAAGTTGGAAAACAACATGGGTGGTACATCAACAAATCGCATGATGGAAAGAATCCCTACTTTCCCCTTTGAAAAAATTGTGGGAAGAAGCATCCTAGTAACTGTCTGAAGGGAACCAAGAATTTCTTCAAATGTGGAAAGTTTGGTCATCTGGCTAAGAACTGCCAAAGGGGTATGAAAAATCCCGCTAATGTTGAAGAAGAAAAGAAGGTTCAGATCAACACTCAGCCTGCAGTGCAGTGTTATAACTGCAAGGAGCTTGGGCATTATGCGAAAAATTGCCCTAAGCTAAGGGTTGTCGGAGGCAATCAGCAACAACCTCCAAGGAAACAAGGAATGGATTATGCTATCACTACTACTGAGGTGGAGCCGAAAAACAATGTGCTGATAGGTACGCTTGTTATTCATTCAAGAATAGCAAACGTACTATTTGATTCTAGTTCTACGCATTCTTTCATATCTTGCAAGTTTAGTAGAACTATTCAAACACCACCTCAAAATTTGGAGGAAAAGTTATCTGTGAGAACAGCGAATGGGGAAATTATTGCATCCATGGTTTATAACTCCTCCCTGGTTAATGTTTGTGGGTTGAACCTCCCAGAAAATCTTGTCATACTTCCTTTAGTGTAATTTGATGTTATCTTGGGCATGGATTGGCTATCTTTTTACAAGGCCAACATCAACTTCTGGGAAAGGGAGATTACTCTCCACATCCTGAAGCATCCTCCTATTCTTTACAAGTGCAAGGAGGAAGATTAATCTCCTTTAGAATCTTCATCTTAAGTTTGGATATTGCTTCCTTATGAGCATGCATATCTAGAACAAATGATTGAGACAAAGGAGAGAATCATGCTTGAAGACATGCCCATCATGAGGGATTACACTGATGTATTCCCTGAAGAGTTTCCTGGTCTTCCTCCTGACCGAGAGGTTGAGTTCTCAATCGAACTTATCCCTGGATCTCTGCCAATCTCAAAGACACCTTACAGAATGGCCACCGTAGATCTGGAAGAGCTGAAGATGCAGTTACAGGAGAATATGGAGAAGGGTTTTATACGCCCGAGTGCTTCACCATGGGGTGATCCAGTCCTCTTCGTCAAGAAGAAGGATGGATCAATGCGCCTCTGTATTTATTATCATGAGCTCAATAAAATCAAAATAAAAAAAGTATCCCCTACCACGGATAGATGACTTGTTCGATTAGCTACGTGGGGCCAGTTATTTCTCTAAGTTGGACCTTTGGTCGGGATATCACCAACTAAAGGTGAGGAAGGAAGATATTACCAATATTGTCTTTTGAACAAGGTATGGACACTATGAGTTCATAGTGATGCCCTTCAGACTCACTAATGCTCCAGAAATTTTCATGGATTTAATGAATAGAGTCTTTATAGATTACCTCGACAAATTTGTGGTAGTCTTTATTGATGATATTCTAATTTACTCCATGAGAAAGGAGGAACATGAGGAGTATTTGAAAACTATGTTAAATACTTTGTGAAGGGATAAGTTGTATGAAAAGTATAGTAATGTGAGTTCTGGATGGAGGAAGTGTCATTCCTGGGGCATTTTATCACTAGAAAAGGGATATCTATGGACCCTTCCAAGGCAAAGGAAATTGAAGAGTGGCCCATGCCAACTTCTGTAATAGAGATCCGTAGCTTTTTGGGTCTTTCTGGGTATTATCGAAGATTCATGAAGAACTTTTCACGACTGTCAAACCCAATGACCAAGCTGATGCGGAAGGGAGTAAAGTTTGTCTGGACACCGGAATGTGAAGACTGTTTCAAGGAGTTGAAAAAGAGGCTTATCACTGCGCCAGTACTTACACTCTCTACTAGAAGGTAACTCTTTGTGTTGTATAGTGATGATTCTAAGAAAGGCTTAGGTTGTGTGCTGATGCAAAATGATAAAGTGATAGCCTATGCCTCAAGGCAGCTGAAAATCCATGAGCAAAACTATCCAACGCATGATCTTGAGTTAGCGGCTGTGATCTTTGCCTTGAAAATCTGGCGGCATTATCTCTATGGGAAGAAATGTGAGATATATACTGACCACAAGAGTATCAAGTATATATTCACACAGAAAGAGCTTAATATGCACCAGTTAAGATGGATAGAGCTCATCAAGGATTACGACTGCTCAATCTGCTACCATCCTAGTAAGGAAAACATGGTGGCGGATGCTCTAAGTAGAAATAATCCAGAATCTTTATCAATGATGAGAATTGAAAAGGATCTAATATTCTTAGATTTTCAAAGTATGGACATGGGAATCATTAAGGGAGGAATATCATCAATTTTTTCTCAAATGATTGCTCAACCATCCCTCTTGGAGAAAATAAAGGTTCCTCAAAGAAAGGATGTGGAAATTCATAAAAGGGTGGAAGTTGTTAAAAATGGGAAATCCTATGATTTCAAAATTGATGAGGAAGGAGTTGTAAGATTTGGGACATGATTATGTGTACCATCTGATCTAAAGATAAAGAAAGAGCTATTGAATGATGCACATAGCTCAACCTTCTCTATCCATCCTAGTATTACCAAAATGTACCGTGATCTCCGAGAACACTTCTGGTGGGATAACATGAAGAGGGAGATTGCGAAATATATATCAAGGTGCTTGGTATGTCCGCAAGTTAAAGCTGAGCGACAAAAGTCCAAAGGTATGATGCAGCCATTCCCTATACCCATGTGGAAATGGGAAAATGTTACTGTGGAATTTGTCACGGGTCTCCCGAAGACGTCGAAGGGAAATAATGTGATATGGGTTATGGTTTACCGACTCACCAAGACATCCCATTTTATCTCTATTCAGGAAGATATCTCACTTGAACAACTTGAAAAGATATATGTGAAGGAAATGGTGAGACTGCACAGTGTTACACTCTCAACTATCTCTGACCGTGATCCAAGTTTCACATCTAAATTCTAGAAGAGTCTTCAACATGCATTGGGTACTGAATTAAAATTCAGCAGCTATCACCCCCAAACTGATGGCCAGTCTGAAAGAACTATTCAGACACTTTAAGATATGCTTAGAGCCTGCTCTCTAGAATTCAAAGGTGGATGGGATCAGTATCTCCCATTGGTTGATTTCTCAAACAACAATAGCTTCCACTCGAGTATTCAGATGGATCCATATGAGGCTCTGTATGGAAAGTGATGTAGAACTCCAGCCTGTTGGGATGAAGTTGGAGAAAGAAATCTACTTGGACCCGATCTTGTTCAAGAAATGACAGAGAAGGTTCAAGTCATCCAGAAACACATCAAAGCTGCTCAAAGTTGGCAAAAGATCTATGCTGACAACCGTCGAAGGGATTTGGAGTTCGACGTTGGAGATAACGTCTTCCTTCGAATATCTCCATGGAAGAGAGTCATGTGATTCCGGAAGAAAGGGAAGCTAAGCCCAAGGTATATTGGCCCCTTTGAGATCCTTGAACGCATATGAGCTGTGGCCTATCGGCTTGCGCTTCCACCGAATATGGCTCGAGTTCGTGATTTTTTTCATGTATCACTCTTGAGGAAGTACATACCTGATCCCTCACATGTACTAAACTCATAGGTGGTGCAGCTGGAAGATGATCTCTCCTATGAGGAGCAGCCAGTAAAGATTCTGGATCGAAGAGATAAGGTTCTACGCAACAAGACAACCCCATCTTGTCAAAGTGTTGTGGAGGAACCATAAGTATGAGGAAGAAACATGAGAACTGGAGGAATCAATGAAGGAAAAGTACCCACATCTGTTTTTTGGCCTAGAATGTAAAATGAAATTTCGAGGGCGAAATTTCTTAAGGGGGGAAGAATGTAACGAAACAATGTTTTTAATGGAAATTCCCTTCTTATAAATATTCCATAAAATCACATAATAATGAACTACTAAGTGATAAGTGACCTTTAAACATAAGTTTTTCACTTCTGTGTTTGGAATTTCGAAAATCCGGCATACACGGTTGTGTTCAAGATGTTTTTTAGAGTCTAATAAAAAAATAATATTTTGTTGGTGAATAGCAACCTACCCTAATGAATAGTATCATACACTTATGAATAGTGATATACCCTAATGAATAGTAACCTTACCTATGGTGGTATAAAAAATATTCATGTTGGAAGTTCGATATACCTATAGTTTAGAATGAGTTAATGAATGCTTTAAAGCTGGTTTTGATAATAAATTATTATTTTATTTAAATATTAAAATAATCATATATAGAAAATTAGTTTTGAAAAATGGACTTCATTTTTGGATTCTACGCGTCGAAAAATGGTTGGGGTAAATTTTTGGGATTTTTCTGAAATACTTGAAATTTTGATGAATAGTGGAATACCGTAATTTACAAAAATAAGCTAAATAAGCTAATTATAGAGTCATGTGTGATGTTCTGCTGATGTAATCCCACTTGGTGCGGGATTAAATTATAAAATTAATATACTTGGTCATGCAAGACTCACTATTCCTTGTCTTGTGGGGAAATAATAAACTAATGAATTATATATTAAGGAAACCCCTCTCTCCTCTACTATAAATACCCTCTCTCCTTACCTCTATCCCTCACACCTCTCAAGCCTTGTGCCGAGCCAAATTTCTACCCAAATACCCTCCCAAGCTCCTTCCCCACGTCCAAGTCTTTCTGGTCTCTCCAAAAGACCAAAACCAGTCTCAAAGAGAGGAGATCAAAGGGCAAGAACCCTCTTCTGTTTTCAAGTGTTTTGTTTTGATTTTTTTCGTTCCTTATACCCTCTTCCCCTTCCCTTATTCAAAAGGCATGAAAGCTCCATAATATCATATATTCTAGATTCTAATCATGTTTATGGAATGTTTCAAGCATCATGCTTCCCCTCCTCTCCCTCACGTTCTAGAATTAAAACATCGCCCGTGATGTGTCAAATTACCAACATCATGGATAATGTGTTTTCAAATTCTTTTATCATTTTGATTCTGGTCATATAACCATTTATGTTATGTTTGAACCAGATTATTATATATGTTATATGTCCTATTTAAGGTTATTTAATCCCCATACACTCATGATATAAAACAATAATACAAAACAAGTCAATTATGGGAAAAATCGTTAAAATTGATTCAAGTGTTTATCTTTAATATTTAATGTAAAGGTTCTATTTCACTCTAATTAACCAAATTAAATTTATCCATGTAACCTACTGGATGTCCAATAATGTTATATAACTTCAATTCGAGACAACCACTTTCATCTTACAATTTATTTGAACCTAAATACAATTGAACCGATCATTAAAACAAATGAAACAAACGGACCCAAACAATGAAATTGAACCTTGTAATCAATCAAAATGGGTATAAATGTACTTAAAAAGGTTATACTGAATATTTTACAATTAGATAAGGTTCTGGAACAATTTATTAACAAAACTAATTTTACTATTCAGGTCATTAATATCAAGTGGAGAACACCAACGGACCTAAGGTAAGGGATCCTCTCAATTTCACTCTTATTCAAGATTATTCACTATGTTAAGACTTGTTGTGTGTAATTATTAATTATGGGGTATGATTTCACACCTCCTACATACTTCCCTATTTACATATAAGTGATGAGAATTCCCTTTCCTCTCTCACTATGCCCCCTCAAGTACTCCCGATACCATGCCGATAATCTGTAATGAATTCTACCCGAACCTCTTTTATTCCTTCGGGTTGTCTTATCTACCTTTCTACCAAAATTATGTTATCTTATCTTTTCTTGTGCATACTCAAAATTTTGTGTACATGTTCTAAGTTAATTTATCAATACTCTTTCATCACTTTCTTTCAGTTATATGCATGATTTTAAGTGATTCTCTCCTCATTACTTCCCGATAAGTGAACCCGTTTTAAGGGAACTTCCCGAATCCTTTCCTATTATCAAGTGTACTATATCATGTGTTTTAAGCCACCTTTGTCCTTATAAAATCAGTATTTTTTATTATGAAAATCCTCCTGGTTTACTTCTGGTTTTATTAAAAATATTATGTCGCTTTTCATTTTAAGAGATATTTGATGTTTTGACTCAAAGATTCCTAAAAACTATTTTTTCATGTTATCACTTCAGTTTGTTATCTCTTATCATGATTTATGCCTTTATACATTATTAATGCCCATTTATGATTTAATTCCTTTCTTTCATGGACTCTTGTATTTTACGCCCCTTTTTATTATGCTTCATAACGTGATTGTGTGCCCATTTCTTTCCTTGGGTACTCTTATGTTTATATATGATTGAGGTTCTTTATGTGGCAAGCATATACATGAATAAGCATAGATGGGTGCGCCCAGATAGCGCTCCAATGCATTGGGTAAAGATAATGTCTCATGATAAGATTATGGGAAAACGTTCTGGGCGGTTAGCCTTGGCTTGTGCTACTATGGGAAATGAGATTGGCAGTTAGCCTTGACTCGTACTAAAGTCTTGTTTAAAGTTGCTGCCACCTCTCTATGAAAATACGCTTATATAATATCATGCTTATATGATCACATCATTATTTTATCCCATGTTTTTATGATCCCATGTTTATATTTTATGATTCCATATGTTCCATGCTTCCAATATCATTATGTCAAGCCTCCTAATTAATGTACTTAATGTTTATTCTTATGTTCTTTCCCTTACTGGGCTTTTTAGCTCGTCCCTTTGTTCATGTGTTCCCCAGGGTACCCTATGCAGATGTAAGGGCTCAAAGGAAGTTAGGAGCTCATTATGAAGACTAAATAAAGAAGTGTTTTTTTTACCATGTTTTATGTTATATGTACCTAGTCTTCCAAGACATTAGACTTAATGATCCTTGGCTTGTACTCGGATGATGAATTGTGTTTAAAATCATGAAATGTTATGTGTAAAAGGCTAGGGTCACTATAGTTGGTATCAGAGGATGGTCTAGTTTTTTTTGGAGATTAAGAATAGAGAACCTTAGGGAGAACCTTAAGGATGAGACTAAATATTAGAAAACATTCAAAATTTTGGTGAGTACTGAGTAAGTGGTTTATCAAGAAAATACATCCCTGTCTGAATACGATCAGGTAGAGGCGGCTCTGTCACAGATGTATCCTAGGGTTAAAACCCAAAAACACTGCTTTGATCTAGACTCGAATGAGAACTGGTGCATGACAACGGGCCTTGCTGCACTCTTTGTTATGACACTCCTGGGGTATATGTTTTGGTAGATTCACGAGCCTAGTACAAACCATTATTAAGTAGAAAAGACTATAAGAATATAAGTTAAGAAATAGATTGAGGATAACCTAGATATAAGCCTAAGGAATCACAAGTCAGGAAGCACTTATTCATTAAAAGTTTATCCTTTGATGTTCAAATTTTTCTTTCTATGCTCAATAGCTAAGTATTCAAGACCTCTGATTATATGTTCTTCTTCTTAGTTAATGGTAGGAAATAAAAGAACACGTACCAACATCCAACGTGATAGGCAATGTGATTATTTCCCTAATGATATGCCTGAGGTGATGGAATCGGGTGCTCAAAACTTCATGGTAGTAATTTCTCACCTGGCTCATGTTATGAATAATAACTAGAATCAAGTGGAACGTCCTCCTCCTCCAAGGAAAGAGAAAGTTTCTGTAGAATCTTTCATGCAGCAAAGGCCTCCCATGTTTAGAGGATCTTCCAATCCCCTCCTCGTGGAACAATGGATTAACTCCATTGAGAAGATATTCACCGTCCTCCAGTGCTCGGAAGAAGAGAAGGTGGTACGGGCAGTCTATCATTTTGATGGGGAAGCTGATCAGTGGTGGACACTGATCAAGAATAGAAAGTCCCAAGAGGAAATCAATTCCATAGATTTGGAGGAATTCAAGAGGATGTTTTTCAACAAATATTTTCCTCGAACCCTCCCTCTCAAGATGGAAAGAGAATTCATCGGACTCAAGCAGAAAGAAGATGAGTCCATCAGGGCATATGAAGAAAACTTTACAAGGCTTGAAAGGTACACCTATGGCTTTGTCATGAACACCGAAAGAAAGGTGGATCGCTTCTTTAGAGGACTAAAGCTGATTCTATGAAAAGCGTTGGAGATTCAAGACTTTGACAGCTATCAGGAGATTGTCTGTTGTGCCCTCAAGGTTGAAATGGAGATTGGAGACTCTCAGTTGTCTCATGGGCCCAGTGACAAGAAGCGGAAGATGGAAAACAACATGGGTGGTCCATCAAACAAATCCCATGATGGAAATAATCCCAACTTCCCCCTTTGCAAAAAGTGTGGGAAGAAGCATCCCGGTAACTGTCTAAAGGGAACCAATAATTGCTTCAAATGCGGAAAGTTTGGTTGTCTGGCCAAGAACTGCCGAAGGGGTATAAAAAATCCTTCTAATGTTGAAGAAGAAAAGAAGTTGCAGATCAACACTCAGCCTGCAGTGCAGTGTTATAACTGCAAGGAGCTTGAGCATTATACTAACAATTACCCTAAGCCAGGGGTTGTCGGAGGCAATCAGCAACAACCTCCAAGGCAACAAGGAAGGGCTTATACTATCACTACTGCTGAGGTGGATCCATAAAATGATATGGTGACAGGTACTCTTGTTATTCATTCAAGAATAGCGAATGTACTATTTGATTCTGGTTCTACGCATTCTTTCATATCTTGTAAGTTTAGTAGAACTATTCAAACACCACCTCAAAATTTGGAGGAAAAGTTATCTGTGAGAATAGAGAATGGGGAAATTATTGCATCCATGGTTTATAACTCCTCCCTGGTTAATGTTTATGGGATGAACCTCCCAGCAAATCTTTTCATACTTCCTTTAGTGTAATTTGACGCTATCTTGGGCATGGATTGGCTATCTTTGTACAAGGCCAACATCAATTGCCGAGAAAGGGAGATTATTCTCTACATCCCAAAGCATCCTCCTATTCTTTACATTTGCAAGGAGGAAGATGAATCTCCTTTAGAACCTTCAACTCAAGTTTGGATATTTCTTCCTTATGAGAATAAATATCTAGCTCAAATGATTGAGACAAAGGAGAGAATCATGCTTGAAGACATGCCCATCGTGAGGAATTACACTGATGTATTCCCCGAAGAGTTTCCTGGTCTTCCTCCTGACCGAGAGGTTGAGTTCTCAATTGAACTTATCTATGGATCTCTGCCAATATCAAAGACACCTTACAGAATGGCCACCGTAGAGCTGGAAGAGCTGAAGAAGAAGTTATAGGAGAATATGGGGAAGGGTTTTATACGACTGAGTACTTCACCGTGGGCTGCTCTATTCCTCTTCGTCAAGAAGAAGTATGGATCAATGTGCTTTTGCATTGGTTATCATGAGCTCAATAAAATCACAATAAAAAACAAGTATCCCCTTATACGGATAGATGACTTGTTCTATCAGCTACGTGGGGCCAGTTATTTCTCTAAGGTGGACCTTCGGTCGGGATATCACCAACTAAAGGTGAGGAAGGAAGATATTCCCAAGACTGCCTTTCGAACAAGGTATGGACACTATGAGTTCATAGTGATGCCCTTCGGGCTCACTAATGCTCCAACAATTTTCATGTATTTAATGAATAGAGTCTTTAGAGATTACCTCGACAAATTTGTGGTAGTCTTTATTGATGATATTCTAATTTACTCCAGGAGCAAGGAGGAACATGAGGAGCATTTGAAAACTATGTTAAATACTTTGCGAAGGGAGAAGTTGTATGCAAAGTATAGTAAATGTGAGTTATGGATGGAGGAAGTGTCATTCCTGGGGCATGTTATCACTAGAAAATGGATATCTGTGGACCCTTCCAAGGCAAAGGCAATTGAAGAGTGGCCCAGGACAACTTCTGTAACGGAGATCCGTAGCTTTATGGGTCTAGCTGGGTATTATCAATGATTCATGAAGAACATTTCACGACTGTCAAACCCAATGACCAAGCTGACGCGGAAGGGAGTAAAGTTAGTCTGGACACCAGAATGTGAAGACTGTTTCAAGGAGTTGAAAAATAGGATTATCACTGCGCCAGTACTCAGACTCCCTACTAGTGGGGAACTCTTTGTGGTGTATAGTGATGATTCTAAGAAGGTATTAGGCTATGTGATGATACAAAATGATAAAGTGATAGCCTATGCCTCAAGGAAGCTGAAAATCAATGAGCAAAACTATCCAATGCATGATCTGGAGTTAGCGGCTGTGATCTTTGCCTTGAAAATCTGGCGGCATTATCTCTATGGGGAGAAATATGAGATATATACTGACCACAAGAGTCTCAAGTATATATTCACACAGAAAGAGCTTAATATGCACCAGCGAAGATGGATAGAGCTCATCAAGGATTACAACTGCTTAATCCGCTACCATATTGGTAAGGCAAACAAGGTGGCGGATGCTCTAAGTAGAAAGGATATGGCATCTTTATCAATGATGAGAATTGAAAAGGATTTGATCTTCTTAGATTTGCAAAGGATGGACATGGGAGTCATTAAGGGAGGAACATCATCAATCCTTTCTCAAATGATTGCTCAACCATCCCTCTTGGAGAAAATAAAGGTTTCTCAAACAAAGGATGTGGAAATTCAGAAAAGGGTGGAAGCTTTTAAAAATGGGAAATCCTCTAATTTCAAAATTGATGAGGAAGGAGTTGTAAGATTTGGGACATGATTATGTGTACCATCTGATCCAGAGATAAAGAAAGAGATATTGAATGATGCACATAGCTCGACCTTCTCTATCCATCCTGGGAGTACCAAAATGTACCATGATCTCCAAGAACACTTCTGGTGGGATAACATGAAGAGGGAGATTGAGGAATATATATCAAGGTGCTTGGTATGTCACCAAGTTAAAGCTGAGCGACAAAAGTCCAAAGGTATGATGCAGCCATTGCCTATACCCATGTGGAAATGGGAAAATGTTACTATGGACTTTGTCATGGGTGTCCCGAAGACGTCGAAGTTCATGGTGTTTTTTTTGGAGTTTCCGGCCCGTGACTGGCCCAAGGGCTTTTCCCCTTAAAAATTCGGATGCCCGTATCTTTTGCTATGGATGTCTGTGTCGTGTGTCGTCTACAGCAGAGCCTTCTTGTCATCGAGGAGAACTTTTTGAGATGGTTTTGGGGGTTTTATCTCCCGAAACGAGGGGCTCGAGGCACGACACGCCTTTAAGTGGACGATTGTTTTTCTCGGGGCTTCTTGTTTTGGACGGCGCGGGCACATCCTACGTCCGTTTTGAGTGTCGTTAGTGGCGTTGCGACCCTGGCATTGAGCCAGAGCTTTCCAGTGTGGTTTCGGTCATTGAAATCAGATTTGAGGCATGGGCCCCATGGCTCGTCATTCAAGCTGCGTGCAGCGCTTTACAATTTTTTCATCGGATGTCCGTTCGTGGTCTGCGAGTAGTCTATGTTGGGTGTTTTTCTGAGGGCATTGATGTAACATCCCAAGTAAGTAATGAATAATAGATATTTTTATCTATGCCTATTAATTAATTAGATAGTGTTTTAGAGGTTTAAAATGAAAATAAATCCAATCTTAATCATGGAATACACAAATATTTTTAAAAGATTGTTTTACTGCCTTTTAATGGAAAACCATTTTTAAATCTATATTTTGACAATTTTATAAGCTATGTTTGTCAAAATAAACTTATTATTTATGATTGGGACATCAAAATTTACTTTCTGTGAATTTTTGGTATTTTTCCGATAAAGTTCATTTTTTAATGAATAGTGAAAAATGTTGTATTTTAATTCAAAACCTATTTTTAATCTAATTTATTTATATGATTATATTATCTTTTGAATTGGTTTTAAAGTGAAATTAGAATATATTTTTACCATTTAATCCAATAGTGGTTTTTGGAATCAATTTCACTTTGAAATTGGACTTAAACTAGTGTCAATCTTTTGATACTTATTGTTCCATAAAAACACGATATTTGTCATGACAGCGGGAATTAATTTTTAAATTAATTAATGTGACATATATGATTTGAATTTTGTAAAATAGACATAATTTTTGAATTCAGAATATCAAATATAGATTAGGGTGAAGTTTTGGTATTTTTCTGAAAAACTTCAATTTTTGATGAATAGTGAAACCACTAAGTGGTAGTTAAAGAAACTGATTTTTTGTTTAAATGAAACTTTGTCACTTCTGTGATTTGATTTTCAAAAATCTGACGTACATGGTTGTCATTAATAAGTAAAATGTGGTTCAATGGGATTAAAATAATTTTTTGGTGAATAGTAACTTTTAAGTTCTTAATCGCGATTAGAGGTAATTAGTGTAGTTTAAGGTGAAAATAATGTTTTAATAATATGATATGAGCTTGACACATGTCCTACCCTCATTGGATGTGTCATGGCCGACCAATACAATCCATGGGTCAACTTGGGGACCCCATGGATCATCTTTGTTTGGGAAATGACATAAATAACTTTTTATTTAATGTTAAAGTAAAAATGACACAAACATGAGATGTTTTACTAAAACAATTTTTACATGGGGTTATACAAGTCAGATTCTTGACTATAAATATTCATTATAAATATAAAAATATTTCCTACATCATGATATTTTTTTATAATTTTTAGACATTAAATATATTAAATTATTTATGACATCATGATGATGCAGCGATTACCTCATTAATAAAAGATTTAAATAAAATGAAAAGATAATGTAAAATCTATGACCTAAACATGTCCAAAACCTATTGGATGGGTATATTTAGAACCCTTATCACCTTATCCTTGAATTATATCAATGTGGGACCTCTTAAATCCGAATCTCATTTTAAAATAAAGTAACTTTTCTTTACTTTCCAAGAGTGCCCCTCCTCTCCTCTTAAAAAGGCCCCCACCTCTACCTCTTTACCCACACTTCCAAAGCCTTTGGCTTGGCCAACCCCTGCCCAGTTTTTCTCTCCACAACCATATCTTACTCCTTGAAGCCTCACTTTGGGCAGAAGTCTTCCCAAGGAATCCTTTGAGCTCAAACCAAAGGGAGTTACCCGATTTTAAGGTAATGTCTTCTTTTCAGTCCTTTTGTTTTATTTTGCTTCTCCAACCCCCTAAACTATTTTTATTATTTTCTTTTGTGAAAACTCCAGTATCTTAAATATACTAGGATGTTGGTATAATAAGTATTAGAGCTACACTTACACACACCTACATCTAATGGTTAAAGAACATACTGTTTCCGTGGATGGCGAATTTCTACCTCCCGAAACGATGATTGTTCAACATTCTTTTAACACCTTCAAAGGTGGCCATTAAGATGACACTATATTTATATATGATATATAATGTGTTTATGTTTTCCTTAAGCTTTTTTATTTTTCATTTTTGGCATACCTTTATGGTTTCCATTATGGGTAAACGCGATATCTTCATTTACGGAAGTGTGGACTACCGCCCCCTCGAAGTGATTTGATTCGTTAATGCCATATGTGGGATATATAAAGGATGTAATTAATGATTTTATATATGATACTATACTAGTATTATAATATACCATTATATCATTATGATTACATTCCATAAAATACAAAATAGAAATGAAAGCAGTGTTCATGCGTATGTACGGCTTACCATCTCCATGAACGGTGCATTTCATTTCTTACCTCTAAACGTTATGTAATATTATAAATGCATGTATATACTGGATATATATGATATATATGATATCTAAATCATCAGTATAACTCTGAATATAATGGATAAATGAACAACTTGTAATTATAAAGATCATATTTTTGACTCAAGTACCAATGATCGTTAAAACGACCGTTAATAACTTGAATAATTACATAGTGTTCATGACATGGTAATAAGTGATATAAAAGGAATAATGAACTTGAAAAATGTTCTTAAGCAACTAGAAATTAACTCAAGTTTATTATTAAGGAGGTTAAAGAACGATCGAGTCAAGTCGGACCCGATGTATGGGACTTCGTCTAAATCTCCTTTCATTGAGGCATATTTTGTTTTATACACAACCTTATTTTATATGGTGTATAAACCCCTTTGACTTTTACGTTTATTAAAAAGGAATCTTTTTTATACGAATCATTTACTAAACAACAAAAGGGAATGTTTTTGTCGTACGTATGCGGCGACAATGACTTCTCCACCGCCGTGACCATTATTTGAGTTTCGGCTTCCTCTATAGGACATACCGTTTTTTTAAAAGAAAAATAAATACCCGATTTTACTTTTCTTTTATTTTGGTATTGAAAATGGTTTTCATAATGTTTTTATTATATCAATGTTTTTTATTGATATCTTGTGATTGAAATGTGGAAATTTTATGTTTCCTTTATGTATGTTTTATGTGATACGATTATGTTATGGTTTTTGGGCATTGTTATGAAGACGGGTGGTTCCATGATAAACTAAGGGCGGGTGAGCCTGATATATCTCTCTAATGCATTGGATAACGCGAAGGAGTGAAACGTTAAGGTTTCTTCAAAGAGATTTAGGGAATATACTGTGATGGGTATTCCAAACGTAACTAAGAGGGTTACTCCCTATGTAAGAATGTTATGAATGCCTCAAGTTACCTTTATGTATTATGATTTCTATGATTTATTCATGATTTGATGAGGTATGTTAAAGTGCTTATGTTTTATGGGTAAAGTATGATTTCATTCTTATGTTTATATGTACCCATGTTTCCTTTCCATATTTTTATATCCCTTACTGAGCTTTTTATGCTCATCCCAAGTTTTTGAAATGTTTTTCACAGGTCAAGGGAAAGGTACATGATATGATGATAGTGTCAAGGAAGTGTCAAGAAAGAATCCATGTTTTGTTTTAAATATGTTTCCATTGATGGGAAAAAATGAATACTATCTTTTATGTAACCACTTTGTTTAAATGTGGAATGTAATGCAAGTTTTATGTTCTAATTCTCTAAAAATCTAAACCTGAAAAGATCATCAAGGTGTAATCTTGTAATAACTCAAGATTAAGTAAGGTTTAAGGCTGGGGCCTTATAGTTGGTATCAAAGTTAGGTTTAGATAACTTTAGGAGTTAGAATTATATTAAATGATTATCCATTTTTTTATGGTCAAATTGAAATGATATAGAATTTAAAGATTACCATGTTGCTTCATCTAAGACATGTTTGTTCAGAATGGTTTTCCGCAGAGGAAATAGGGAAGCAGTGCTAGGAAGGAATACAGAAGGAAATAACCTTCCGAATCAGCATCCTAAGATGGTCGGAATTGGAACTGAACAGTTTGTTGCAGTGATGGCACAGTTGACTCAAGCGATAAATGGTGATGGTATCCATGAACGAGATCATCCAGATCAACTGCATAGGAACATGTCAGTGGTTGAACATTTCATGAGGCAACATCCCCCATCATTTAGAGGTTCATCTGACCCTATGCTAGCAGAAGGGTGGATTAAATCACTGGAGAAGATTTTCGATGTCATGGGGTGTTCAGACAATCAAAAGGTTAGTATTTCTATTTGTCGTTTGGAGGGTGAAGCAGATCAGTGGTGGTCGATGGTTAAAAATATCAGGGACGCTGATAAGATTGATGCTCTCGACTGGGATGAATTTAAAGGTATGTTTCTTGAGAAGTATTTTCCTAAGGCTATTCGACTTAGGATGGAAAAGCAATTTTTGGAATTGAGGCAAGAGGAAGACTCAGTGGCTGCCTATGAAGAAAGGTTCACTCAATTGGCAAGGTATGCTCCAAATTTTATCCGAGACCTTGATAATAAAATCAATCATTTTTACTCAGAGTTAAAGCCAAAATATCGAAGGGCTTTAGCTTCTCGTGAGTTCAAAAGTTATGAAAAGCTTGTTCGATGTGCTGAGAAGGTCGAAATGGAGTTTTCTGGTGATCAAGTGTTCTATAAAAACTAGCAGAAGAAGATATCGAGGTGGCAGGAGAAAGGAAAGAATTCTTCAAAAAGGTTTGATGGTAAGAAAACTAAGTTTCCAGTTTGTGATAAATGTGGTAAAAGGCATGCTGAGGAATGTCTTTTGAATTTTGGAAAGTGCTACCGATGTGGTAAGATGGGACATAAGGCTCATGATTGCACTGAAAAAGATCAAGGTGAAGGTAAGACCAAATTTGATTTACAGTTAGTGAAATGTTTTAAGTGCAGTGAGATGGGTCACTATGAAAATGAGTGTCCGACAAAGAGCTTGAGTGATGGGAAGTAGTCAGATTACAAGCAGAAAGGGGTGGTGAAATCCTTTGAAACTACTTCAGCAGATTTCAGGCCGTCAAATGAAGTTGTATCAGGTACTTTTTTTTCAGATTATGCCAGTGTGTTGTTTGATTCGGGGTCTACACATTCTTTCATCTCTGAAAACTTTTATAGTAAAATGGGAATACCATCTCAAGAAATGACTCCTGAACTTGTGGTAAAAACACATGGGGGAAATGTTGAGGCAAAACGAATTTATAAGAATCTTCCTATCCTTATCCATGGAAAGAACCTACTTGCGAACCTTATTGTTTTACCTCTAGTAGAGTTTGATGTTATCCTGGGTATGGATTGGCTCTCTATTTACCATGCTAAGATTGACTGTAGATCTAAGGAAGTTTCTTTTCAGAAAGACTTTTAGTTTATGTACAAGAATGAACCCTTAATATTGATAACATATCAAGAGACCAAGAAACTTGTAAAAGATAGAAATGAATGTTACCTTTCACATATTGTTGAAAACAAGGGAACTGTTCAGATTAATGATCTGCCAGTGGTAAATGAGTATCCTGATGTTTTTCCTGATGAGTTGCCTGGAATAATTCCAGATCGGGAAGTTGAATTTACTGTTGACTTAGTTCCTGATGCTAAGCCAATTTCAAAACCCCCTTATCGAAGGGCTTAAACTAAACTTTTAGAGTTGAAGGAACAATTGCAAGATTTATTAGAGAAAGGTTTCATTCGACCTAGCACATCACCATGGGGTGCTCCTATTTTATTTGTTAAAAAGAAAGATAGTTCAATGAGACTTTGCATTGATTATAGAGCCTTGAATAACATCATTGTTAAGAACAAATATCCTTTGCCTCATATCGATGATTTGTTTGATCAGCTCCAGGGAGCTCAATATTTTTCAAAGATTGACTTGAGATCGGGGTACCATCAACTAAAGGTAAAGGAATCAGACATTCTGAAGACTGCGTTTCGTACAAGATATGGCCATTATGAATTTGTAGTAATGCCTTTTGGGCTAACCAATGCACCTTCTGTATTCATGGACTTAATGAATAGAATTTTCCATGAGTTCTTGGATAAGTTTGTGGTGGTTTTTATTGATGATATTTTGGTGTTTTCTAAAAGTAAAGAAGAGCATGAAAGACATTTAAGGGTTATTTTGAAAACCTTGAAAGAAAATAAATTGTATGGAAAATTCAGAAAGTGTGAGTTTTGGTTGTAACAAATTTCTTTCCTTGGTCACATTGTTTCTAAAGATGGGATAACTGTTGATCCTGCAAAAACAAATGTTGTTGAAGAATGGCTAAGACCCAAAAATGTAACTGAGATTCGTAGCTTCCTTGGTTTGTCAGGCTATTACCGAAGGTTTGTTAGAAATTTTTCACGGTTATCTAGTCTAATGACGAAGCTAACTCGGAAGGGTGTTAAGTTTATCTAGACAAAATAATGTGATGATTGTTTTCAGGAACTGAAAAGAATATTGGTGAATGCTTCAGTTTTGGCACTACCTTCCAGGAATGGGGAGTTTGTTATCTACAATGATGCTTCATTGAAAGGACTTGGTTGTGTCCTAATGTAGAATGATCAGGTAATTGCTTATGCTTCACGATAGTTGAAAACTCATGAGGTAAATTACCCTACACATGATTTGGAATTAGCTGCTGTTGTTTTTGCTCTAAAAATTTGGAGGCATCATTTGTATGGAGTAAAGTGTGAAATATATATTGATCACAAAAGTTTAAAGTATATATTCACTTAGAAAGAATTGAACATGAGACAGAGGAGATGGCTAGAATTAATCAAGGATTATGATTGTACAATTCATTACCAAACAGGAAAATCAAACAAAGTGGGTGATGCTTTGAGTTGAAAAAGTAATGCTTCATTAACAATGTTGCGTTTGGAACGTGATCCTTTGGTTAATGATTTGATGAAATTTGGCATAGAAGTTGTTGGTGTAGGATGTTCTTCTGTTTTGTTTTAGGTATCAGTGACATCTTCTCTATCAGACAGAATCAAGCAGGCACAGAAGCAAGACAGTGAGTTGCAGAAAAAGGTAGAGTTGGTTCAGAAGGGTAAGTTGCCTGAATTCAACATTGATAATGACTGTGTTTTGAGATGTGGGAAGAGATTGTGTGTGCCTTGTGATTCACAATTGAAGAGATATTTGTTATGTGAAGCTCATAGTTCTCCATTTTCAGTCCATCCTGGCAGTACTAAGATGTATAGAGATCTTCGGGAGTATTACTAGTGGGATGGAATGAAAAGGGATATTGCTAATTTTACTATGAAGTGTTTGACATGTCAACAGGTTAAAGCAGAGCGGCAGCTACCGAAAGGGATGCTTCAGCCTTTACCAGTACCAGAATAAAAATGGGAGAATATATCCATGGACTTCGTTGTGGGATTGCCGAAGACACCTCGAGGTAGTAATGCAATCTGGGTTATTGTTGATCGCTTGACTAAATCTGCTCATTTCCTTGTTATACGAGATACTTTTTCCCTAGATCAACTTTCCCGTTTGTATCTTAAAGAGATAGTCAGGTTACATGGAGTTCCTATCTCCATTGTATCTGACCGTGATCCCATGTTCACTTCTAACTTTTGGAAAGGCCTTCAGAAGTCGTTGGGTACTGAATTAAATTTTAGTACAGCTTTTCATCCTCAATCAGATGGGTAGTCAGAACGAACGATTCAGACTTTGGAGGATATGATACGTGCTTGTTCGATGGATTATCAGGGAAGTTGGGACTAACATCTTTCTTTGGTTGAGTTTTCTTATAATAACAATTTTCATTCCAGTATACATATGGCACCATTTGAGGCGTTATATGGGAAGCGGTGTCGAACTCCAGTTTTTTGGGATGAAGTGGGTGAAAGGAAGCTGATGGGACCAGAATTGGTAGAAGAGATGGCAGAAAAAGTTCAGCTGATACAGAAACACATGAGAACAGCTCAGAACAGGCAGAAGAGTTATGTGGACAACAGGAGGAAGGATCTCTCTTTTGAGGTAGGTGATCATGTTTTTCTCAAAGTCTCACCATGGAAAAGTGTGATACAATTTGGTAAGAAAGGAAAGATGAGTCCAAGGTTCATTGGACCTTATGAAATTCTGGAGAGAGTTGGATCAGTTGCATACCGAGTGGCTTTACCTCCGAGTTTATCTCAGGTACACAATGTTTTTCATGTTTCGATGCTGAGAAAGTACATGCCAGATCTATCTCATGTTTTGAGTCCAGAGGTAGTTCAGCTGGAAGAGAACCTATCTTATGAGGAACAACCGGTCCAGATTCTTGACCACAGGGAGCAAGTGTTATAGAATAAGGTGATTCATCAGGTAAAGGTTTTGTGTAAAAACCACATGATTGAAGAGGCAACATGGGAATCTGAAAATGCAATGAGGGATAAATACCCCCACTTATTCAATAAGTAAATAAATTGCAGGGACGCAATTTTCTAAAGGGGGGAAGGATGTAACATCCCAAGTAAGTATGAATAATATATATTTTTATCTATGCCTATTAATGAATTAGATAGTGTTTTAGAGGCTTAAAATGAAAATAAATC
This sequence comes from Viscum album, assembly GCA_963277665.1. Classification (NCBI taxonomy): domain Eukaryota; kingdom Viridiplantae; phylum Streptophyta; class Magnoliopsida; order Santalales; family Viscaceae; genus Viscum; species Viscum album. The sequence continues at coordinate 450,875,577 of OY728119.1, forward strand.
CAATCTTAAGCATGGAATACACTAATATTTTTAAAAGATTGTTTTACTGCCTTTTAATGGCAAACCATTTTTAAATCTATATTTTGAAAATTTTATAAGCTATGTTTGTCAAAATAAACTTATTCTTTATTATTGGGACATCAAAATTTACTTTGTGTGAATTTTTGGTATTTTTCCGATAAAGTTCATTTTTTTAATGAATAGTGAAAAATGTTGTATTTTAATTCAAAACCTATTTTTAATCTAATTTATTTATATGATTAGATTATATTTTGAATTGGTTTTAAAGTGAAATTAGAATATATTTTTACCATTTAATCCAATATTGGTCGTTGGAATCAATTTCACTTTGAAATTGGACTTAAACTAGTGTCAATCTTTTGATACTTATTGTTCCAGAAAAACATGCTATTTGTCATGACTGCGGGAATTAATTTTTAAATTAATTAATGTGACTTATATGATTTGAATTTTGTAAAATAGACATCATTTTTGAATTCAGAATATCAAATATATCTTAGGGTGAATTTTTGGTATTTTTCTGAAAAACTTCAATTTTTGATGAATAGTGAAACCACTAAGTGGTAGTTAAAGAAACTGATTTTTCGTTTAAATGAAATTTTTTCACTTCTATGATTTTATTTTCAAAAATCCGACGTACATGGTTGTCATTAAGAAGTAAAATTTGGTTCAATGAGATTAAAATAATTTTTTGGTGAATAGTAACTTTTAAGTTCTTAATCGCGATTAGAGGTAATTAGTGTAGTTTAAGGTAAAAATAATGTTTTAATAATATGAGATGAGCTTGACACATGTCCTACCCTCATTGGATGTGTCATGACCGACCAAAAAAATCCATGGGTCAACTTGGGGACCCCATGGAGCCCCTTTGGTTGGGAAATGACATAAATAACGTTTTATTTAAGGTTAAAGTAAAAATAACACAAACATGAGATGTTTTACTAAAACAATTTTTACATGGGGTTATACAAGTCAAATTTTTGACTATAAATATTCATTAGAAATATAAAAAGATTTCCTACATCATGATATTTTTTTTATAATTTTTAGACATTAAATATATTAAATTATTTATGACATCATGATGATGCAGCGATTACCTCATTAATAAAGGATTTAAATAAAATGAAAAGATAATGTAAAATCTATGACCTACACATGTTCAAAACCTATTGGATGGGTATATTTAGAACCCTTATCACCTTATACTCGAATTATATCAATGTGGAACCTCTTAAATCCGAATCTCATTTTAAAATAAAGTAACTTTTCTTTACTTTCCAAGAGTGCCCCTCCTCTCCTCTTATAAAAGACCCCACCTCTACCTCTTTACCCACACTTACAAAGCCTTTGGCTCGGACAACCCCTACCCATTTTGTCTCTCCACATCCCTCTCTTACTCCTTGAAGCCTCACTTTGGGCAGAAGTCTTTCCAAGGAAGCCTTTGAGCTCAAACCAAAGGGAGTTACCCGATTTTAAGGTAATGTCTTCTTTTCAGTCCCTTTGTTTTATTTTGCTTCTCCAACCCCCTAAACTCTTTTTATTATTTTCTTTTGTAAAAACTCCAGTATCTTAAATATACTAGGATGTTGTTATAATATGGATTCGAGCTACACTTACACACACCTACATCTAATGGTTAAAGAACATATTGTTTCCGTGGATGGCGAATTTCTGCCTCCCGAAACGGTGATTGTTCAACATTCTTTTAACACATTCAAAGGTGGTCATTAAGATGACACTATATTTATATATGATATATAATATTTTTATGTTTTCTTTAAGCTTCTGTATTTTCCATTTTGGGCATACCTTTATGGTTTCCATTATGGGTAAACGCGATATCTTCATTTAAGGAAGTGCGGACTACCGCCCCCTCAAAGTGATTTGATTCGTTAATGCCATATGTGGGATGTATAAAGGATGTAATTAATGATTTTATATATGATATTATACTGGGATTATAATATACCATTATATCATTATGATTCCATTCCATAAAATACGAAATATAAATGAAAGCAGCGTTTATGCGTACGTACGGCTTACCGTCTCCATGAACGGTGCATTTCATTTCTTACCTCTAAACATTATATAATATTATAAATGCATGTATATATTGGATATATATGATATATATGATATCTAAATCATGAGTATAACTCTGGATATAATAGATACATGAACAACTTGTAATTATAAAGAGCATATTTTTGACTCAAGTACCAATGATCGTTAAAATGACCGTTAATAACTTGAATAATTACATAGTGTTCATGACATGGTAATAAGTGATATAAAAGGAATAATGAACTTGAAAAAGGTTCTTAAGCAACTAGAAATTAACTCAAGTTTATTATTCAGGAGGTTAAGGAACGATCGAGTCAAGTCGGACCCGAGGTATGGGACTTCGTCTCAATCTCCTTTCATTGAGGCATATTTTGTTTTATACACAACCTTCTTTTATACGGTGTATAAACCCCTTTGACTTTTATGTTTATTAAAATGGAATCTTTTTTATATGAAGCATTTACTAAACGACAAAAGGGAATGTTTTTGTCGTACGTATGCGGCAACAACGACTTCTCCACCGCTGTGACCATTATTTGAGTTTCGGTTTCCTCTACAGGCCATACCGTTTTTTTAAAAGAAAAATAAATATCCTGTTTTAATTTTCTTTTATTTTGGTATTGAAAATGGTTTTAATAATGTTTTTATTATATCAATGTGTTTTATTGATATCTTGTGATTGAAATGTGGAAATTTTATGTTTCCTTTATGTATGTTTTATGTGATATGATTATGTTATGGTTCTTGGGCATTGTTATGAATACGGGTGGTTCCATGATAAACTAAGGGCGGGTGAGCCCGATATAGATCTCCAATGAATTGGGTAACGCGAAGGAGTGAAACGTTAAGGTTTCTCCGAAGATATTAAGGGAATATACTGTGATGGGTATTCCAAACGTAACCAAGAGGGTTACTCCCTACGTAAGAATGTTATGAATGCCTCAAGTTACCTTTATGTCTTATGATTTCTATGATTTATTCATGATTTGATGAGGTATGTTAAAGTGCTTGTGTTTTATGGGTAAAGTATGATTTCATTATTATGTGTATATGTACCCATGTTTCCTTTCCATATTTTTATATCCCTTACTGATCTTTTTATGCTCATCTCAAGTTTTTGAAATGTTTTTCACAGGTTAAGGGAAAGGTACATGATATGATGATAATGTCAAGGAAGTGTCAAGAAAGAATCCATGTTTTATTTTAAATATGTTTCCATTGATGGTAAAAATGAATACTATCTTTTATGTAACCACTTTGTTTAAATGTGGAATGTAATGCAAGTTTTATGTTCTAATTCTCTAAAACTCTAAACCTGAAAAGATCCTCAAGGTGTAATCTTGTAATAACTCAATATTAAGTAAGGTTTAAGGCTGGGGCCTTATAATTGCAATGGCGCAATCCGCCCGCTCTAATTCCGCATGATGGTGCGGGCCCCATGAGGGCCATTTTGGGAGTTGGCGGTGATTTCCAGCTTTATCACCGGGGTTCCATTTTGGACAAGTGAATAGTCAATCTTGTGTTCTTTTTCGAGAGGATTGCAATGGTGCAATCCATTCGTAGCGCTTCAAGACTGGGGTGCGGGTCCCACATAAAACCGCTCATGCGCGGTTTGACGAAATGCATCTTTTTCTCTGGATATCTCTTACGCTCAAGTGAACAGTCTTTTTTGACGTGTTTTCCTGAGGGGATCACAATGGTGCGATGCGCCTGACTTTTTTTGGGGCAGTGGCTCGGGACCACGGGATGTCGTTCAGACGTAAGGCGGGGTTGGTGACTTTTCCATCAGATATCCGTTTGAGACGAGTAGGTAGTCTATCTCACATGTTTTTTCGCGAGGATTACAACGGTGTAATTTTTTCAGGTGAGCGGAGACTCTTACATGATCTTATTAAATTTGGAATATGAAGGTGTACCAGTGGAGGTTCTTCCTGCAGTGTTTGCAGAGAACCCTTGGTGGGTGATCGCGTTCACTCCAGGGAGAGTGATGTTGGTGTTTAAAGAGACATAGTTGGCCATGCCTGGGCCGATGAGGTGGCAAGTTGAAGTTGTTACGTTACGCCTTCGCGTTGACGTTGGGTGCTGTGTGCACGATAGCCTTTGGGCTGGAGACGTGGTATACTCTGGGAGTATACGGGAACGTTGGGAGGTACATGTGGATGTTGGTACTTGAGAATGTTTGTGCGCTTGGTAGGGTTTGACTTGGGGTCACACATCGTGTGGGCCCCATGTGCGTGTCATGTTCTACTTTATGTACTTTTGACCTCTCGCGACGTAGAGGGTCCCTTTGTTCTCGTTTCTTGACCAGGAGGGTTGAGTTTTTCCCCTGGTCTTGTTCTCGTTTGTTGACCAGCAGGGTTGAGTTTTCCCCTGGTTCTGTTCTCGTTTGGCCGGAAGACATGGTTTGGTTCCTCTGTTTCTTCAGCTGTGAGAGGTTTCAGTATCGTGCCCCTTTCACTGGACTGCGGCACCATTTACGACAACATGTGCTCGTACAACGTGGGTGTTTTCCTACTTTTTGGGATGAGTTGTCTCAGTCCGCTTCGACAGTGACTCAGCGGATTGGAGCGTGATCACCCTGAGAGGACCGAGGAGTTTCTCCCATCCCTTCGTGTTCCTTGGTAGAGTACTTGTCGATTCGGTGTGACCAACACTTTACGCGGGCACCGATCCTCTACCGAGGAGGTTGTTTCTAGCAGGGCTGGCCAGTGGGGTACCATCCAGCAGGGATGGACAGAGCAGTACCATCCAGCAGGGATGGCTAGTGGGTTACCATCCAACAGGGATGGCCAGTACAACAGTGTTCACCGAGCAGTACCATCCAGCCGGGATGGCCAGAGCAGTTTTGGGTTTACCTCCAACGGGGCTGGGTAGTGGTCCCCGATGCCAGGATTACCTCCAGCGGGGCTGGGAAGTGGTCCCCGATGCCGGGTTCACCTCCAGGAGGTCAGGGAATTTGTCCTCGATGATAGTTCTGAGCCTCCCTCTAATGGAGTACCCTTTTACGGGACTGGGAATTGGGACTCGTCGACGACTTTAGTTGGGTCGCCCTCTAGTGGATTACCCTTTTATGGGACTGGGCAGTGTGGCACCCATCGACTCTTTTCGGGTATCCCTCCAGTGGGAACCCATCGACTTCTAGGGATCACCCTCCAGCGGGGCTGAGCAGGGGTTCACTTGTCAACTTTGAGGAGACCTCTCGACTGCGGGGCAGTGAGGAGGTGTGGCTTGACGTTCCCCCAAAACTCTCAAGTACGAGGGCGCTTTCCCCACCGAGACGCGTCCTTGTGATACGACCTAAAACCATGCGGGCGAGTCAGTGCCGCCCAAAGTGGATAGTTTTGCGGTGCGGTGATTTGAGCCCTTGACTTGCAATTCAGGGCAGACATGCGGGATGCTGGGCATCGATGGTGTTTACTTCTGGGATTGTTGGATACTCACTTTCGTGGGCTGAGATACGGGATAGAGATCCCATTATGATCTTGTTCGGGCTTCTTGATTGAGCATATGGATATGTATATACCTTGTTCCAGTACCCACTCCTTGGGTTTTGGCTACTCTCCTTCTAGGAGAGGCGAAGACACGCGGGGTATGCCACGTGCTTTCCGTGTCTAGTTTTTCTTGGTTGGACGAGTCTACTCTCCTGCTATAGGTAGTGAAGACTCGACGAGAAGTTTATCTTCTCACTGTTTAAAGGTCCTTGTGTTTGGATGAGTCTACTTTCTTTCTCTTGTTGGGTTGAGATGGACTCTCTACTATTACTCTTACTTCACTCTCGGTTGTACTCCTTTACTTTTCCTGTTCGATCTACTGCTCACCCTCCGGTACCTCCTTTGTTGCTCCCTCGATCCTTCGGGGTATCCTGCTGAGTATTTTTATACTCACCCATGCTTGGGCTTTGCCTGCACTTGGTGTTCCCTTGCAGACGACAGATAGGTTGGTTGTGACTTCAGCGGAGCTTAGGAGTTCAGGAGTTTGGACCACGTGCGGTGGTCGGAGTCAGGTTCTAGGTGGGGGACCCTTCCAACTTTTTTTCTTTTTTTACTTGTTTCCGGGATGTGGCACCTTTTCTGGTTGGGCATGTGTTTTTACCGTTTTCTTTTCAGTGTACCTTCACCTTTTACTTTGTACTGATTAGAGGCCGGTGAAATTTTGTGGTTTATATTTATAGCAGTTGGTACTTTACTTTTCCTTTTACTCTACACTTTTGCATTCAATGTGTTTCATGTGTGTGTATAGGTACTTAGTCAAAGGCCTCCTTGAGTTGTTATTCCTTCGGCACTGGTCGCCAGCCCCTGGCCTATGGAGGCGGGCTTGGGGTAGTTATGGGTCGAGCCCAAGTAGGGTCGGGTCGTGACATGGAATGTAGAATTCCAAGGAGATGAAGACTCTGGTTGCTACCTGAATGAAATTATCAAAAGATGAGGATGTAAAGGCAGTTAATGTCACAGAATACAGGCAAATTATTGGAAATTTTTTGTACTTGACCGCAACAAGGCCTAACATTGTTTTCGCCACATGCCAAGCAGCGAGATATGGGAGTAATCTCAAGGAAAGCCACATGATTGCAGTGAAAAGAATACTTTGGTATATAAATGGCACGGTGGACTTCGGCTTGACATATAATGGCAAATCTCAAATAGAGTTATTGGGATATACTGATGCATACTAGGTCGGTTCAGTAGATGACAGTAAATCAACATCTGGAGGTTCATTCTATCTTGGTGGAATATGTATTTCATGGTTAAGCAAGAAGAAGGATTTCATTTCATTAAGCATAGCAGAAGATGAGTATATTGCGGCCACTCAAGCTTGCACACAGTTATTGTGGAGAAGTATTAGCTTGAAGATATGGGAGTTCAAGTGAAGTCTCCAATCGGAATCCAGTGTGATAACTCAAGTGCTATCAATCTTAGCAAAAATATAGTACATCACTCAAGGACAAAGCACATTGAGATCAAATATCATTTCATCAAGGAGAATGTGGATCAAGGGATTGTGAAGTTGGCGTATGTTCCTACAGAGCTATAGGTTGCAGATATTCTGACAAAGGACTTACCCAAGGAAGCGTTTTAAAGGCATCGACTAGCTCTGGGAGTCTAGTCGACTCCCCACACTTGGAAAGTGTGGATGTGGGACACACCCCCATATCCCCGAGGTATGATGTGTTTTTACCTAATGTACCAATATGTGTTCTCTACTCAGTTATAGATTGCAAAGGAGTGACCTTTGAGTTCATTGATAAAGGGGGAGAAAATAGTGATTGTTCAAGGGGGTGACAGTGTGGCTATTTGAGAAATAATGAAATATATGGGGATAATATGATAGGTGGAGAAGACAGATATGGGGAGTTGAAGCTAGTTGAACGTGCTTAGTCAGATCTTAGCTTAGACAACACATACAATAGTGCTGAAGAGGATTTGTAGCTGACAAGAGTTAATGCTGTAAGCCGACAGGGAGAGTATTAAATCTGACGATGCTAGAAGTGATTGATCAAAGAATAGATATCACGATAATTGAGGATCGTGATAAAATCATAAGAGTGGTTTTGGAATGCGGTAAGAATATTTCCAAAAATTGGTATCATTTTGGTGTCAATAGTGGGTGTCAGAGTTGAAGTGATTTATTGATGAACTTTTCATTTACTCTTGTTTCTCATGTTGAGCATTGCTTATGTGGGCTTAGAGTATGTGTTGAGTAAATCCTTGATCACTATCAAAATCGCAATAGGCGAATGGTGGATGAAGAATTAACGATGTATCTTTTTATGGAAGAGTTTTCAGCAAACCCAAAGGGGGATATTGTTGGGAAAAAATACCTCAAGGTATCATTGAAGCATTTTTTAGGTGATTGTGTTTGTTGACAAAGTGGACATATGTGTTTTGATTGTTGACCAAGCAAACCATGACATAAAAATTTGTTGAAAAAGGGGATTTCATAGTGGCATGTCGAGTTCAAGAGTTGTGGTTAACGATCCATGTTTGATTCAAGAACGACAAAAAAAGGAATGAATGATCTGGAGGCGGTACAAAAAAAGCAGATATAAGGTGGTGTCGTTTTCCAGTGTTTGCCAAATATTTTGGCCTAAAAATAGACAAATGGAGAAAAGTGGTTTTGGAAAAGGTACTTGCGCACCGTTGTCTTGAAAAAGAGAAAACTTTTGCGCTAGAACATCAAAATATGGAAAAGGGAAAAGGGGCGCCCAAGTTTTAGAGTTGGGCGCACAAGTGACTTGCGTGGCAGAGACTTACGCGCCGAAACTTGTGTGTCGAGAGGAGACTTGCACGTTGTCGCACAGGGTGTCCAAATGACTATAAATAGAGGTCACCCCCTTCTCATTCGGGATGAGTTCAACACTTAGATAAAATTAGAGATCCCGTCACGCAGGTGTGGTGGTCGCGCAAGTGGTGGTGTGGTCGTGCAAGTAGAAGTTGTGCGCCAGTTGATTGTTGTGCGTCCAGAGTTGTTTGGGTGAGAAAGAAAGGAGTCCCCCAAGTTTTGAGTTGAAGAAGGGTGTGTCTCACAAGTGGTTTGGTTACACTTTCATGCCAGGTTTTGTAAAAGTGAGATAGTTGGTGGTTACATGCCAATATTGGTTTGGGCGTAAAAGGGTGTGAGTTGCGCAAGTTTGGAGTTGCAGAAGCTAGTGTCACGCAAGTGGTTGAAGTGAAATTGCGTTCTAGTTTTAACTTGTGCATCGAGACTTGCACGCTGTCTTGGAGAAGGGCTCCAGGTATGGTTGAAGCACGACAGTGATTCAAGGCTGCGTGAAAGCTGGAAGATCACCCGATACCATTGGTGAAAAGTGATATTCATCTATGGGTGAAAGTTGGACTTCAACAGAGCATCTACATACAACAGAGGATGCATTCATTAGTGATAATGAAGAGACCTACAGGTCTATAAACTGTGATGTATCCCTTCCAGAGCAGTGATTAATGGAAGAGGAAGAAGGTGATCCTCTCCACTGGTAGTGATCCAGAGAGAGAGAAATAGGGAGTGACCCTTGGGAAAGCAGTGATCTGACCCTAAAAATTATAAAGACAGTGAGCCTGGGAATAGAAGTGATCTATCACAAACCTTTTAAACACCAGTGTTCTTTAGTGGATTTGGTACAGAGGCACATCGTCGTTGTATGCTCCTTGGACATATCCCAGTGAGGGTGAACCAAGTAAAAATCTATATGTCCGCCTGGTTACTTTTCTGCATTGCATTTAAAGCATCATCATCAGATAAAGAAGAAAAGAAGTGGTCATAATAAACACACAAGTGCAAAAAAAGTGACCCTTGTAATAAAGAGGTCAATATCTAGTGGGGAAGGAAGAATTTTGAAAAAGAATATCCATACCCTGATTCACCCCCCCCCCTCAGGATATATAGGCCCATATTGGTCCTAACATATTTTGTATGGTTCTCGGTAGCTGAGACACCATGAGCAGAACTAAAATACCCATGACCTGGAGTTAGTAGCAGTGGTCTTCAACTTAAATATGTGGTGACACTGTTTTATGGGAGAATGTTTTACCGTGTACTCTAATCACAAGAGTCTCAGGTATATCTTCTCTCAGAAGGTCCTGAACCTGAGACAGCAGTGATGGCTTGAGTTCCTCGAGGACTATGACTTCGAGATAGTCTATACTCCTGAAAAGTGGAATGTTGTAGCAGATGCACCCAGCAAGAGATCTAGTATATATTTGCTATGCGAGGCAACGAAGCAGCTGGCTGCTTTACAGTTATTCTTTGTGGATAGAGATGGAGCAGCTTTCCTTCAATCCCTTACAGTCACTCCCCCGCTTCTTCAGCGAGTCAGGGAGGCACAACATGGGGATGCTGACTGCGATATATGACGTACTCAGATATCCACATGGCAAGCACCTGATGGATTTTCTGAAGGTAGGGAGAACGTCATCCTCTTTAGAGGACGTACTATGGTACCAGTTTCACTTCAGGAGGATGTTTTGAGGGAGTCCACACATCCCCTTTAGTGGTACATCCAGGAGTGGAGAAGATGTACCAGGACCTTCGATGACAACACTGGTGGCCAGGTATGAAGAAGGCAGTAGCAGAGTTTGTATCTTAATGTATCACTTGTCAACAAGTGAAGGCGGAGCACCAGGTTCCTGCAGGCTTGGTTCAGCCTTTAGAGGTCCTAGAGTGGAAGTGGGATAGGATATCCATGGACTTCTTGACAAGACTTCCATGTACATCTAGGGGTCATGAATCAATTTGGGTGGTTGTCGATTGACTCACCATGTCAACCCACTTCATACCGATCAGAGAGTAGGGTTCAGTAGAGAGATTTGGATGCCTCTACGTGCAGGATATTGTGCGGATACATGTATTACCTTCGACGATTGTGTCCAATCATGATGTACGGTTTACTTCCCGACTATGGAAGGGGTTGCAAGAGGTTTTTGGGATGCAGCTTCATCTGAGCACCACCTTCCATCCTTAGACAGATGGTCAGAATGAGTGGACCATTCAGAACCTCGAGGACATGCTATGTGCTTGTGTCCTTGACTTCGGTCGCAGCTGGGAGGACAACTTACCTTTGGTGGAGTTTTCATATAACAACATCTATCACTCCACCATAGGGATGACACCTTTTGAGGTGTTATACGGGTGACCTTGCAGATCACCCTTGTGCTGGACTAACCCTGGGGAGTCCGCACTAGTGGGACCAGAGATGGTACGAGCTACCACAGAGAAGGTGCAGATCATCCAGGAGCGGATGAAGACTGCATAGAGCAGACAGAAGTCGTATGCTGACAGGAGACGGATACCTCTAGAGTTCGAGGATGGCAACCACGTCTTTCTATGGGTCTCACCTCAACAAGGTCTACTGAGATTTGGCTGATGCATCAAGTTATCTCTGAGGTTCATCAGACCTTTCCAGGTCCTCAACAGAGTAGGTGAGGTGGCTTACCGCCTGGCTCTTCCACCTCAGTTGCACCTGGTGCACGATGTCTTCCATGTATCTCAGGTGAGAAGATACGTGCACGACCCTTCTCACATCATCGACCATAGAGAGTTGGACGTCGATGATGGGGCGACATTCACAGAGGTTCTAGTGGATATTGAGGATCGACAGGAGTGGGTCCTACATGGACGGTCGATACCTCGGGTGCGCATTCGCTGGCAGCATGAGAACCTCCAGGAGAGCACATGGGAGTGGGAGGCTTAGATGCATGCTCAGTACCCCCACTTGTTACCTTAGTTTGAGTTGTAGCTTATGGGGATGTAAATACCTTAGGTAGGGAGAATGTAAATACCCAGATATTCCATGGAATTTTTTTTTCTTAAATACATGGGAATTTTACGAGCCCGTGAAAATTGATGGCGCATGATTCTGAGGCCCGGTGTGCCCGAAATCAATTTCTGAAGCTTTTTCTGAGTATGTTTAGTAAACGTATGAGCGGGTTTTTATAACTTTTGAACCGATGCTCGGAATTGAAATCTGAGGACATCGTTGAACTCGCAGCACTGGCATTCATTTATGAAGACTATCACTTTGACGACAGTGAGTTGAGTTTAAAAGATAGTTTTTGAGTTTTCGTGGAAAATAATAAAATAAAGTGAGCTTCACTTTATTTTTATTTGAGCCGCCATGTGGGTTTTTGGTGGTTAAAACCTCCTCATGGAAGTTGGAGGTGGGACCACCACACCTTAACCTCCCATGAGAGGTTATGGTGGTGGGGCCCACCCAAAACTAACCTCCTGCGAGAGGTTACGATGTGGGGACCACAAGGGGCTAAACCCCCCTATTAATGGGAGGAGAGTAAAACCTCTCAACTCTCCCTCATTAATGAGGGAGAGCCTCTTGACCTCCTCCTTAATTAATTGGTTCCAACTCCTCTAATTAATTTGTACCATCACTCATGCATTAATTAGGTGGGGCCAATTAAATTTAATTCACCAATTTGAATTTTGTGCCAACAACTAAAATAATAGACAATCTATTATTTTTTCTTGGCATTTCTCATTTGGTGGAGCTTGGGAAGAGAAGATCTTGGGAGAAAAGTTCTTCCAACGAAGAACGGTTCATCGACAAAGAACGCCAACCTTCTTCGACTTCCTCCCTTGGATCCTGCTGACGTGGGGCGTCTTCAACCGACCTACCCTCCGCATCTTCGTCAATGAGCCGACGCTGCTCAGAATTGGGAGTGCGTGGTGGACATGACGAATGACGAACTCCTTCGTCTTCTTCCCACGACTTCAACGTCGATGACAAGTAATCAAAGGTGTGGGGTTTATTTTTTGTCACTTTCCTTTTCTTTTTATCTTCTTTGGATTAGAAAGGAATCGTTGCGTGGTTGTAAAACAATTGTTGTTTATCTTTCTTACTCTTTGATGAGCCAGGTGTTACCACCCTAAACGCGGAGGGTGTGGGCCAAACCAACATGGACCGACCCCTCTGTCGTTCTTGTTTGTGTTGTTTCTCGGCATGGTGACGAAGCGGTGTTGAAGGAAACGAAGGCACAGGTAAAGGTCGTGCTTCCCGCGGCCTCCGTGAACCGTGCCACCCACACGGCATTCTGATGCCCTGACCGAGCCAACTTCACGGGCCAAACCACCACTGGACTTCCACGTGCCCGGCCGCATTGTCGCCGGCCCACGCCGGACCAAGACATGTCGAACCACGCCGGCACATATCGCACCAGCCTGGCCGCCTGCCAGATAGGCCACACCCTGCCTAGCCGCCCGCCGACCCACCTGGCGCCATGCCCGACCGCCCGCCGGCTCGCCTGACGCCCTCCCTAGCTGCCTCCCGGCTTGGCCGCACCCTGCCCGGTCGCCCGCCGGCCCGCCTGGCACCCTGCCCGGCCACCTCTCGGCCTGGCCGCGCCCTTTTCGGCCACCCGCCGGCCCGGCTGGTGCCCTGCTCGACCGTGCCCTGCTCGACCGAACCGGCCCCGAGCCTAGGCCGAACCGCCCCCGCGGCCTACTGGGTTGGGCCCAGCGGGTTGGGCCGAACCTAACAGGTTGGCCCGCCCAATGGGTCGGTCCAGACCCAATAGGTCTGACAAGGTCGACCCGGACCGGGTCAACTCGGACTGGGTTGGGCCGAGTTGGTCCGACCAGGTCGGACCGGACCCAGGCCCACTACTGACCCCCTTTGCTTTCTTTTGGCCATATATTTGGCACTGGACGTCTGTTTGAGGAACCGTCAGCGGTGCTGGTTTTCTTCGAGTGTGACGGTACCTTTGAGTGTACCCCATTGGAGTTTGGGGTAATTTTGAGATACGGTTAGGTTGGATCGTGCACGAATCGAACTGGGCCCTCAGGACTAAAAGGCTAATAACTCACAGACCGAGCGTCCGATTGACACGCCGTCTATTGTGTTGAGACCCCTATGAAGTGGAGGACCTTTGAGATACTTCTACATGATAATTAAGGATATATGGAGCATTGATGAGTATATTGTGGAGTGGATCCTCCCAGAGATGAGCACGCATAGCGCAGAGACCTAGTAGCTGGCTGAGACCTGACGACTGCTGACTGATTCAACTCGAAGTGACTCGACTAGCCCAGTGGGAAGCGCCTTGGTGTCACAGAAGATCCATAGTGGGGAGCACCTATGTGTGAGTGAGACAGAACCACAATACTCGACAGGAGGAGTACCTCAGTAGGCTACGAGGGGGAGTGTCTCTGTGTGACGTGGCAGACCCATGGTGGGGAGCGCCTCTGTGTGACGCGGCAGACTCACGGTACTCGATAGGAGGAGTACCTCAGCAGTCCAAGGTTAGTGAAAAGTGCCTTTGTGTGAGCACGGAAAGCCCACTATACTCGATAGAGGAGGATTTCTCCAGTAGCCGAGGTTTCGACAGTGTGACTGGGGATGTTACTTGATACTACCCCTAGAATAAAATCCTGGTTTGAGATGAGTTAGTAACTTTTGTGTTTACCTCATGATTGAGATGGATTACTTGATAACTTAGGTTTATGTATTGGAATATACCTAAGTGGGGTTATCTATTGATTTCATACTTTTTGGTTTACCCTTGTTGGTTTTGTGAGACCTTGAGGGTCTCAGGGTCCCTACTGAGTATTGTTATACTCACCCCTACACGGGAAATGCCCACACCTCATTGTGTTGGATGCAGACGACAGACAACATTGACTGAGGCTGAGTGTACCAGGACTGAACGATACCTGGAGGTGGACCACGCGGTATGACGGTACACTGAGGAGACCGATGGACATGGAGTGCAGCGGAGCCTATCTATACCTACCCTTCAGGTAGGATTTTCTGGTGGACGATCCAGAAGTTGTTTTCCCTTTTCCAGTGCTTGTACTTTCAGTTTCTTTGTACTTTACAGTTGGGCTTGTATTTACGCCCCCTTTTACTTTTCAGTACTCCTTTTGTATACAGTTCTACTTAGTGTTTTTCTTCCAGCTCGTACTCTGTTGTGTGCGTTTTCAAGTTTTAGAGGCAATGCCTTCCCAGTTTAGGAATTTACACCTTTGGTGCTAGTTGCCAACCCCTAGCCTATAGAAGGCGGGCTTGGGGTAGTCACGACATGGGCCCCGGGGGACGGGTCGTGACAATATCCACATACAATAGGTTTTGGTCTCACTAAAAGACCAACCTATGATGGATTATGATGTAAACAAAATTGAGGATAGTTGAGGAAGAGGTATAAGTTTTAACCGAATTATTTCAAGTTCATTTCTTCTCGTAACCCCTTTAAAAATATTTTAACCATCTAAATATAATTAAATTAATGTATTTAATAAAATAAAATGTTATTTTATTTATACGATGATGATTTTATACCTTCTTTACATACAATATAAAATGAAAATGATGCTCGTCAATATATGTGTAAATCGCATCCACGAAGCGATATATGTCATTTTTCATAAAGTCCTCACACTACTGTTTATATAGAAGGATTTAATGAATATGGATGATATTTATTATATAATAATCAATATTCAAAGATAGAATTTTTTTTACATACCTTTCTTTCTATTAACTGACAAATGAAAACATCACATGTGTGTACATGTGGAATGTCACCTCCACAAAGTGATGTAATTAATTTTCCATCACTGAAATAAATGGATAGTTACAAAATTGTATTTAATTAGAAAATATGATATCTATAAAATTAATAATATTTTTGATATGTTCAATTCATTACTAATGTGAAAACACCAAAATATCTAAACCAAAACATATGTGGAAAATTGAATAGTTGACTCCTGAATATTGATTTTAATAAATAATTGTTAGTAAATATGTAATTGTTAATTTATAAGGGAATAATATATAGTAATATAAGTATGATTATAGTTATATTATATATTTATAATAAGTTTAAATTTATTCTTCTGAATCTCAGAGTGCGTATGAAGAAAGTTGAGACTTGAGGTATGATTTTCCTCATTTTAATTACCCAGCATTAGGATATGTTTTATATTTTGAAACTTCTTTATTCTGTTTGTAGTATATACTTCCCAGGAATTTATTGTATGATAATTTTCAAAATAAATTATTGGGAATTACTAACCCATCTATGGTTCACTCTTCCATGAGTTTTTAACCTAAAAGTTACCAAAACTATAAGGGTTTATGTTTCATTGTAGCTTTTCATCAGGATTGTTTATGTTTGAATTTCAATCACAGGATATATTATACTATATTGATATTAATCCTCATCTATTATATTCTATATAGTTTATTTATGGTTTTCTAAAGTATTTTTTTTCAATTTTTCTTTCTACATCACTAAAAAACATAAAAATAATGTTTTTAATAAAATCTGGCCTTATTTATCTTTTCTTGGTCAAGAGTCTTTTTCCCCATATCCATATTCTTAAAAGTTATTTTTGGAAAGTACATGTACCATTTAAATTATTGGTAATTTTATTTTTATAATATTTTTTACATTCTTTAAAATAATTAAATGAATGTTATTATCATTATTAGAATTGTTCATTTTTTATATTCTTTAAAAAATACTAAAATTAATTTTTTTTAAAACAATCATGAAATTAATTTATTTTCCCATTTTAATGTCCATTATTTGTGATGAATACTCATTTATAAGTTTTAATTATTTTTTAAATAAAATCATATTCCCATTTTTCATGAATTTTTATTTTTTAAAAGTAAAAAAATGAAATGAATATTTCTTCTTATTCTCCAAATCATCATCTATTGGTTTTATGAAAGTATATCTCATCTATGTTAGAATCCTTTAAGGATTATTATGCCTTACTAGGGATGTGATCTTATGATGTAATCCACTCTTTTCTATAGATGGATCGTGATGATGATGTTTTAATGATGCTTCATGAAACCCATTTATGTATGACTGTTTAATTAAACTATAAAGTAATGTTGAATAATCTTATATTATTATGTCATATATATTAATAGTTTATTATTTTATGGGTGGTTATATTATATTCCTCAAATTCATTGGGTAATATTTTATATACCATGATATCAAAGGGTACATGGATGATTATCCCAATACTAAGAGGGTATGTGGGAGGTTTTCCCAACCAAAATTGGGTACACATGATTTTTTATAATGCCCAAGAGGGTATATAGCTTATTATCCCAAGCCCATGAGGGTGAATGAGTATTTGTCTCAATCCCATGTAGGTAAATGTGTGTTTTCCGCAAGTATACTAAGTGATAAATGTCAATGATAAAATCCTTGACATATATTTTTTATTCTTGTATTTATGCCACAATTTTATTCCACAAACCTATGTATTATGTTTAAGGTATCCACTCATGGATAATAATTTATTATTAATTATTACATAATCTTATGAATCATTTATTTTATTAAGGAAAATCCTTATGCTCTAACTCATATTTTATGGTTTATGGCTTGTTAGGTAAGATCTTATAAGTTGTAACCATGTTATCATACCCTTAAGATTATATTATGCTCACTTATGTTCATTGATTGATATCTCCCATGTTTACCCTTACAAAAATTATGATATCACCTTTTATTAAGTTTTATTTCCCTAGGTTATAAAGAATGGTTTTAATTAGAAAATTCTGAATAAAGGCACTACATGAGAAGAACATTAGAGGGGATACTAAATATTTTTCTTGAAATAATTTGATTATATATCAAATATATAAATAATATAAGACATTATAGTTCTCAAGAATAATTTTTTTATATATATATTGAATATTCATATAAAATGATGTAATTTTAAATAAGTGTTGTTTATATTTTCTCAATTAGTGTCAAATAAGGGTTTGTTTGTTTTTTGAGATTAGGAAATGACAAATGATATTATAGAACAATAGAAAACATATGATAAACCTATTTAATATAGTATTAACCTAAAGTGTAAATGGTTGATAAGAAAGTGTCATAATTTAAGGCATATTAGGATCTATTTTCAGTATCACAAGATTCATCACTTTGATTCTTTATTCTTGATACTATTACTAACCATTTTAGATTAAGAAATTTTTGATAAATTGAATCAAATATAGAAAGGTATGATTTTTATGAATTCATGAACTTCTAATATCTTATTTATATATGGATCAAAAAACTTTTATATCTAAATATTTTTCAAAGAGTCTCACATAAGTGACTCAATTGTTATATATTGATTTATCAATGAGAACACCTAATAGTATGATGACTGTATTTGAAGATTATAGATCCTCTCTAATTTTGGGGAAGGATTGGATCTCTCTATATACCATCCCTATCAAGGGTCAAGGAATGAAGGTAATATTTTATATCCTAAATGAACATTGATCATATATCATGGTGAGGATGAAAATGAGATTATAAAGAAAATTGCTTATATTATATGGGTTTTACTACTTATTCATGATGGGAATTTATCTTAAATGGTTGGAGAGAATCTCAAAACTAAATATATTCCTATTTTTAAAGGATATACCAATGTTTTTTCTGAAGAGTTTCCTTGTCGTCCCCCAAATCATGAAGTTGAGTTTTTAAAAGAACTCATCTAAGGTTGTACACCTATTTCAAAAACTACAAGTAGAATGGTCCTAATTTGGTTGCAGGTGTTGTAAAAGTGGGTGCCCAAGACCAAACATAAATTTTATTTTTTTTATTACTATATCATGTATATAGTGAGTTACACTTGACGTATTCATACCATAATAATGTTGATATTTATATGTCTAGTATTTATATAATAATATTCATATATTATTTACTGTATCAAAAGGATATAGCAGTTCTTAGGATATAATAAGAACCTAGAGATACCATGATAGTAATCTTAAACATATGTTATCTGGTTTAGATACATCATGTTGAATGGATACAGATGATGTCAGACAATCAGGTCCTAGGGGCTCATAAGAATTGTCCCCTCTTCTCATTAAGTTCTCATTTGGTTATCTCGAGTAGATGAGATCTTGGGGATTGGCCCTCCAATTGTAACACCTCATGTTTTAGGTTTCATTGGTAGATTCTATATACAAACATGTGTAATGGTCTCCTGATATGAAATTATTATCAGTGCATACTATTTGACTACATGTTCTTATGCAAGATGAAAATTATGACATTGATTTCATTGTGAGTTAGCTTGTGTTGGGTACATTATTGGTGGTATGAAATTGATTGAATAATGAATATTGAATTTCTCACTTCTGAAATTAACTGCTATCTCAGGCCAAGTTGAACAAGATGATGTTACCTTCACTAAATATTTGTCCCTGGTAGAAGTAGGTAAGTCCGTCTAGTTTGGTCAATGAATAATATATCAAAAAAGGATGATGACACAAAGTGTGTATCCTACTTTATGATATATCATGAGTCAAAGAGATTATAGTTTATGACGTTTCTTCATTGGAATGTTTGTCATTACTATTACTTTTTATTATCTCCATAGTGGCCTTCATGGGTTTTTAAACTCTCACGGTCTATGAATAATAATCATTACTACCAAGATAATGCTCTAGAGGGTCACACACTTAGCATATTCAAAATCCTATCATATTCAAATGAATAGAAGTATAGGACATGGTGGGTCCCACCATGGGGTCCTAGTGATTTCAAAGAATATATTATCACCATGAAATAAATAAATTTATATTATTAGATTTTAGAATAATTGTTACTATATTTATTTATTAAAAGTATTTACAACATATTTGGTAAATACATGGAAAAATATTATATGTACGAATGTTATTTTATTTTTAAAGGTTCATTTAAAATTTTTAGGAACAAAAAGTTGAGTAAATAGGGATCTTTTATTGTGTAATCTACTTATTATATTATAGGTATGTTTAAAAATATAAATGATTTTTAAGACCCAGTTAGTTTGTTAAGAAACTATGTTTATGGTTTTTTTATTGGGTAATGAATATTCAGGGAACAATGAGCCATTTCTAGGTATTTTTTACCTCACTATATAAGGATGAGAAGGATCTCATGTGAGAGGATACTTATTGTAAAAATTTGAGATTCTATCCTTCCTCTCTCCTGCTTCCTAGAGAGAGATTCAATTAGTCCAAACTACTGACCCAAGTTCATCTCCACTGATCGATTGATCGACACAAAGGTGATCATCAAGATGTCAAATTATTTATTGGATCTCCATGATATCACCCAAATTATGACAACCAAATCTTCCACTGAATTTTGAGACATGTGTGGATAATCTAGAGAGATCCAACTTTGATACCTTCTAATAATAGTCGCCAATGCTGAATGGTGTTCGAAAGAATCATTAAATCGAATGAGGAAATTTTTTGGTTTATTTTTCATGTTTAAAATTATTTTTGTGAGATCATTGAATATTGCACTAGGCTATATATCAACAAAGATGACATATTTATGTCAATATGTGATGAATATTTTAAAATATATGGCCCATATATTTCTAAAACACGCCCCAGTATCTTTATTTGGTATCAGAGCAGGCTGTGTAGATTTTTAAGACAAAAAATTTGTATTGAATTCATCAATAGGGCATCGTTATGGTCTCATATCTACAGATGGAGATCCAATCCTATATTGGATGGCTAATATCTGGCCTTCCAAATATCAAAAATTGGATCACCATCGATTTATTGTGGGTTTTATTTTGAATAAGATGTGTGTGTGTTTATGCATATATATATATCTGTGAAATAATATACCTGAAGCTTTATATAGAATTTTTTTTTGTGAACCCAAAATCCAGCTAAAATATTTCTTTTTCGCTAGAAAAAAAAATTCCCATCCAATTTCTAGTGTCTAAGTGGTTAGAATAGTTTTTCATGAAAATGAAATAATTCCTTAAAATTGTGGATTTATTTGAAATCAATTCATATCCATTTAAAAAATACACTATGAAACAATAATTATAATTGATAGAGGGAATGGGGCGGGCACTGGACTAGCTGGTCACATAGACAAAGAGATTAAAAGAAGGAAACAACTAACCTAAAGGGCTTAACATGAGGTCCATAGAACGAAAAAAACAAAAAAAAATGAAAAGCTAAAAAAGGTGTTGTTCCTATCTCGGTGAGAGACATAAAAAGAAAAATAAAAAATAAAACCAAAATTAAAATGTTCTGGTAATGAATTTTTTATATTTTTTTTAATTTTTTTTAAAATGTTTCTAGGTTACAAAAAATTAAAAATATGCTTGAAAGGAGGGAGCGAGGCTGCCTCCATTCTTCCAAAATCAAAAAAATACTATTTTTTCTATTCAAAATTTTTTATTTATTTTTTATTTTTTTTGTTTTGTATATATATATATATAACATAAAATTTCAGTAGAATTTATCTATTATTTAATATTCAGTAGTACTTCCATTATAGCAGTCTAGATTCTGATAAAAACCCTCACTCAGGGCTTCCTTTTATTAGGGGTTTTTCCTTAGAAATCATTCTGCATTTTCTGATGTGGGATTCAAGTTCTCCCTTTTCTATGCAAAACAATCTGCATTTATGATGTGGGATTCAGAAATATTTCAAGTATGTGCCTTTAAAAGACTATAAAATTTAAATTATTTGACCAATATAAATGAAACTTAAAATATTTATTAAACATATAAGAAATATTTGAAAATTAAAGTAATTTTATAACAAATGTTGATGAAAAATATTTTATAAGCTTTCAAAGCCACCTACATGAATCTTTAAAATGTTTCAAGTATGTGAATTTGAAAAGATATAAAATATCAGCTATATGACCAACATAAATGAAAATTAAAACATGGGTTAATCATATAAGAAATACTCAAAAATAAAAAGAATTTTGTAAAAGAAATTTATGAAAAATAATTTATATGCTTTCAAAACAACCAACTTGAAACTTAAAAATGTTTAAAGTGTGTGACATTGAAAGCTTATAAAATATAAACTATAAGACCAATATAAATGAAAATTAAAACATGGATTAAAAATATAAGAAATAGTTGAAAATAAAAATAATTTCATAAAAAATTTTAATGAAAAATAATTTATAAGCATTCAAAACCAACTACATGAAAATTAAAAATGATTAAAGTATGTAGCTTTAAAATAGTATAAAATATAAACTATAAGATGAATATAAATGAAACATAAAATTTGGATTAAACATATAAGAAATAGTTAATAATTTATTATTCAACTAGAAATATAATTATTAATTATAAAATTAATAATTATATAAAAGTTAATTAGTTAATTGTAATATAATTACTAATTATTAAATATTAATTATATAATTAATTAGTTAATTAGTAATATCCATATTAATTATATAATATTTAATTATTATTATAATTATTAATTATATAATAATTAATTAGTTAATTAGTAATATAATTATTAATTATATACTAATTAATTAGTTAATTAGTAATATAATTATTAAATATATAATATTTAATTAGTTAATTAGTAATATAATTATTAATTGTACAGTAGTTAATTAGTTAATTAGTAATATAATTATTCATTATAATTATTCATTATAATTATTAATTATTAATTATATAATAATTAATTAGTTAATTAGTAATATAATTATTAATTATTCCAATTAACAATTAATTAATTAGTAATATAATTATTAATTATTAATTATATAACTATTAATTATATTACTAATTAAATATTAATTTTATATAATAAATAATAAATAATTATATTACTAATTAACTAATTAATTATTATATAATAAATAAATAATAATTATAATTAATAATTATATTACTAATTAATTATCATATAACTAATAATTAATAATTATATTAATAATTAACTAATTAATTATTATATAATTAATAATTGATAATTGATAATTGATAATTAATATTTATAATAAATAAATATAATTAATAATTATAGTTCTAATTAACTAATTAATTATTGTATAATTAATAATTATATTACTAATTAACTAATTAATTATTATATAATTAATAATTATATTACAAATTAACTAATTAATTATTATATTATTAATAATGATATTACTAATTAACTAATTAATTATATTGCAAATAATTAGTAATTAATAATCATATAACAAACTAACTAATTAGTTATTAACTATTTCTTGTATGTTTAGTCTATGTTTTAGGTTTCTTTTATATTCATCTTATGAAGAATGTTGCAGACCATGGGTTATCAGCCCATGATCTCAAAATTTATAAAGAGAAAACAAAACTAGCATACAAGATAGAGATGACATTAAAAACGTGTAAAACATACACTGATAAAAATTCTAATGCATTCAAAAAATAGAAGTACATCCTCAGTGGAAGCGACATCCACCACCCCCCACCACATGGATATCGCCCTATCCTCTATGTCTGAGGCTATTTCCATGTCTCATTATCCACTTAAGAGATGGTATTTTCCTCCAATGGTAATGGTCCCTTATCTGAAGGTTCCAATTCTCTAACAGGATCAGAGCTCTCTTGTGGGGATTTCAATGCAGATCCCCCTGCATTGATCATTTCAGAGTCATGAACGCTCCCAAATTCAGCATTGAAGACATCCTAACACATGGATCTATTAAGAATCTCAAGCAGACTAAAGGCATTTTTCTCAGACCCTAGAATGTTATTCACAGGATTATTTGCCCCTTGTCCCTTATGAGAGACTATAACTGCATCTTGAGAAGTCTCCAGTGGAGTTACCACTTCGGCAGCAACACCAGTCCTATTCACCTTGGATGAGAGGGGAGAGTCAACCTTTTCCCCTTTCCTGCTTTTAGAATACTATTACTCCTCCAAAAATTGAGAGTCAACTTGCATTTGGGCATCATGTTCTAAGTCATACTCATCACGTTGATCTTCAACAATTTCTTCAATCCATGCTACAAGAACATCATGAAAGGAAGTAGTGGTATTTTCTTTACCATGGTCACAACCGTCTTTGTGTGCAGAACCAAATAGAGAACATACCCACCCCATTGAAACAAAGTCAGCTACTGCATCAACTTCTGCATTCTGAAGTGCCCCTTCCATCACCCCCAACCATAAAGTACCAAGGGGTGCTGGTCAAGAGACTTGGGCATATCCTCCTTGGATACAACTACCTCGGTCGTCTTACCACCAGGTTTTGTCTCTTTGAAGGATCCATGATTCTTTTTTCCATGGGCAGAAGGCCCCACTTTCAACTAGATTTTCCTCACATTCCTGCATTCAGAGACATTATGCCCCACCAACTTGGAATAGTTTCAAAATTAAGGGATTGAATCATATTCAAATTCAACCTCAACTTTTTTACCATTGGCCACCAATGTGGCACAATTAGGTAAAGAATTATGCATGTCCACATCATCCAAAACTGTAGTGAAGTAACTAAATTTTACATGCACTATATGCTCATTCATCCTCATGGGGGAACCATTGCAGGAAACTAAGTCATTAAAAATTAATGGTTTCCAAAAAACACATCTTAATCCATGAATTCTAACCCAAATCTGAGCATTAGAATGCTTATGTAGGTATGGGTTAAAATTTAAATCTCATGCAAACAAACAGAATCTTTCAGAATTAAGGGAGACTAATACAATGATCCACACCCTTAATCTATCATTGGCAGAAGAAAAAATAAGGTGAAAGTATCCCCGGCCAATAAGAACTATCTTCCAGTCTGAAAAACCCCATTTTCAAGAGTCTGAGATTCATCTCATCAGTGTTCATCATCTTATCACCCATAGAGAGTATTAACCAACCAATAAGTGAGAATATGAAAACCTCAATTTTTTCCTTCAGCGCCATAGGATGAGAAATTACAATAAATTTTCCATTATCAGATATGGAAATTTGGGAGTCCCACTTACTAGATTCCATAGAGGAATCAAGGACATCATAGAATGAACACTTTTAATCATATGTTTCAATAAAGAACTTATCAAAATCGAATCAAAATCCAAACCCTCCTAAGAGTTCCTGACATGCGGTGTATCATGACTCACTAATATAGGAATGGAGGAAACCAAACCCCAGCTTGACCCCTTTAGAGGATCACGAACACCATCGCAGTGGATTCCCTCTTCTGTCACTTTTCCCGCACCAGCGTTAGACAAGGATTCAATTCCAAGATTTATGGAGTGCAGTGTAGAATTCACAGATGAAAAATTTGGATCTAGTAGATCTGAAACCGGTGAGGTCGATGCAATCATCGTCGGGGCTGGATGATGAACACTGATGGAAAGATCTGAAGTGTGGACAACATGTTTCAAGCTAGAAATGCCAAAAGTACAAATAGAAGAGGTAGGATTTGAAGTGAAAGAAACAAAATCCGAGGTTGATGGAACTCTCTTAGAATAGTTCGTTGTAATTCTCCCCTCTTTCTACATCTCTATTCGTCTTATAGTATATATATTTTACAGTCCTTCAAAGCCACATACTTATAACATTTTTACATTTCATGTAGGTGGTTTTGAATGCTTATAAATTATTTTTCATCAAAAAAAATTATGAAATTATTTTTATTTTCAACTATTTCTTATATTTTCAATCCATGTTTTAATTATCATTTATATTGGTCTTATAGTTTATATTTTATAGGCTTTCAAAGTCAAATAATTGAAACATTTTTATGTTTCAAGTTGGTGGTTTTGAAAGTTTATAAATTATTTTTCATTAACATTTTTTGTGAAATTCTTTTTATTTTAGACTATTTCCTATATGTTTAATCAATTTTTTAATTTTCATTTATATTGATCTTATAGTTTATATTTTATAGGCTTTTAGAGTTACATACTTGAATCATTTTTAAGTTTCAATTAGGTGTCAATGAAAACTTATAAATTATTTTTCATCAACATTTGTTATGAAATTCTTTTTATTTTCAAATATTTATTATATGTTTAATCTATGTTTTAAGTTTCATTTATATTGGTCTTATATTTTATATTTTATAGTCTTTCAATGCCACATACTTGAAACATTTCTAAATCCCGCATCGAAAATGTAGAATGTTCTCCAGAGTAAAGGGAGAACCCGAATCCCGCATCATAAATGCAGAATGATTTCTAAGGTAATCCCTCTTATAAAAGGGAGCCCTAGGTGATGATTTCTGTCAGAATCTAGATTGTGGTAATGGTAGTACTTATGGATATTAAATAGAGGATAAATTTTTCTAATAAATTTTATTTCATTTATTTGTATATATATATAAACAAAACAAAACAAAAATATAAATATAAATTTTAAATATAAAAAATAGTAAAAAAATTGATTTTTTCTGAAACGCGGTAGCCCTGCTGCAACCTTTCAACCATATTTTAAAAAAATAACCTAGAAACATTTAAAAAAATTCATAATCACATAAAAAACAATGCTGGTAACCCCACAGGCCTCCCACAGGGCAGGCTCACAGTCCGGTTTCCCACCACCAGTGCCCGACCACTTGCCTTGTCACGCCACCACTTTGCTATCGTTCCTGGATATCTACCACCTTCCCCTTCCACCATTGCCTCCCATGCAGCCAACCTCATTAGCCAAACTATAAGTCCCCACTCACCAAGACCACTCTTATGATAGATCAAGTGCCACTCGGCCCTCCTCGGTCATCCTCCCCTACATCCACCCCTCCCAACCGGCCAGATCCAATGTCACACTATCGTGATCCTGTATTGATGGCGACACCCCCACTACGCCATTCCTTATGACCATCCCTGGTGGCTCGGCACCCCCATCAACCTCCCATCCCACTGACACACAACCTGCAAGTATATCACATTTTATATTTAAATCATCATGTTATCATAAAATTTGAATGATTTATGGATAGCATTGATGGTTATATCATGTTATCTCATCTCCGAACACTATTTGAGTATAAGGGGAAGCAAGATATGAATTAGGTGATGACTACACTAAAAACATGTAATTTGAAAGATGGATTATGAACATTCAATACTTGTATTTATTATATCTATTCACCCAACTACTCAAAATTTTATTAATATTACAAAATAAAGAGTATGGAGAAAAACACTTTACTACTTTTTCGGTAAGGTTATCCAAATTGATAAGAACGTAAATAATGTTTAATATTTTGAAATTATTGTTAAAGTAATGACAAGAAAATATGAAAATTACAATGGAATGTGTGACACCAAAGGTACAATCAAAACATCCTTCAAAGAATAGGGGAAAGGCATTAAACAAGATTTTATTGGCATCACATGTCATGAGATAAGTCTATAGAAGAATAAATGTAATGACACAACATCGAAGAATGAAACGGATTTGATTCAGAGTATATTCATCAATATATATGTGATGTTTCACTCATACTTCTTGGGTATTAAATACAATATTCATATCCTATATGTGTATTGAAAGACAGTAACCATGTATGAAAAGAAATGTTATTATAATTAAAGTGAATTCTCGAAGTGCCCCAGAAAGGGTGATTCTTTTGTCAGTAGTAAGAAGTATATTACTTCAAATTTTCAAGTTTAATGATTCTAGTTAATCATTTATTGAGTATAACCAACAAAAATTGATGGTTCCTAATACTTAAAGAATAGTTCAGTAATGATTGAATCATTGGAAATAAATGGCGAATATAAAATGTAAGACACAATTATACCAAGCTGTGGAAAGATAATTATTTGAAAAAATAAAACTAAATGTCAAGGATATACTCATTATAGTTTTATTCACTTTGTAGTTAAATGTCATAGGTATTATGGACGCATTTACTTGTCTATATTGGACAAAAATATATTTAGAAATAAAGGTAATCAACAATGATTTTATAATTAGTTCATCTAGAGAGTGAATTTTTTTAAAGAAAAGATAGAGGTAAATATATAGCCAAAAGGTTCAGAAGTCAGGAGAACCTTCTCCTAAGAAATTTTGTTAGAAAAATAAATTACAAAGACACATTACAAAGAGGATTTACAAAGACGGGTATACCAATCTCCATGAGGGTCTGCCTCAACCAAACCGGAACAAAAATCTAGTAACAAAAAGACCATCTCAATTAGACCTCTATAATAGCCCTTTTGAAAAGAGCATCTGCAACCTGATTTGCCTCCCTATAGACCTGAGTGGCATCAAGTGTTAAAGAGTCCACAATATGAAGACAGTAAATCTAGGATGTCAACATTCTCCATGGTATATTTTTGGATTTGCCTCTAAGAATCTACATAGCTACAGTTGAATCTGATTCAATCCATATCTTTCTCCAACAAAAATGAGTAGCGTATTTTATCTCCTTGATCATCGCCCACAGCTTAGCTTCAATTGTATAGCCATTCCCAATGAAATGATAGAAGCAACCATTTACGAGACCCGGTGAGTACGGAAGATACCACCACATCCCGAGAGACATGGTTCATCTGAAGGCGCCCCATCAACATTGAATTTCAACCATCCAAAGATCAGAGGTATCCAACTTATGGATCTGGAAAACAGTGGCTTCCTCACCCTGCCATAGACACCAAGAAATCTCAGGATTCTCAAGTCAGAAAAGTCATTATTCATCACCCCTGTTTGTATCTTAGACAGAAGCATAATCCCTCAATGTATAGTAGTAACACTAGCATGGAAATTAGGAACATGACTATTAAAAACCAAGTCATTATGAGATCTCCATGTGAAAGAAAGAAGGTCAGCTGCTAAAACCAAGAGTAGCGAATGGATCTGGCCACTGCAAGTGTTTCTGCATTAAGAGGAAAGCAGAGTGCCCAGGTTCAAGAAGTCTAGACAGCAGCAAAAAATGTCTTTCAAATATCTCCACTGCTTCAGCGTCACAGCAGCATCCGAATGGTTGCAAGGTGAAATCCCTTAAGCTATAAAATGATTTGAATTTTTAGCCTATTCTGCCCTATTTTCCAGATTAAGAGGAGGTTAGAAAGAGAAATAAATGGATTTATAAAGGCTGTAATCCATATTGGTATGGTGATAGCAGCACCACATAGATACCTATAGAAATCCCTGGTACTGAAACTACCATTGAGGATAGGTGTCCATAATAAAATATCATAGTCAGCATACACATACCTAGATAATTCTATATCAAGATGGGGGGAAAAGTAGATTATGAATGACAGAAGAGACCAGTAGCTTAGATATTGTAGCAGACCTCATAGAGGTACATCATCATCAATGATAGGTATTTAGAGCCATGCCGTACTCCAACAATTTAGCTGTGAATTCCTACAAAAACCCCATTTTGACTAGGCCATAATCTCACCATATGATTGCTTAACAGCTCACCAAACAGATGAAAAAACATACATGACATGCCCATTTTGTAACTTGATAACAAATCTGGTGATAAGAAATTCCAAAGATGAATCATAATTGGACAGGATCCTCCTTGTAAACATTTTCAACAAGGTGTCATTAATGTATTTGAGATCTTTAATTCCCATTCCCCCTTGTTCACTGGCCTGACACAGTTTTCCCAAGAAACCGTAACCAACTTCCTCTTGTGAATCGGACCAGTCCTATAACGTTCCAAATCATACTTTTCAACTCTTTAATAAGGGTTCTAGTCTTTTTGTAAAGCGAGAAAGGATATAAAAACACTGAAGTAATAATATAATTAACCAAGAAAATTCATCCTGCCTGAGACATAGCCTTACCCTTATAGGATTCCAACAGATTAACAATTTTTAATGAAGTGTTTTCCATATATCATCGGTTCACCCTACCCCAAAACAGGGGAACTTAAAGGTAAATTAAGGGCAAAGACCCTCTCATCACATCAAGACATCGGGCCACCCAGTTTTTCTTAGAGATAGTCACACCTTTCCCAAACATAACTGATGATTTTCCCCAACTAAAAGCTTGCCTAGAAACGTCTTCATAATGGACAAAGACATATTTAATGTGATAAATACTGACTTTATCAGCTTCTACAAAAAGAATAATATCATCTGCAAATAGCAGATGGGAAGGAGAAAAAAAGACATTTCAAACCCTCATTTGCTGATAAAGACCAGTATTAACAAGCACATGGATTTAGAAACTCAGAAAATAATCAGAAATGGAAAAGAGAAGCCCATATAGAAGATCCCCCTAGCTAACCCCTCTCGAACACTATAAGAAACCCCTTAGGGACCCATTGAAATGAATGGAAATACTGGAACACATAATAATAGGGCAAACTAAATTGATGAATCTCTGAGAAACTCCATGTATCCTTAGAATAGAAAAAAAATGGATTTCCATTTTATTGTGTCAAAGGATTTAGAGACATCGATCTTGAGAGCCATATTACCATCCTTGACCATTTCCTTCATAAAATTCAAACACTCTGAAGTAGTATAATGGCAGTTCTGAATATTCCTCCCAGGAGAAAACTTGAATTGATTTGGAGAGATAAAATCCTTGGCAATCTCACAAAATTTATTGGTCATAATTTTTCTAATCACCCTTGGAACAGAATTCCCTATAGAAACTAGCCTAAAATCTCTAATTTCAAGAGCATTATCTTTTTTTGGAATCAATGAACTGAAATTGGAGTTCACACCATAGGGCATAGATGCATGAGTAAATAATTTCCTTACAACATTAATCACCTCAAGATGAAAAAATTCCCAGTACAACATGAAAAAAAATTTTTTTAACAAAACCATCAGGACTAGAAGTGTTATCAATGTTTAAGGAAAAAAGTGTTGAATGTACCTCTTCTTCATTGGGAGCCCCAAAAAGTTTTTTATTTTGAATGTCATAAATAGAAGGGTCGATTAAATTGATCATTTCTTCAGTGTTATCCTCCCCATTGTCTGATTAAAGCTTCTCAAATTAACATGTCATGGAATTTGAAATCTCATTTTTATAATTAAACAAATTCCCATGAACCTTAAGAGCATTAAAACTTCTTCTATCCTTTTTCTACCTGTGCATACAATAAAAAAATCTTGAGTTTCTATCTCCCTCCTTCAGACACATGATATTGAATTGATTATGTGATAGACTATCCTTAAGGGACAATAGACCATTAATATTGGAATGGGATTGGATCTCCTCCTGTGAAGGCATATCTGGATAAATATTACCTTGCTGATAATGAGTTAAGTGAGACTCAGCCTCCGTGATATCAATATCAATCTTAGAGAAGGATTCTTTACTTCGTTCTTTAAGTCTTGATTTAACAATATTCAATTTACTGTCAAGGATTTTCATTGGACTGCCCAAGAAAATAGCCTTCCAGGTATCCATAATAATTTCTCTACACCAGGTATGATGATCAAAGAATTATTGATTTTGAAAGGTAAGGGGGGTTGACCTTGATTTATTAACACTGATATCAACCAGTGGGGGATTATGATCAGAATGTAACTTTGGAATGGCGGTACCATATATATCAAGTGCATCATTTCTCTCATCAACTTGTGCAAAACATATATCTATTTTACTAGCTTTCCTCCCATTTATAGTATATCTACTTCAAGTAAAGTCATCTCCATCCATGGGGACTTCAACCAGCCCACATTTATCAATACAAGAAGAAAAATCACTAGATAATACTCGACAAAAGTTAGTGCCAGTTATATATTCTAGTCTTAAAATGGGATTAATGTCACCCAGTATGATCCAATTGTAACACATATTTTGTGAAATATCTTCCAAGATTCTCCAGAGATCTCTTCGTCTAGTGTAGAGATTAAAAGCATAATCAAAGGTCGTAGAGTGAACAATATCATTAAAGCTAAAGGAAATGGTCATGAACTGAAGATAATTACTATAAGAATTAATAATGACATTGTCATGTTTAAGGATCCAAAAATACTCCATAGAACCTTCAAATTGATTGTTTGCAACAATGAAATATCCATAGGAGCTCTATTTAAATGCCTCCCAGTTATCAAACATCATTCTTGGTTCAACATGTCCAATATGAATGGGTTTGTTTGTCTTAATAAAATTCCTAATGACTTTGAACATGGAAGGATTCCCAATCCCATGCAAATTCAATAAGAAGATTTTCATTTATTAAGGGACATAAGCCTAGTATTAAACCCCTAATATGCTTATTTCATGTCCTAACCCGTATTCTTTGATTATTTGAGCTTCTCAACTTTTAATAATGCATCATTTGCTGGATATTCATCACCTCCAGCCAATGAATAAAAACATTACACATTAATCTTATTGGATTATTCAACAAAAATCATACTGAGGCTTGCAAGCATATTCTTTATTATAGATTTAGAGGATGGCGCCTGTGAAAAAAAATCATCAGAGTGCTGACTATCAACAGTCTACTCCACGCCACCAATATTAAAACCTTCAGATGAGGAGATTTGGGGCAATATGTCTATTTGTAGGCTAGACACTTCAATAATATACTGCTCGGGTTAAGATTCATGTGCATCTCCAGTTGTAGTAAAGATAGTATCCTTAGCTGGTGTAGGAAAGTTCCTGAAATCCAAACCAGAACCAGGTAAATCAATCGGGACAGATGGGATTTTAGTGACCTGCACAATGATTAAAGCATCCTGAGGATTCACCAGATTACAAGCAGTACTACCAATAGCCAAAACATCTTGAGAAGATGTATTAGTATAGGCTCATCATGTAGCATCCAGAGAGGGAAGGCTAGTATTTATCTCCATAGTCACACCCACTAGGTTATTGACAGCATTCAGAAAATCATCTTTACTTCCAATCACAGAAGTTCCTCCTATGTCATCCGCATCTGGGCACTCAATATTAAACTCCTTAGTCACACCCACTGGGGCAGATACGGGTTCATTATTTCTAATTCCAGCCTCCAGTGAAGTATTTTCATTATGACCATTGATTGGGAAGGGTTAAAGAACCTTAGAATTGGGAATAGAAGCTGAGTCCTTTCCATTGTTCCTCCTGTATGTTGCATCATCATGTCCCATGATGTTGCAGAAATTAAAAAGTTTGTTCCTATTGAAATCAACAACAACATGTCCAAAAAATTGACAGTTCACATAGAACATTTGTTTCCTTTCATAAAATATTTCCAGATTGAGACGATCATCCCTGGTGGTTAACACAACCACTTCAACAAGAGTGGTGGACATATCAACCTCAACAAGAATCCTTGCATAATGTCAAAAAAAATGGATTATCTGTTTGCTAATCTAATCTTATAATATTTCCAACAGAGGAAGCGATGTCCCAAATGATTCATGGGTTCCAATAGGGCCAATTCAGTTTACATACTCGAATCCAAACCTGGGAATGAGTATTCATTACATTGTTGGGATCAAAGTTTTGATCCCATTCTTGGATCCAAAGAAAGTCGGCCTTTAGAGATACTGAACCAAAGCTCCATGCTCACCTCTTTCATTCATTCGAAGGGAAGACAATATGATAGAATCCACTACCTATAGCTATCATCCTCCACTCATCAGATCCTCAGATCCCAACAATTCTATGAATAAGCTCATTGAATTTACATGGTTTCTCTCCTTTTGGAATAAAAACACATGTGATGATCGGGAACTTGTAGAGGCTCACACATTCTTCCACAACATCCTTGTCTTCCACAACATACGCAATACGACCCTTTCTGATGATTCTTGCTGGGGGAGGCGAATCAAAATCCAAGAAAGATGTGCTCCATGTAGCCTTTGTTACATTCGCAAACGTCTTTCCAGAACCAAGCACTTCACCATTTACATTCTCTGAATAAATTTCTTTATTCTTTGTAGAAAGATAGAACAAATCCTTATGACCAATAAGATCCGATCGATTATTAACCAGATCAATCTCAATTCCTTTCCCTCGATCATCACTCGACCTAGGGTCTCAATCTTTCTCCCCACCTTGCTCCTCCATAGGCCAATATATACTTTATAAGATTCATTTAAGTATTTTAAGGAATTTCAAAGTGAGGCATTATGTATTCATGGTTAGAATGTATGAGTTACTTTGGGCCCATGTGTTCAAAAATATCTTAACCAAGCATTCATCAATGGTGAAATGTAAAGTTGATTTATTCCTAAACTTGCATTTCCTTACACACATTAAAGTTGCGATGTTAGTAAGTAGGATCAGTGGTGATTCATACATGAAAACACTGCTAAAAAAATGTAACATGGAGTAATTCCTATATGAACAATTTCTTATAAACATCAAACTTATGACGTAAGTAAATAGAGAATCAGTGTAGAAAGTAATATTCATCGCAAATATTTCCATTATTTTTAGGAAATGACTCAAAAATAGTAGTGTTATCTCATAACCATAAGACAACTATAATGAAAATTAGATATCATATGAGTTAGAGTATGATATAAATCCACTATTTCATAAGAACTTGTGTTCAGATGCAAAGTATTTATTATGGATAAAAATAAAATTTCACCAAGAAAAACTCAATGTGCATATAATGTAATAATGATAAAGTATTCTAAGGATATTATTGAAATCCATAATATTGAAAATTTATATTCAAGTTGTAGACTATATTTCTATAAAAGGGTGAACATCTCTATTTGAGATAGTGGTAGAAATATTTGATGCGGTTTACTCAATCTCAATGATGCACAAATAGTTGGCATACAAAAATGTTCCATAGGGGAATGTGGATGTGTAATGTTCTAGGGACACATATTGTGTGGGAAGGATAAAACTATGGTAGTGGTTTTTAATTCACCATGGTGGGTGAACATTATTCATTGAGAATAATAGATTCTATGATGAAGAAATAAATGAAAATCAGTTATGATTGACATGTTTATTTGAACTCAATAATAGATTATGTGTACTAGAGTACATGTGTTTTTTATTTTGAATGCTCCACATCTTGATACAATGATGGGTATTTAAGAGAAACAACACATGGATGGTCAATTTATGATAATTTGGTAGGATTTATAGTTAAAAGTTGAAGAACCAATGTCTAGACATAGTCTAACACAGAAAACATTGCATTGAAAATCATGATTAAATCCATCTAAATTCCAATTATCATAGAAACATTCTACAACCATTACATTGAGCATTAGATGTCAAGACCAATAATATTTTATGGTGTCTATATGAAGCATCCAGAAAGGGTTTGTCGTGAACTATCATAGATACCCTAGTACACGGGTACCCAATCCAACTCTGACATTACCAGATGGTAATTCCCGATCCCCATTGGTTGGTTACATGCACCCAGAATCATATCAAACATCAAAGGGAATGATTTTTCCACAAGAACATCCCATAAATATATAACTGTGAATAATAAAACATTACATATTCATCATTTAAACACTACTCAATAAGAAATAAATACCACATATAGTCAGATAAACATCCCAAATGTCATAAATTATCCAAAACATGACATAACATCCCTCAAGACAATGACTCACAACACCTTTGTAACAAGTGGACCATGGATCCAACAGCCACCGCCATCACTTCGAGTCCTGTGCTCAAGCACATCATCCACATCTAAGTGGTTGTTTCCCTTTTCATGTACCTTGCACAATATAATCTATAAACGTCTATAAAAAATATAGGGTGTGAGGAAAATATCCTAATATAATCTCACCAAGCGTTAGCTATGAAATTATAATACAGATAAAAAAATATATGATTCAATTTAAATATATTTATGTTATGGAAAATCATTTCACATTTTCAGTAAAACGTGATTTCTAAGTAGGAAGAGATGGAAGGTATATTATAATAGGATTAAATGAATATTTCCCATCGAACTACGGGTCATGAGAAACATTATATTATCATTTCCATGTAATAATAAACTCTAAACTAAGAAACATATTTTTATTCCCTAAGATAGGTTATTTTCTGGTTATAGGATCATCACACTACTCATTCAATCAAAACAGATCAAGTGTGTGCACACTTCCCCAAGATTATACCATCGGTAGAGAATTAATCAACATCCCATCGAGGAAATCATGTTGAACTTGGTTTAGTTATATTTTTCGTCATTATTTCAATTTCTTGGGAGTGATAGTCCTAGCATGTTTTTCCCAGTCAGCCACTAACTACATAGGATCACATGTGACATTAACCAATCAATAATGGTAAAAACCATGAAATTCAATTTCATTCATCATTCATAGATCAAATGACTAATATCAAGCTTCATCATGAAATTTCTATTCCAAAACCAAATCATAGGTTTTCATCAATTTCATGTCGTTCAAAATAATCTTTTATTTTAAGGTAATTTCTCAAGGACCAATATCAACTCATTTAATATAATCATTTATCTCTTCAAGACATCTTTCTAATATTTTTCCCAATTTATCAATTCTTTAAAAAAGGGGGTTGGTTTCAAAATATCATGGATTTGAAATAATTCATAAAAAATTACACAATATTAATCAAATCAATTGAAATTTAATTTCATATCAGGTAAGAAAATAATGATTTCAGTTGTAGGAAAGATTCTTATGGAACCACCCATATTTTATCACACTATAAAATGATCAATCACTCGAAACTGAAAATGCCAATAGCGATTCGATGGAGGGAAAGATCCAAGAGGAATAACAATAATTACAATACATAAAATCAAAGATCCAATCAATCAACAACATGAAAATTCATCAATATCAACGTAGGAGTGAAGTGAGAAATAATTAATTCCAAATAAAGGAAAAATCACTTCCGAAAGAGGG
Organism: Viscum album; assembly: GCA_963277665.1. NCBI lineage: Eukaryota > Viridiplantae > Streptophyta > Magnoliopsida > Santalales > Viscaceae > Viscum > Viscum album. Next base: position 450,911,691 of record OY728119.1, read on the forward strand.
ATTAAACACATCCACCGTTACTTTGAACTGAGAAAAGGTGAGGTTAGATGAGCCAATTTGCATATTGAGAGCCAAAAAAGTCAAATAATTCTAATAGGGTCAAATGGGGGTGTTCAAGATTAATAACAGGGGATTCAAGATCTTAATTAGAATTTTCATGGAATTAAATACACATTTACATGGTTTGATGGGTTAGGCTACATGATTATTTCTAACTGCATTCCTAACCATGTGCCCTCACTGGGATTCTAAAAATGGTGCATGGTTTGGATGCACAGTTAGTCTAACTATGTGTCAATTTTGATAACCCCCACTTCCAAAGGATACATGGTTTTCATGGTTAGACAAATGGTTTGGACAAATAGTGTGCTAACCATGCACACCTTTCAAAACCTATAAATAGGGACAATAATTTATTAGGCCAAACCTCTGGGTTTTCCCTAATTGCGTGAAAATCATTTACGGCCCCAAAAACCTCTGTAAATTTTTAAAACTCCCTAAAAATAATCTGAAAAAAGATACATATATAGAATGATCAAATATAGGATTAAGAGTCACATGAAATTGGGTAATGTAATGTCACAATATCCACATAATAAACACTTTCTACCCCCATAAATCATGTCAAGAAAACTCCATTTCAAAGAGATTGGGCCACTACTCTCTCATATGTTCCCCACACTCAAAAAGACTCATTTGAATAAAAACCATGCTTCCATAACACCTGAATCAAGGGTATGGAATTTCAATGAAGAGGATTCATCTCATAGAGTCAAACTTTTGGTGATGTGATATATAAAACACACCATGAATTAACACCATTAGTGGTGGAAATAACAAATTATAATCCAATTTTACAATCCACATAATGATCTCAAATGGCCCATGTAAAAAATCCGTCCCAAATAAACTATTTAACTGGTACCCAAAATGAATTTTCACGTACCCAAAGGGCATAACCAATCCCCATAGACTGAAATATAGCACCCAAGAAACAACAACAAATAAATGGAACATTTTCACCCAAAATGAAATAGACAACATGACATACACTACGGGAAAAAATGATTATTGCGACGGGGTATTTGCGATGGGCCTTATTCCCGTCGCAAATGGTCAGGTATTTGCGACGGAAATACAGGTCCCGTCGCAATTGCAATGGCGCGGTTTGCGCGCCAAAACGCGGGAAGACTATTTGCGACGGGTAGAAGGCTACCCGTCGTAAGTACCCGGCGGTGGTAAATAATATTTGCGATGGGGAAATTTCCCCGTCGCAATCAAATATTCACCCGGTATTATTTGCGACGAGACCCATCACCAATACCGGCCGCTGTAAAGCCTATTTGCGACGGTCACCTACAACCCGTCGCAAATAACCGACGGTGGTAAATACGTTTTTTGCGATGGGACTATTTACCCGTCGCAACAGAGAATCCAACAGGTGGTATGTGCGACGGGACCCGTCGCAAATACCAGCGGCGGTAAATAAGAATTTGTGACGGGGATATCTGCCCGTCGCAAATACTGGCGGTGGTAAATAGCAATTTGTGACGGGGATATCCGCCCGTCGCTAATGGTGTGGCATTTGCGACGGGCCCGTCGCAACAACCCTTTTACCCACCGCCCGTAATTAATGCGGGCGAAGGTATTTGCGACGGGCCCCGTCGGTAATACCGGCAGCGGTAAATAGAAATTTGCGACGGGGATATCCGCCCATCGCTAATGGTGGCTATTTGCGACGGGCCCGTCGCAAAAGTCCTTTTATCCGTCGCCTGTATTTAATGCGGGCGAAGGCATTTGCGACGGTATCCCGTCGCAAATAATCTAACCTATATATACACCCCATCCGTTTTTTTTCATAACATTCAGATCTCTATTCTTCTCTCTCTCTAATTTTCAGTTCTGAGTAGATTTTTTTTTTTGTTTTAATTTTTTCTTTCGAGAAGCGGAAGGAAGGAGTTAGAAGGCGTAGATTACTAAAGGTATTTATATTTTTTTTAATTGTTAAATTTTTTAATTGTTAATTTTATTGTTAATTGTTAATTTTATTTTTTTAATAGAATGTATAGCTATATAGTATAATTAGTTTATGTGCTTGTACCAAATAATCCTTGTCTGGATACGAACAAGTAGAGGCGGCTCTGACACAGATGTACCTAGGAGTGAAAACTCTGACAACGTGTTTCGAGCTTGACTCAGGGTAACCTGGTACACGACAACGGGCTTTGCTGCACTCTTGGTTCGACACTCCGGGGGGATGTTTTGGTAATAATTAGAAATAAATATATAATTATCAAATAATTAAGAAATAATTAGATTTAATTAAAATAATTATCAAATAATTAGGAAATAATTAGATTTAATTGATTAGAAATAATTAGGAAACAATTAAAATAATTAGAAATCAATTAACATAATTAGGAAACAATTAGATTTAATTAGGAAACAATTAGATTTAATTAGGAAACAATTAGATTTAATTAGGAAACAATTAGATTTAATTAGGAAACAATTAGATTTAATTAGGAAACAATTAGCTTTAATTAGGAAACAATTATATTTATTTAGGAAACAATTAGATTTAATTAGGAAACAATTAGATTTAATTAGGAAACAATTAGATTTAATTAGGAAACAATTAGATTTAATTAGGAAACAATTAGGAAACAATTAGATTTAATTAAGAAAAACAATTAGGAAACAATTAGATTTAATTAAGAAAAATAATTAGGAAACAATTAGGATAATTATGAAGCAATTAGGATAATTAGGAAACAATTAGGATAATTAGGAAACGTGATTGACCGCTCATCTACCTCAATTTTCTTTTCATTTGTGTGTTGAGGCTTGACATGAAACTTCTGCCTCCACATGTAATATCTGCTTTTACTGTCAAAATTATCAACCTCCTCACCAATATAGAGGTGAGGAGGTTTATAATTTTGACAGTAAAAGCACATATTAGATGTGGAGGTAGAAGTTTTCTGTCAACCTCAACACACAAATGAAAAGAAAATTGACGTAGATGATCGGTTAATTACGTTTGTTTTTCTATTCATTGATTGATTAACCACCCGACCTATATGCATATCTTTACATTTATAATTAATAACATAATTAGTAACATAATTAGTAACATAATTAGTAACATAATTTGTAATATAATTAGTAACATAAATATTAACATAATATAAAAATGTTATCTTACTCTAATATTAATAGTTAAATAATACTTATAATATAATTATTTTATTATTATATGTTTAATATTTATAAAAAATATTAATATTATTAAAATTATAAAAAATTTATAAAATATTACAATTATCAATATTTTCAACAAGTTTTGCTTTATTCTTAACAGTTCAAATCTTAAAGGGTCGCCAATTTTCAGGTTATGCCCAATAAAAAGTTTGCGTCAACTGTGTCCAATGTAAACTCTATAATTGTTCTTGCTTGGTTGATCACCTCACAAGTAGCGTTGCAATAGGAAAACCCAAGTCATGTCTTTATCATTACTTGTGTCGTCCTATTGCAACACTACTTTCGAGATGATCAACCATGTAAGGACAATTATAGAGTTTAAATTGGACAAGGTTGACGCAAACTTTTTATTGGGCATGACCTGAAAATTGACGACTCTTTAAGATTTGAACATGTTAAGAATAAAGAAAAATCTTTTGGAAATATTGAGATTTGTAATAATTAGTAATAATTACTAATAAAATTAATCAAAAATCAAATAAATTCAAGTACATGGTTATAAATTGGCACAATTTCCAGCGGATTGACGACTACCTTTTGTTCAACGTCTCATATCTTTGCTACTTTCTCCCACTAAAATCAGTATGAAAAATGTGCTCTAACGTATGTCAGAGCAAGTTTTTCATACTGATTTCAGTCGGGAGAAAGTTAAAAAGAGATGAACCGTCGGACAAATCAGAATAATTAGTAATATAACCTTCACAACGATGATTACAAAATTTTATTTCATTATTCAAGCATATTTCATTTTTCCAAGTATTGCTAAATTAATAATAATTAGTGGGGATGATTACAAACTAACTGTGTCGCCTATAATTATTGGTAATTACTAATAAATAACTGTAATTATGTATCTTCTTTTTTTAGGATATTGTTTCTTATATCAAATTATTTAACAATAGTAATGGTTTTAAATTTTGTAAAAACATATATATGAATATGGAATAAGGAAATCGACATCAATCATTATTATATGATCATGCTTGGATAAATCAGCGCAGAAATCCAAACGGTTCTAGTTTAAATCCTATATATGTTGATGGTGTTGAAGCTTTCTTATCATTTGCATCATCAAACCCGGAATTTTTTTCAGAAGGGATAATTAAGTGTCCTTGTAAAAAATGTGCTCTGAGAACATTTGAGACATTTGATATCGTTGGGAAACATCTCTTGCGTTATGGTTTTCAATCAGATTATATTTTTTGGTATCAACACGGTGAACGCAGTTCCAGAGAAGATACTAATAATTTGGTTTCAGATCTATCACGGTTTCAGAATTTAGTACATGATGTTGCAGAGTCATCCGTTCAACAAACAGAAATCGAGGATGATGTTAATTTACCTCCCGAGTTGGCACCATCTGAATTTGCTAAGTTGTTCAGGTCTACTGAGGATGCATTATATCCTGGTTGCAAGATAAGAAAATTAGAAGCAGTTGAAAAATTTATGGCTATTAAATCAGATAATGGAATGTCAAATAACTATTTTGATCAGATATTTTCTTTGGTTAAAGCATTGTTACCTGAAGGAAATGTGCTACATGCTAATTATTATGAGAGAAAAAGACTCGTTCGTAATCTAGGCCTTAGTTATCAGAAGATCCATGCATGTTCAAACGATTGCATCTTATATTCTGGTGAAAATGAGTCATTGGATAGTTGTCCCAAATGTGGACAATCGAGGTATAAAGAAGCTCAATCAGGGAAGTCTGGATTGATTCCTGTAAAACAGTTGAGATATTTCCCGCTTACACCCAGGTTGCAGCGTTTATTTATGTCTCAGAACACAGCGACAATGATGTCATGGAACAAAACCAATATTTCAAATGGTAAAAGCTTGATTCATGCATCTGATGGTGATTCATGGAAACATTTTGATTAAGTGCATCCGTCTTTTGATTTAGAATCTTGGAACGTGCGATTGGGTCTTTCTACTGACGGTTTTTGTCCATTTGGATCTTTTGGTAGTCAGTATTCCTGTTGGCCTGTCTTTATAACTCCGTACAATTTGCCTCCATGGATGTTGATGAAATATCCTTATATCTTTTTGAAATTATTAATCTCAGGACATCCGAAAAAGAATATTGATGTTTATTTGAAACCACTGATTGATGAGTTAAATTTATTGTGGATTCATGGTGTTGGTACATATGATGCTGCTGCGAAACAGAATTTTGTAATGAAAGCTGCTTTGATGTGGAAAATTAGTGACTTCCCGGCATATGGTATGTTATCTAGCTGGAGTACACATGGTCCAAAATCATGTCCTTACTGTATGGGAGACAACAAAGAATTTATGCTCGTGAATGGAAAAAAACCTTTCTATTTTGACTGTCATCGCAGATTTCTTCCAATCGATCATCCTTTTCGGAGGAATAAATCTCATTTCAGAAAAGGAAGAATTGAAAGAGATGAACCTCCAAAAATGATCTCAGGTACAGAGTTACAATAAGTTTTATTTTCATTACCTTCCATCACTTTTGGACCGACAATAAACCAATAGAAAATTCATGGTTTTGGGAAAGAACACAATTGGAGAAAACAGAGCATTTTTTGGAATCTTCCATATTGGTCTGATTTGTTGGTCCGAAACATGTTGGATTTCATGAATATTGATAAGAACTATTTTGATAATTTATTTCATACAGTTTTGGATACACCGGGTAAAACCAAAGATAATGTAATGGCACGATTAGATATTGCCCAAATTTGCAGGCGACCAGAACTTGAATTGTTTGAAAATGTCAGATCACAGAGATTAATGAAGCCAAAAGCAGCTTATACACTAACCAAAGAGAGTCGCTTATTATTTTGTCAGTGGATTGTAGATTTGAGACTTCCAGATGGCTATGCTTCCAACTTGGGCAGATGTGTTAAAAATGGTCATATTACCGGATTAAAAAGTCATGACTGTCATGTTATAATGGAAAGAATTATGCCTATTGGATTAAGAGGTTTGTTGAATTCTAATATTTGGGATTCGATAACAGATATATAATATTTTTTCTGAGACATGTGTGTGGAAACAATAGACTACGATACACTAAGAAAACTAGAAGAAGCTGTTGTTGTAATTATATACAAATTGGAAAAAATCTTTCTGCCGGATTTCTTTGACTCGATGGAACATTTGATATTAAATTTTCCACATGAAGCAAAATGTGGAGGTCCGATTCAGTTTCGATGGATGTATCTATTTGAGAGATGCATGCAGAAATTGAAGAAAAAAGTCTGTAACAAAGCATCAGTTGAAGGCTCAATTGCTGAAGCTTATTTTCAAGAAGAAATTGCGTTATTCTGCTCTCATTATTTTGAATCTGAATATCCCTCAAAATTTAACTACATGGGCTAGAACGAGGGGAATGTTGATGATGATATGAACAATCAATTATCAGTTTTCAATCAGCCCGAACTTGGCTTTGGTGGAGTTCATGATAGATGGATTTCAGATGATGAACATCATAAAGCTCATACATATGTTCTAATCAACTGTGAAGAAATGTCACCAATTGTACAGTGAGTGATCTTATCCCTTATTCTATAGATTCTATTACAGTAAATTAATCATATTGTATTTGTAGGTTATATGATGATCATATCAAGAAACAATTTCCACAAATTACAGCAGCTGGCTTAGAAGAACTTCGACAAAAAAAATTTACCTACTGGTTTCAAAAACTGGTAACATACATTATTTTTTGGTTTTACATATAAAATCAATTTATTACTTGTTATAGTGATAAATGTTTTACAAATTTTCAGGTATCTATACATGCTGATAAGATTGATAGTCGATTGCGTATATTGAGTAGCCCACCATCCAAAATGGTTAAATCTTATAATGCATATGTGGTGAATGGTTATCTCTTTCATACACGTGCATATGGGGAATAAAAGAAAATAATGAATAGTGGTGTTTTTTTAAGGGATCACATCATAGAGATATTGAATTTGACTTTTACAGCATGCTTGAAGAAATTATTGAACTGTGTTATTTGGGACAGAATTATGTAACAATGTTTAAATGTCGATGGCTGGATACTGAGAGAGGCTTGTGTATTCATCCGACTCATGGAATTGTTGATATTAAACATAAAAGTCTTCTTGTAGTAAATGAACCATTTTTATTGGCTCATCAGGCACATCAAATTTATTATGCAAAATACCGTGCTACTGCAAAAGAGTTGGATGATTGGTGGAGTATAATAAAAGTTAAATCTCGAGAAAATCAGTTTACTCAAACAGAATGTGGTTCCACTGAAGTGAAAGGAAATGAAATTCTTCAGGACACTCCTCAAAACACATCTTTTTCACAAAGAGACATGAATATTGAGGATGACACCCCATAGTTAAGGGTCAATGGTGACGATGTTGTCAATGATGTTACAACTAAATTTGAAATGACAAGAGATGATGACACTGAAACTAATATAGAAATTGATGATGTTGATGAGGAAGATGAATACATTGACATTGACAACTATGAAGATGATGATGAAGATGAACATTGACACAGTAAAATGTTGGTTAGAATCATAACAAATATATATCTATACATAATAGTTATTTTCAACTGTTTGCTAATAAAAATCATTTCATGTTTCATATGGACTCGGAAACGTTTCGTCAGTTGCTGGAGGATGATCTACCTATGGATGATGAGGTTATTGAGTCATCTGGCCCTCGGGCTGTTGGCACTACAGGGAGAACTCGGAGGGGGCGTGGTCTTTCCAGACTGATGATTCCAGATCCTATCCTGGAACGACGTCCACCTGTTGGATTCGATGCGCACACGCGGTGGTATGGTAACCTATTTATTTTAGTTATCTTTCATTATAATTTATTAATATTCTAATTTTTTGATTATTTGTTCTTTTTCCACAGTTTTACGCATATAGCTATTGGACAGGGGAGCGCTATCTTGCACAATTATTTTTCTCAGCCCTGGCTCACATGGGATCAGATTCCCGCTGATGTGCAGGCCACCATGTTTGATCATTGGCTGGTACGTAATTAAATATTATTTATTTTGAAATTTAATTCATTAATAACTTTATATTAGGGTTTATGGTATCCCATCAATGAGAGCATGCGTGCAACTATCCACGCGGCATGGGTGGTGTCTATGCGTGACCGTTTTCGTCAGTTTTTGCATAATTTGAGAAAGAAGGCTGTGAAGAAAGCCTGAGTGACAGAATTTGATGAGTCCTGTAGAGCCCACCGACCAGAGTACATTTCATCTCACGTTTGGGATGGATTATGTACACACTGGTTGGGTGGATTGGGTCGACAGAATCAGGGGAGACAAGAGGTGACGCATCGAGCCGGTAGTCGTACATTCAGTGCGCATAGAGAGCGTATGGTAAGTAATTTTTTTTAATATTTTATACAACTTTAAATATAAAAAGTTTATTTTATATTCATATAGGAATCCGAGCAGCCTGGTATTTTGGCGTACGACGTTTATCGGAGGATGTACACTGACCCGGCTACTTGAGAGATTAGAGGTGACCGCCAGCGTCAGATTGTGGTCAGTATTATTTTCTTTTCAGTTTGAAAATTAAATGCATATAATATTTTCATTATTTTAATTTCTAATTGAAACTTAAGAAGTCATATGAGGCCGCGACCTCTCAGACACAGGCTGAGAGTCAAGACGAGACGGGTGATCAGACTAGTGCCCACCATTTTGATGAGACGACATGGATGCAGGCGACCCAATATGGCTTCGAAAAGGGCCAAGTAGTTGGTATCAGCTCTCAATTGACTCCTGTAGCTTATTATGGTACTGATGCAATGTCGACATCCATCTCAAGAGGAGCTCGTGGAGAGACATCATCTTCTGCCTCACAGTATCAGGAGCAACTGCGTGCTCAGAGTCAGCTTATAGAGGATTTGTGTCAGGGGCAAGAGCAGATGCGTCAGCAGCACGATGAAGAGATGCGCCGATGGCAGGAGCAGATGCGTCAGCAGCAGGGTGAGGAGAGACGTCGATATGAGGAGCAACATCAGGAGTATATGGAGTATATGCGTCGTCTGACTCATAGTTTAGGGATGGAGTTTCCTCCACCACCTCCTCCAGGTCCTCCAGGTCCTCCAGATTATCCACCCCACAGTGATTTTTTTAGATGTAATAAACATTTGAGTTCATAGTTTATTATCATATTAACTATTTACAATTCCTCTTTCATATTGGTACGAATATTACGTGATTTAATTTTTTTTTATTTTTTTTAATATATTATTACTTATTAGTATTAGTTTTAATGTCTGCTTATTTTAGTAATATTACTTTTAATATTTTATATTTATTGTTAATATTGAGAAGTTTATAATTTTATAATTTTATTAATATTAATAATATTAATATTATTTTTTCATAAATATGTATGTTTATTTTAATAATAATATTATTATATTAATTTTTTATTAATAATATTAGTATTATTATTATTATTTTTTGATATTAATATTTCATAATATATAATATTATATTATTCATATTCATATTATTATTATTTTTTGATATTAATATTTCATAATTATATTATATATATATTTTATTATTAATATTATAATAATATAATTTATTTATATTATTAATATTAATATTAATATTATATAGATAGTTTAATAATAATAATATTATATTAATTTTTATATTATTAATATTAGTATTATTATATTATATTATATTATATTATTTATATTCATATTATTATTATTTTATATTAATATTTCATAATTATATTTTATATATATTTTTTATTTATATTATAATAATATAATTTTTTTATATTATTAATATTATTATTATTTTTATATAATATTATACAATTTGTAATAATAATAATTATTTTTTATTTTTTTTAATATTTGCGACGGGAACATTTATGACGGGAATTCCGGTCGTAAATGTTTTTTTACTGTACCATTTGCGACGGGATGAATACCCGTCGGGAAAACCTTTCTGCGAGGGTCCGTCACAAATACCTTCTTCGCAAGTATTTTTTTAAATTTCACATTTGCAATGGGATTCTGACCCGTCGCAACTAATATATCTGCGACGACCCGTCACAAATACCTTTTTTATATATAAATGAAAACTCATTTGCGATGGGGGAAAAATACCGTTGCAAATAATCTTTTTGCGACGGGACCGCCGCAAAAACACCTATTTGCGACGCCATTTTCGGCAACGAGCGATTTGCGACGGAGCCCCGTCGCAAAAGACCTTTTGCGACAGGATCCCGTCGCAAATCGCCCGTCGCAAATATTCAGTTTTCCTGTAGTGATATATATATATATATATATATATATATATATATATACTTGTATAGAATGAAACAGTTAAAGAAAACATGATTACGTATAAATGTCATAATAGAAAGAGAATAATGGAAGTGATACAACTAAAAAGATATCAAAAGAGTCTCTAAGAAGAAAGTAAAATAGCATAGGAATACAAAACCTAAATAGCTACTATAATAGTCTACATGTGATAGTGTGGGAAAAACTGAACCATCTCACCATCCATATACTAAAACCCAACTGACAGAAAACCTCACCACCTTACTGTGGAACCTTTCCTTTACCTGCATAAAAATACATTACATTGTCTACGCACCATCCAAGGGGTACGTAGTGTTTGAGCTAATAGGATCAGTAGGGCCACACTCAGGCGTTCTATATCAAGTCCCCAAACAATAATCCAATCATTATCAACTTTAAAGAATACAGGGCATGATAACCGTTTATCATTTTTTATATCAAAATCATTGAAAAAAATTTAATTTCCCCTTTTCCAGATTTCTATATAAAGAATAAAAATTAGTTTTAATTCATTTCATATATATATATATATATATATCAAACTGATATATCAAATCAAACCAAAACATGCATCACATATCATATCAAATCCTTGTTCGTACAATAAAAATAGTAAAATACAAACACAACCCAAATCAGCCAAGAAACACAAGTAAAAACCCTCCAAGGTTCATAGTAGGTAAAGATGGCTAGTACACTCATACCTAACATTCAATATCATGCATTTATCATGACTCTAGATATATGAATTGATTCTAGAGAGCCGAGGAACACCCTATAAAATGCACCCCTCAATAGGTCCAACAATTCCTGAGAACAAAAGGCCTAGGGAGTAGAGAAAATCCTCATCAAAAAATCCCCTGATAGAAGATGAGACCTAATACTATACATTCCAGCAAAGTACCCAAGGCTTCCTATGTGCTCATTTTTCAAACCATTTCATCATTCCATTTCATCTTATGATTCTTGAAAACCATTTCATAAAACCATTTTACAACTATTTGAAAATACCTATTTGTTTACCAAAACAAGGGGAAACCATGTTTTATAAAAACCCAGTTCCATGAAAAAATCAATCATATCATTCCATTTAATTTAATAAAACAATTTATCAAAAATAGGAGAAATGTATTTTATCAACATGGGATAGAGACGAAACCACCTAACTCAAAACTAAAGTCATACACACCCACAATGGGATCCACTAACCAGGATAAACACACAATGAAAAAAGAGTCCCTAGAATCAATCTACACTTCTAAGAATCGATTCAATTAAAAAAAGGGTCGATTGAGGTGAGGAGACAACACACATACCTCAAGAACACACACCCTCTACACCACAACAAACAAGGAATCAACCACTGGAATAAGATCACACATGGATATTTAAAGGATTAAAGGAAACATTACAATATATCAAAAAACCAATGGTGCAATGCAACATTGCCACTGTGATCAAAGGAAATGAAGAAGAAGAAAGGGTCTCTTACCCCGAGAGATGTAATGAAACTACTATGATGATCCAACGCTGATCGAATCAATTTAGAATGAATTAAGGATCCAAAAACCTTCGGAGAAAACCCCTGTGTAGAGAGGGGAGAGATCCAGGGAATAATGAATAAACATATCAACTGAGAAGCACCCTAAAAGCCATGTCCATAACATTTACATGGTGTGTAATACCTTTACACATTGTGAAATCCTTGGGACTCAAATACACATTGTACACAGTGTGAATTCCTACACGCTATGTATTCATTTCATCACATGATCCTGGAAACCATTACACATTTTTTACACATTACATGGCATTTAAAGTTCCCAAAGAGAGTGAAAATAGAAGATTCTTTAAAAATAACCCAAACCAACTCAGGCATTCTCTGAACTCAGGGAGAAACAGGAAAATATATTAACACATTTATACCTAGAATCCATTAATTCAAACAAACATACATCCACAATATACAGGTCATTTTCTTCATAAAATTTTCTCCATCCTCTGGATTCCTAATACACACCTATTTATATTTAAAGACAATAAAATATAAGTGAAATACCCAAAGCGGGAAACATGATGTTTCTTCCCCACGTATGTCGGTGTGAGCTTTCCCTATTCTCCATTCCTCCTAGGGTCTATTAAAAAAATTCTTGAGGGAATGGTTTCAAAAAACAATAGACAACTCAAAAAACATCAGCAAGGATACTCTAATCATCATGTCAATCAAGAGATACATGAATATCAGTTCCGCCGGGATAAAATTAAAAATTATGGGCTTTAAAAGTACTCAAATTGAATTTCAAAAAAGACTATAATCAAGTCAATTTACCCCTCAAATATTCTTTTCCAAAATAGAAATTGTGACTTAAATCTCATTATGATGAGTAATGGCCAGACACTCACTCATAACTACCTCTTAAGTCCCAACATTCCTACCACCTATATACTAGGACATCTTTAACTATATTCTAACATCAAGAAGAGAAACTGAACCTCTATTTATACAATTTTTTCATGAACCATCGTAGCTAGGTAAAATGGTACCCAAACTAGATAAACATAACCAAAATGGAATTCTTGATCCTCATGGATTAGAAATTAGCACCAATAATCATATCAAATATCAGAGGGAATTGTTTTCCCATGATAATAACCCATTTATAAATAAAATCAAGATATATAACATTACAAAATCGGCATTCCAAATACACCTCTAGGAGAAATAAATGCCATAAGTAGTTAGATAAAAATCCAAAATGTCAAAAATCATCCAAAAGATGACATCTCATCCCACAAGACTAAGTCTTAAAAATCCCATTTAACAAGTGCAACATGGATCGACTGGTCACCACCATCACACAGGGTCCCATGCTCAGTCACATATTCAACATCCTGGTGGTGCTTTCACTATTCCTAAACCTAGCATAATATAATCTGCAAACACCCAAATATAAATTTAGGGTGTGAGAAAAACATCCCAGTAGGATCTCAGAAAGCATTCCATAAGTAATTTTAATACCAAAAAAACATATATTATTAAATTGAAATACATATAAGTATTTGAAAATAATTTCACATTTTTAGTGAAACATGATTTTGAAATAGAAATATATGATATGTATATCAAAATAGCGTAAAATGAAAATTTTCTATAAAGTAGAAGGGAATGATAAAAAATGTTCTATAATTAGTATACTGTAATAATAAAGTCAAAACCAAGAAACATGTTTTCAATACCTAAGATATATCAGTTTCTATCTATAGGGTCTTTATATTACTCAGTCAATCAACACCGATCAAGTATGTGACCACTTTCATAGGCTAATTACATCATAATAGAATAAACTAACACCCCCATTAGGGAAATCATATTGAAATTGTTTTAGACATAGTTTTCATCATCAATCCATTACTAGGGACCCAGATTCCTAGAATGTCTATCCCAATCACCCACTAAATACCTAGGATCCCATGTGCTTTAAATGAATAAATCTTAGGAAAAATCATTCAATTCAATTCAATTAATCAATCATATATCAAATTCCTAATTTCAAGTTTCAACATTACATTTAAATTCCAAAATAAAATCATAGGTTTTCAACAAGTTAATTCCTTTAAAAACATCTTTCCTTTCAATCCCATTTCTCAAAAATCAATATCAAACAATTTCATCCTATCAAATTTCAATCCATATTTCTCAAAATTCACCCAATTTATCAATCCTTTGAAAAAGGTGTTTTATTTCATAAATCTCATTCCTTTGAAATCAATCATAAAAATTTACTCAATTTTAATCAAATAAATTGACATTGAATTTCAAATTGAGTAAGAAAATCAGGGATTCAATTATAGTGAAAATACTTATGGAACCACCATCCTTTTATCACATGATCAAATGATCAATCACTCAAAATGGGAAACACCAATAGAAAATCAAAGGTGAGTAAGATTAAATAGAAATACCTATAATTTAAATCCATAAAATCAAGGATACAATCCATAAAAAACATGGGGATTCTTCACTCTAAAATGACGATAGAATAGATAAAGAAGGAATTTAAAATAAATGATAATTCACATACGATAGAGGGATCAAATTCATCCACTCATCCTTTGATCTGAGAAGAATGGAAGTTGGAGGAGTCATTTTGCCTATTGAGAACCTAAAAATACAAGTAATTTGATTAGGTTTGAATTAGGTTGTTTTGGTATAATAATGTGGGGATTGGGATCTTAATTAGATTTTTTAGTTCTTTAAAAACATGTTCACATGGCTTGTTGGGTTAGGCTGCACGGTTAGTAGTAACCACGCGCCTAATAATTCACCCTCAATAGGCTTCTATAAAGGTTTAATGGTTTGGTAGCATGGTTATTCTAACAATGTGACAACCATGGAAACCACCACTACCCAAGGATATATGATTTTGAGGGGTGGACACAAGGTTTTGAATAACAATATTATATACTCTAGACACCCTAAATCGGGGGCATGATTTTCTTGGACCAACCACATGGTTTTCCCAAACTATGTGACAATTGTACACCACACAAAAAACTTCCAATATTTTTCAAAAGTCCATAAAAATGACTTAAAACAAGATCCAAACAAATAAAGATCCAAAAAGTGTTAAATAAGTACATGAAAGTGTTTGATGGGAAGTTACAGGGTTGGTGACACCATAAAATTTTAATAAGGAATGTAAGTTATATAAATCCATTTATGGATTAATACAAGAACTATAATCATAGAAAAATTCATTTAGAATGAAATTATTTCATGTGTCTATGAGATGTTAGTTGGACCACCATATTTTTATAAAGAAAATACATTTTTTAACATATGGAATTATGTTATTGGTATTACAACTAGTTATTACCTGAATGAAAGAAATCCACAATATGTTATCTTAATGTAGAAATAAAATTTGTTAGCAACAAGATCAACTAAGGTAATTCTAATGGGTTGCATAGAACAAGTCCGAGTACCTATATTTACTAGGTATTGAAAAATAAAATTTGGAGTAATTTAAGAGATGTTTTTACCAATTTGACCTCTCATAAATCTCTCAAAGAATACAAGTATGTGACATGGGAGGAGATTAATGTGCTGAGTAGGATTCCATATTCTTCAGCAATGGATCAATCACATATTATATGCTATATACTAAAAAAATAAAATTTTCAACATATACATCATGGTTGTAACATATTAATTATATCCAAAATAACTACATTGAAAGAAGTTAGAACTATAAAATTATAATTTATAGAGTACAAAAGATAAATTTTAGTTACTAGGAGAGGAAGAGACACTTGTTATAAAGGGATATAAACTATTATTCATTTAGATCAATATAATCTAATATCACAGTCAGACTAAGGTAGTAAATAATATATAGCCATTCAAGCCACTGGTATCCATATCTACAAATACTGAGTGTATTGTGAATTCTGATGTTGCTAATGAAGTAGTATAAAATATAAAATGATTTGTTCCAATTCTTGGAATTACACCTAGAAAGTAATGTTTTATCATAATATAAATTTTGATAATTATACCACTTTTACTATACATGATGTAATGTGTTGATACTATAAAAATGGAATATACCTGAGGATATAATCACTTTATTAGTGTTTATAATGGAATATAAATTTCATAAATAGATATTACATATTAATAGATGAATATTAATTTAATTTTACTAAAATATAGCATGAGGACTATAATGGTTTGGTGTCTTTGGAAACTGGGATACATAAAAAACTAGTTTATGATTTAACTACATCATCTCCCACTATGTTCTTAATAATTACCACCCTTCTTAGATAAAACATATATTATACCTTCCTTCACAACTTGTGGAAAGGATAAATAAGAATGTGTGATCTTAGATGCTCGATAAGGGTAAATAAGGGAGATATCAATGATCACTTAAAAATAACATAAGCAAGTGTAACAGAACATGGCCTTAGAAATTGAAAACAATACAATACATACCATAGATCATAATATTGAGTCATGGAATAAAGCTTGGAAGTTCATAAGACATGAATAAAAAAAGAATCAAATAACATGATCCATGACTGCATAACATTGGAATATGGCACGAAACAGTGGAATATACATAAGGATAGAAAATAATTTCCTTAGTAGTTAAGAATTTACTAGTAAAACTATCATAGTGGATTTGGTTCACTCCCCAAACCATAATAGATGTCAAGGATCACACCCAAGAATATCTTGGTGGAAATAGTCCCTTACTTAATTGGGCTCACTCACTATTCAAGTCCTCCTTATCTCTTATGATATTAATGTTTACCCAATGCATTTGAGGTAAATATAGGTCCAAACAATCACATAATGAAAATCAAACGTATGTGTTCTAAAAGATCATAAAAATACATCATATCAGAAACCATAAAAAGAAATGGGTTTTAAAAACATTTCATAATAGCATAAGCCATTGAAAAGAAATAGGTTTCAAAAAAAGTTAATCATTTCATCATAGTATAACCTGTAAGAACTCAGTTCTTATATTTATGTATGGATCATTCCTTTTTAGTTTGTAGTTAAGAAATTGGGGGGAAATAGGTTGAGGGGATGGCTACAGGCCTGTTACACAACGCGACTGGGAACTACACACTGTGTACTTATAGGTACACATTGTGTATCAAAGGCTACATACCAAGTAATCCTGGTACACTGTCACATAAAGGTTGGGCCAGAAAACTATATGGACACGACGTGTAATCTCAAGTGCACTCCATGTACGTTTTTTATGATTAAATTGGGTAGTAGCATCATTTTTTTATATGGATTGAAGGATCATTCGGGGTTACGAACAACAACACCAAGAGTCATTTTCCTTCCTGATTGATAATATGAACCTCAATTCCTTTATCGTTGGTTGTGTTCAAACCCAATTGGTGAGCTCTCAATTCCTCTTGAGCCTTTCTTCCTCATTTATTCTCTTGATCTGGTTATTTATGGTTGATCATTTATACTCTTTTTATATATGTACTCTGTTCTAGGTCGAATCAAATCCTAACGTTGTACGAGGAGAGTCGTACAAGTATGAGGTAGGTGGTCTTGTGCCTTTCGTGAATTGTTATATTACTTATTTGTGCTGGAGTGCCACGTGCCCATGTATAGGGTTTCTCCTTGAATTTAATTGACTCATGTTATTAAAAAATGTTGATTTGGTAATTTATTAATTGAACTAAACCATATTTGAGATCATTTGAGTTGATTAAGGGCCACCCCGTGGGTTCATTCTCCCTTGGATGACTGAGGTTTATCCATTTGGCCTAGGATGCCTCAGGGCATGCCTTTGATTTCATTTTTGAGATATTAAAAATGAAAGTGGTTGATTGAATGTTGAAATGATTATACACTGACTTTGGTTCTGATAAATGTTGAAATGATTATATATTGGGTTTTGACCCTGACACATGCTGAAATGATTATGAACTGGTTTTCGAACTTGATTGATTGCTGAAATTCTTATATAGTTGGTTTTGATCTAATTTGGTGTTATTTTATAACATGGTTATATGGTTTGAGTTAAACACACCAGGAGTGATACTTGATTTTCCACATCAGGATGTTAAGACCAGACTCAATTACAAATTGAATAATGAAATGAAATGACTAGTGATATGTCTACCAAGCGAAAGCACAAGCTTGTATTTAGCATTTACCATACTCAATTACTTTTCCTTCTGAGACATATGATATGCTTACTTTTAGTATTTACTATTTATTTCTTTTCATATTGTACACTGATTTTCACTAACAGACCGGTACAAATATTTGGTTGTTTCCTACTGGGATTTAGTCTCACACCCTATTTGGGTTATTCTTTTGGACCCAAACAGATTATATGATTTCATGTGTTGATCAGGGAAAGCTCCATTCTATAGGTACTTGATGTGCTTCTTAAGAGTCTAATATTATGGGACCGAGCTATGGATGGTGATGATTCCTAGTCTCTTCTGTTTATTTTTTTTCTTTTGAGTAATATATTATGTGTTACTGTAATGTACTTTTTTTTGGATATTTTCTTAGAACATGTGACATGCTGCATAATCTTTTTTATTGAATGATGCATGATTATTTATCTTATCAAAATTCGGTTGTTCATTTCAATTTTATATTGTTTACTACTTCCTATATTGTATATTAATATTCTATTGTGTTAAACTATTCCAATTAGGGAATAGTTTCCCCACTATCACACCCTAGGCCCTCGCTGCTAGTCGTAGCCTATGGAATTTGGGGAAATTCACTTGATGCTATGTGGCGATCCAAGTACGAGGCACCATTTGAGTGGCACCCTGATCCGAGACATTACAATGTGGTATTAGAGGAGTTTTCTTTTCTGGGTTACTTTACTATTTAGAGACGACATAATGGAAATGGAATTTGGTAATTAGTGTTGATTAAGAGTATCTACCCCATGTATAGGGAAAATCCAAATTACCATGAATGGAATTGTAATTTTTGGATTTTGAGCTATTACAGTTGATTCTATTTCACTATTGGGTGATGCACTTGTTTTGTGATGTTATTATTGATATCATTGTAGTTCTATTTTATTGCAACCTGAAGAGATGGGTGTATTCCATCTCATGCATCATATATGATCTTGTTACAAATCACATGCCAAGAATTATTTCCATTCCATTTAGAGAGCATTGCAGATTGCATGTTGTTGTGATATATGTCGTGCTAGATACGTATGCTGTTGTGATAGATATTGTGATAGATATGCCTATTTTTTTGATAGGTGTATCAGTACATGTTATGGTTGAATTGATTGGAAACCAAACTTTTATCCTTGAGGTTTATAGGACATCTTGGATCAGAATTTTTTGGATCAAATTTCAGCCAGGGGATATAAATTGTATTGTTATGTGTTATATGTAGATGAAAAACATTGATTTTCATGGAGTATGGGCCCCACGGATCGAAATTTGGTACATCACTGCTTTAGTTTTCCAAAACAGGGGTTCTGGGGATGTTTTAGCTATCTAGAAACCTAAATAACACAACATGTGGGTTCATGAACACACGCCATATGTTCTTCTGTTTGGGAAGAAAAAAACATTTTAAGTACACATCGTGTACTCTGAGTACACATTGTGTACTATGAGTGAAAATTATTAGGTTTTTTACTATTTTTCTAGACATGTAAAATAAAACATGGGTTGTTGAGTCTTGATCTAAACACGCCATGTACCTTATGTACACCCCATGTATTTTTACATAGGAAGACCTGTGTGGATCTAGCCATGTAAAAGCACATGGACCGGAGGAAAGGACTTGAGTTCACGCCGTGTGTCAGCCTAACACGCCATGTACATAGAATGTTTACAAAACCATGGAAATAGGATATACACATCCATGCGAGAGTCTAAAGGGACACGTTGTGTGTCATGATGACATGTCGTGTACCTGGGGTGTTTACACACCCATACGGGTAGGAGTACATGACCATGTAAGGGATTAAGTGTACATGACGTGTATGATTCCTACACGTCATGTACTAATATTTTGTGAACATTTGAGAAATTTATTATCCTATTTTGTTCTTACACTCCTGAACTTCGTACCTTGATGAATAAGCTTGTACTGAGGTGTATGTGACAGACCTTGCTGAGCAATGCCACCACGACGACCTCCAGTAGTACACCAGGAGGGTGGTGATGAGAATACACCAGAGGTGGTAGGCCATGTTCTACTAGTGGATCCTCTAGCCATTCTAGATGAGGCACCAATGTTTTCTCCAGATGTAGGTGATGATGCATAGTTTTGTGACAACTTTTCGCGCTTTAGGAAGAATCTCTAGGGATCACCTCAACCTGCCACTTCTATGGATGAGATGACTAGAGTGTTCCAACAGAAAAATCCTCCCAAATTTTCTAGGGATGGGGGACTACAAGCTTGAAAGTCATGTCTAGAGGCCATTCTATCTATTTGTGAGCATTTGGAGATGCCTCCTGAGCGGAGCGTCAAGATAGCGACTTATATGCTGCGTGATTTCGCTAAGAGGTGGTGGGATGTGGTTACTCAGATGGTGAATCATCTAGATATGCCTTGGGAAGACTTCCATAGAGTCTTATATGACTATTTCCATCATGAGATGTTGAGGGTCAACAAATCCAAGGAGCTCATGCATCTATAGTAGGGCACTCTATCAGTTATGGATTACTCATATCATTTTATTGAGCTCCAGCGCTTCACACCAGTTCTGATGGGTGATGATATTTCACATGCTAGGAGATTCAATGATGTTCTCAAGTATGACATTTGATCATAGGTTAATATATTTCATCTTAATATTATATATATAATAGTGAACCAGACACTGGTTACCGAGCGGAATCAGAGGGAATCTGGAGGTGAGAGCCATGGCGGTTTGGAACAGAGATCTGGTACTATCTCAATAGGCAGTAGAAAGTGTCATTGGGACCACATTCAAGGTGAAACTAGTATAAATAAAATTTATTTAGGTATCTAAATGAGGTTATACTAGTGTGGAATATTTGGGAACACGAAACCTTATTTCCCTAGGGACCTAGTCGAATGTCGATCTTGCAGCAAGATGGGTCATCTATAGCACTTCTGTAGGGACGTCTTCTTGGATGAATGTTTCAAGTTTACCTCTGGTAAGTGAGGTATAATTATCTATCTATATAGTACCAGGAGATGAACTGGAATCCATTCCTCCTTATAGGATAACTATAATGGAATTTCAAGAGCTCAAGAGGAAGCTAGAGGATTTGGAGGCTAAGGGTTTCATCAGATCTAGTACTTCTCTGTGGAGTTCGCTGTTCCTTTTTGTGAAAAAGGTGGATGGTACCATCAGGATATGAATGGACTATTGGAAACTAAACCAGATGATGGTTAAAAGCTGATATCCCTTTCCAGGGATAGATGACCTATTTGATCAACTTTGAGAAGCCCAAGTGTTCTTTAAAATTGACTTAAGGTCATGATATCACCAGGTATGTGTTTGAATTTAGACATACCTTATACCACATTTTGTCATAGGTATGGTCTTTACATGTATGTGGTTATGCCATTCAGTCTCACGAACATGCTAGTGGTCTTCATAGAACTGATGAATCGAGTGTTCCACCCTTACTTGGATTCTTTTTTGGTGGTGTTTTTGGATGATATCTTGGTATATTACCATAATCGAAACAATCAAACCAAACATCTTGATATCATTTTGAAGACATTGAGAGAGAATTAGTTATATGATAAGATCTCAAAGTGAAACTTTTGGATGGATCAAATTCACTTCCTAGGTCACGTCATCTCAGATACATGAGTATCAGTGGACCTAGAGAAGGTGAGATTAGTAGTTACATGTGATCATCCCAAAAACATCTTTGAGATGTAGAGTTTTCTAGGGATAGATGGTTACTATAGGCATATCATATAGGACTTATAACAATTAGTAGTGCTAATGATGGGCTTGAAAAATATGAGTGTGAAGTACGTATGATCAGATTCTGATGAGACGACCATTAAGAAGCTGAAAGGGAGATTGACATCAGTAATGATACTGAGTTTTCCAGAGTCAGGAAGGATTTACAATGTGTACTACGATGCATCAAGTATTGGGTTGGGAGTAGTGCTTATGCAGGGGGATTGAGTTGTTGCGTACGGGTCTTGGTAGTTGAGGTCACATGAGAGGAACTATCCGACACACGATATCAAGTTAGGTGTGGTTGTTCATGCCTTACACTATTGGATACATTACTTGTTGGGAGAGCGTTTCTTGGTGTTCACAGACCAAAAAATTCTCAAGTAAATATTTACTCAATGTGATATGAATTTTAGGTAGTGAAGGTGGTTAGAGTACCCTAGAATTTAAACATCAAGCTTAACTACACACCTGGGAAAGTAAATGTAGTGGCTGATGCACAGAGGAGGACTCGTATGCAGGCTGTGTAGAAGGCCAGTAGCGAGTGGTAGCTTCTGGATTTTTTCTCTGAGATGCACTTAGAGGTGCATTAAAGTCAAGGAGATACTTTATTTTCTTCTTTATCTTTGATATCTACCCTACTGAACAGAGTAATAAGGATACAACTATCAGATTCTGAGGGCCTAGTCCGGTGGAAAAGTGTAGTAGGTGAGGATCCACCTCTTGGTTTGACGATAGGTGATGATGAGATATTTTGTATCGATGGATGTGTTTGGGTTATAGTGGACATATGTGAGGATTTGATGTAGGAGTTTCATACTTTTTCCTGAGAAGTGCATCTTGGAGTTTCCAAGATGTACTGTGACTTTTGATTTCAGTACTAGTGGCTAGGTATGAAGAGAGAGGTGGCTTTTTTTTACAGGGTGTTCCACCTATCAGCAGGTGAAGGCGGAACATCAAAGGACAACCGAGATTTTACAAAAGTTACCTATTCTGGAATGGAAATGGGATGATGTGGTGATGGATTTAATGATGGGTTTACCGAGGTCGCCCTAAGGTAATGATGAAGTGTGGGTGGTGGTTGACAGACTTATGAAGTTCACTCACTTCTTGTTGATCAAGGAGACCTTCAGTGTTGGTGATCTTGGGAAGTTTTATATTCGTGAGGTGGTATGACTTCATGGGGTCCCTCATTATATCGTTTCAGATATGGATTCCCATATTACATCTCGTTTCTACTAGAGTTTTCAGAGGACATTAGGTTCACAGATGATTTTGATCACAACATATCACCCTCAGACTGATGGCCATTCAGTGTGTATGATACAGGTGCTGGAGGATATGCTACGAGCCTGTGTCCTTGACATTGGGGGGTCTTGGGAGAATCATATTACCATGGTTAAATTTTCCTAAAATAATAGTTTCCAAGAAACTATAGAGATGGAACCTTATGAGTCTTTTTATGGTAGGCCAAGTCAATCACCCATGTGCTGGCTGGAGGAAAGTGAGGTAGCTTTACTGGGACCATATCTCATGCAGGAGACTTCTGAGCATGTCTAGTTGATTTAGAAATAGATGCCTACTACATAGTCTCATCAGAAATTATATGATGATCACTATAAAATAACTCTAGAATTCAAGTTTGGGGATCAGGTTTTCTTCCTTTTTGCACCGAGGTTGGTACATAAGAGAATCAGGAGATAAGGTAAGATTTTGCCGAGATACATCGGTCCGTTTGAGATCCTGGGGAGGGTCGGGCTGGTTTTCTATCGATTTTAGTTACCTTATAGGTACAAGTACATTCACAAAATATTTCATATTTCTCATCTGTGATGTTTCTTTTCAGACCTATCTCACACGTTTCAGCTCGAGGAAGTGGACTTGCCGGAAGATGCATCCTTTGAGGAGGATCCCATTTGTGTTGTGGACTGTAGAACGAAGGTTCGATGTAGCTGTTCTCTTCCTCATGAACGTGTGGTATGGAAGTATGACCAGGTGTAGGATGATACATGGGAGAGGGAGGCTGAAGTATGATCATACTGTCCAGAGTTGTTCCCAGATATTTCTTCACCACCCTTGGAAGGGAAATTTAGGGACTAATTTCTTTAAGTGCGATTTTTGTAAGAACCTGGTTATTCTTTTGAGGTATGGATCTTTAATTTTAATTTTTTTACTTGTGAAATTAGGGTAAAGGAGGTCAAGGGGATGGTTATAGGACTATTAAATAATGTGACTTGGAACTACATGTCGTGTACATATAGGTACATGCTGTGTATGAAAGGCTACAAGCCATGTAATCCCAGTACATGTCCACATAATGGTCAAGCCATAAAACTGTACAAACACTATATTTAATCTCAAGTACATGATGTGTACTTTTTTTTATGAATAAATTGGGAAGTAGCATCATTTTTTTTCAAATGGATGGAAGGCTCATCTGGGGTCTCGAACAATAGTGCTGAGAGCCATTTTTCTTCCTGATTGATCATATGAACCCTGATTCCTTTATTGTCGGTTGCATTTAAACCTGAACAATGACCTCTAGATTCCTCTTGAGCCTTTCTTCTAGGTTTCTTCTCTCGATATAGTTAGTTAATGTCAATAATTTATACCTATTTTGTAGATCTACTCCATTCTAGGTCGAATAAAATCCCGATGCTGGACGAGGAGAGTCATACGAGTACGATGTAGGTGGTTTTGTGCCATTTGTGAATTTTCATGTTTCTTATTTATGTCGGAGTTTCACGCACCCATGTATAGGGTGTTTCCTTGAATGGAAATAAATCATGTTATTTCATATTTTTGTTTTTGTAATTGATTAATTGAACTAAATCATGTTTGAGATTGTTTGACTTGATCAAGGGCCACTATGTGGGTGCATTTTCCCTTGGATCCCCGAAGTTTAGTCATTTTCTCAAGGATGCCTATCAGAATACATTTGATTTACTTTTTGTATTACTTAATATTTAAGCGGTTCATTGAATGATGATATTCTTATACACCATTCTTGGCCCTGATACATGTTGAAATGATTATAGAGCAGGTTTTGACCCTAACACATGCTAAAATTCTTATACACTATGTTTAAACATTGATTGACTACTGAAATGATTATATAGTTGGTTTTGATCTAGTTTGGTGTTATGTTATACCTTGGTTATATGGTTTGGGTTAAACACACCAGGAGTGATACATGATTTTCCAAATTAGGATGTCAGGACCAGACTCGGTTAAAAATTGAATAAAGAAATGAAATGAATAGTGATGCATCTACCAAGCCAAATCACATACTTGGATTTGGTCTTTACCATAATAGATTAATTTTCCTTCTAATAAATATAATATACTTACTTTTAATACTTACTGTTTATTTCTTTTCCTATTATACACTAATTTTCACTGATATACCGGTACATATCTTTGGTGGTTTCTTACTAGGGTTTAGTATCGCACCCTATTTGGGTCATGATTTTGGACCCAAAAATATTATATGATTGTAGGTGTTGATTAGGGAAATCACCCTGCTATAGGTACTTGATGTGTTACTTAGGAGTCGGTGAGAATGGGACTAAACTGAGGATTTTATGGCTTATTAGTCTCTTTTGTTTCTTTTTTTTCTTTTGAGACATATATTGTGTATTACTACAGTGTACATTTTTTGGCTATTTTCATAGAGCACATGATATACTGAATCATCTTTTGTATTTAATGATTCTTGGTTATTTATCTTATCATACTTATGCTATTAATTTCAGTTGTATGTGGTTTATTACTTCCGCTATTGTATATTAATATTCCTCTATGTTACACTCTTCCAATGAGGGAATAGTTTCCCCACAATCACACCCTAGTTCCTCAATGATAGTCAGCATCCTTTGGAATTTAGGGAAATTTTCTTGAGGCCATGTCGTGATCTGGGTACATGGAATTATCTGAGTGGAACCTAGATCCAAGACGTTATATAACCTATGGAAAAAGAATGGTTATAATGAAAGACTTATCATAAAAAACATAAAACATCAAGAGAAAATATTTAGGATGCTATCCTTGGATAACATCCCTAGTCAATCATAAGTGAAATTAATGGTTATTTTCTTTTATGAAGATAAATACCATTAAAAGATCATTAAAAAATTCTTGAGAAAAATAGTGTTTCCATTTTAAAATCCTTTCTCAAAAATAAAAAATTTCAAAAAAAAAATTAAGGAAAAAATTTTCTTTGAAAATAACCATGAAATTTTTAAAGAAATCTTCAATTCATTGAGTGTTCATGGAGGAGGTAAATTCAATTCATTCTATATAAGTTAAAAAACATTACTTTCATACTTTTCTTAAAAGTAAGAAGGTACCTCATTCAAAAAACGAAAATATGATTCCTCTTAAAACAATTTTTTAAAAATTAAAAAATGGGATAAATGAATTTTAAATTAACAGGATAATATTAAAAACTCTATTTAATATTTTTTTTAAACATGGATATAGAATAAAATCATTTTTTGATTGAACAGGGAAAAAAGTTGATATTCTTTAAAAAAATTGTTTTCATATCTTGAGTACTTAAAGAGAGGAAAATGAAAGAAGGAAAATAATTCTAAATAAATAACTATAGGAGAATAATATTTATGAAATTATTGAAAGTTATATCATAATATTTCATCATTTTAACTTAATCATAAACAATCCCAATAAACAATGAGACTGTAACATAAAAACTTTCCCATTTGGTAACTTTTGATTCATAAGTCACATGAAAGAAATGACCTTATATAGATATGTAAATCCACTTAATGTTATAATAATAATCATGAAATAAATTTATGGGAAGAATATATTCCATATAAAAGAAACATTTTGTGAATATGGCATGTATCTCAAAAAATTAAAAGTTAGATGAAAATCGCTTTCCTTGACATCGACTTGCTTTGAAGCTACTATAACTTATTATATAATAAATTTGAATTTATTATACATATATATAGAAAACATGTTAATAATTATAATATCATATATATCCATTATATACATATTTATAATAATTCAAAATATATAGTAAAAGAAAAATGAATTACACTGTTCATGATGATGGTAGGACTTACATACGCTTGAATGATGTTTTCACTTTTCAAAAGATAGAATGAAAAAAAATTAAATAAAAAATAAACTTTATAGAATTATTATAATATCATATAAATAATATATATTAATTATATATATCCTTATTTCTGTCCATGTAAATTGGAAATGAAAAATAAATCACACCACTTCATAGACATGGTAGCCCATACGTACACACGAGCGACATTATCGGTTTCCAATTGATTGAAATGTAAAATGGTATATGTGGTATTATATATTTAAAAGTATAATAATATAATAGGTATCATATATAAACATAAACCCATTATTAAAAATTCCATGAAATATAGTGGTGGAAGTTAAGTTGTATTGCTATGTGCAGAAGGTAAGCCATACGTATGCATAAATTATACTTTCACTTCCCATTTGACTGAAAACATAGTGGATACTGGTGATTACCTAATTATAATAATATTTTAGTTTATTTTGTATTATTATGTTATTATTTTATGAAAAATACCATATTATTATAGGAGTTAAATAACAAGTAAAAAAATAAAATGGTCGGGATAAGGTGATTACCTCTTCTTTAAAATAACTCCTTTAGATCTCATCTTAAGGATCCTAGGGTTGGTATTTTTGGAATACCATCACATATATTATGTTTATAAGTAATTTTAATGGTTTTCAGGGTATGGTCTATATAGACCACACAAATAGTGTGAAGAAGTGAGGGGAGTAGGTGCTCTTTAATAATTGAGGTGGGGGGACATTTGGAATTTCATAAAATATATATAAAAAACTCATTATTAAGCCTAGATGCATTAAAAAGGAAATTTATTATAATTTATGATTTTATGTGGTCTAAATACAATCAAATTTATTTTTGGACATGTTTAAGAGGTTTTCTAAACTTTATCTTTTAGTTTAATCCCCTAGTTAAACTTATATAACATTAAATATGGTAACATATTTTTCACTAATAAAGGGTTATAATTATATATAGTAGGTGAAAATTGGATCATAAATGGAATGGTAATATATTTTAGACCATATATTATAAAAATTTTCCTCTTTAAATATTTTTATTTTTAAAAAATAATATAATAAAAATATATTTTGATATAATATCACTAATGTCAATTTTGACATTATTCATTTAATTGGACATAAAAGTCATCAATAAATAATTATAATTCAAATATAATACTTTTAAACACCAATAATATGATATATTTATCTAGATAATTCGTTTAACACTATAATGAACTCAAATTATATTACTTTTAATATTATGAAAAACATTTATTTTATTTTTCTATTAATTGGATTAACACTATATTGGAGGTGTGAAAGAATTTAAGTTAATTATTTAATCACCAAAAATTATGAATAAATAACCATAATAAATAAAACATAATTATTCACAAAATAGACATTTAAATTCATTCATATCTTGTTTTTTACCCTATGTGAACACATAAAGGTATTTAAAACTAAGATAGCGATATTTTGGAAATTTCATTTATTTAAATATAATATAGGTTATCTTCATTGAAAAGTGTCAGTTAAAAATATAAATTTCAATCCTAATATGATAAGGGTCAAATTGGATTCATGAAATTAGAATTAGGATGAGAAATTATGGCCCTATCACTTAGTTTTAACCAAGATTAACCATATTAACACTTTAATAAGGTAATATATTTTACAATGGTCATTATTCATAATAACCAAAAATAAAAGGGTTCTATTTAATAAATTTTAACCTAATGATTCCAAATAAAGAATAAATTTTATAAAATTCTGTACCTATAAGTGGATGTTTTTAACTTTAAACAATTGCATAAAATGCATTGAAACCTACTTTTAGAACAATACAATTCTTAAACATAAAACAACATTTATTCTTATCTCACGCTTAGAAAAATATTAGTTAAAAATTATAACATTTTATTATATATATAATATATAAATTTCTTTAAAAGAATTCATAAAATGTTATTAATTTAATTTATTAAGATAGAAATACATTTCTCACATAAAAATAGTTTTTTAGAAAAACATATTTTTATATTTTCAAATGATTTTTATTTATTTATTTTTTAATTTCTATTTAATTGATATCCAATGAATTATTTTTATATCTATGTATCAATAAGTTTTCATAATTTTATTAGTACTATTTATACCTTCCAATACAATGACAGTGAGATACCAGTCACATTAAATAATAATATTCTAATAGTATATCATGGTTCGTTTAAAATCGATGTTTTGTGTAACATGGGCTATCAATGAAATTAGTTTTATTTGAAAAAAATAAAAACAATCTTTGTGTTTTACATTCTATCCTTATTAAAATGAAATTTTCCCTCAAATTTTTTTCAAAATGATACGAAAAATAAGGATATCTTTGTTTCATTATTTCTTTGGGTTCCAATGTAGCTTCTTTGAATTTGTGATTTCTCTATATAACCTTCACCATGTGAGTTTTCTTGTTCAATAAAACACTATATATACGATTGAATATTTCTACCGGTCGTTCTTTATAACAAATATTATGTTCTAGTGGTATGAACTATATGTTTAGTACATGTGTTTGATAAAGTATGTACTTTCTTAAAAGATATATATGGAACACATTGTGAACTTGAGAGACATTTGGTAGAACCACCAATAGAAAAGACATCGTCCCTACTTGATCAAGAATATTGAAAGTGAAAATATACCAACATATCATTTTTACTTTCTTATGAAATCTCATAAGATTATTCCATGTATAAATTCTTATAAGAAATATATCACCATCTTCGAACTCCAAATATCATCCATGATTATTAGCATAGAATTTGTATTGACTCTAAGATGCCTTTATGTACTATTTAATGGATCAAAATTTATATTTCATTCATCCTATAGTTCAATTCCCAATAGATTTCATTCTCTAACTTCATTCCAACATGTTGTCGTTTTACAATTATTTATATAGATAGATTCATAAGGATCCATCTAGATGCTCGAGTGAAAGATATTGTTGTATGCAAACTCAACTAGATAAAGGTGTTGATATCAACCACTTTGGAAATCCAATGAATAAGATCTCAAAATATAATCTATTTTTTAATGGTTCTCTCAATAGATCCAACTATCTAATGTTGATAAGAAGTTATAAAATGTAGCTTCATGTCTAGATCCTGCTAAAGACTTTGTCATAACTTTGAGGTAAACCTCAGAACCCAATAGTACAAAATGTAATGTGGTACTTCAAAAAAATATTACTACCTACTTAATGTATATACTGAAAAATTGATATAGAGTTAAATATTTTCCAATAGTGATAAATTTTACTAACTTCATAATGTAATAAACTATAACCAATATAGAAATATTCCATTTAGATACTCTTGTATGTTTGGTGAAAAAATCCATGGTGACATTTTCCCATTCCCATTTCAGTATGGGTAGTGGTTATAACACCCACTTAGAATTTTGTCTCTTAGATGTAACATACTGACATACCAAGCACCAAGATAGAAACTCTGAAATATATATCTTCATTCCACCACACCATTAAAATTATTTTAGATCACTATACAACTTCATACTGCTAGGATGACTAGAGAATGTTGAATAATCAACCACATCCAACAACTCCATATTTAAATCTGGTATATATATGAAACACATACATGGTTTTTAGACATTATCACTCCATCATAATCAAGGATAAACTCCATCATTTCTAAACTTATTCTATATCTCTACATCATCCTTATGTTCCTCTTTAATATTCACTTGGATATGTAGTTGAAAAATAATTTAAGAAATGTAAACTCCCCCCTATTTCAAAATTTCCATATCCATTCTTTGAAAATCTAGAAATATCGGATACTTTTTGATCCTCAACATAGATAATCTAGCAGGATCCTTTCAAATTAAAGGATCATCCACCTTCTTATCTTTCCTATGTTGGTAATGTATTGACCAATTGTAATCTTTAATCAACTCCAACCATATTCTCTAGAGAATATTCAACTCTTTTTGTGTGAAAATATACTTTAATATATTAGGATCAATATATATATCACACTATTCTATGTAAAGGATATTCCTCCATATCTTTAATGAATAAATTACAGCAGTTAACTCTAAATCATGAGATGGAAAAAATCATAAACCTTTAATTAACGTGAGGCATAAGTTATAATAATATTGTTCAGTCTAAGAATATACTCAATCACTTATTTGATTTATCATTGTAGATTAAAAAACCTTCTCCACTACAAGCTAATGTAAGCGCGGGTGAATTTATTGACCATATCTTTAGTTCCATGAAATTTTCTTCACATTCATTGGTCCAAAAGAGCTTAGTTCCCTTCCAATTTAACAATATGAGTGAATTATAAATTTATGGATAACAATCAAAGTAATTTATCTATACCAACATTCAATAACTTGTGTCTTTTAAGGATCTATTTATATACCCTCACATGAAATTATATGATCTAAAAATGAAACTTTCTGAAGCCAGATTTCACACATGGTTAATTTTTCATTAAGCTTATCCTTTCTCAAGGTCTTAAGAAATGTACTAAAATGATCATCAAGGTCATATTTTCCCATTGAATATATAATAATATCAACTATAAATACTTCCACAATCTAATCGATGTGTTCTCTAAATACTATATTCATTAAATACATGAAGATAGTGGTGGAAGTAATAAGACCAAATGACATCACTACAAATTCATGGTGTCCCTAACTTGTATTGAATGTTGTATTGAGAATATCCTCCTTATTAACCCTCAATTTATGATATCTAGAATGAATATTAATATTATGAATGTATTGATCTCTACATAGTTGATCAAAAAAGTCATCAATACAGGGCAAAGTATACTTATTCTTGATATTTATTTTCATTAGTTCTCAATAATCAATGATGATTCACATTGATCCATGTTTCTTCTTCACAAAAAGTAATGGTACAACCCATGGCGATGCACTTTTCCAAATGAATTCCTTGTCAAGATTCTCTAAGAGATTCATATTAAATTCATATAAATCAATTCAGTTCATTATATATAGATTATTTGAAGTAGGTGTAGAAACAATTACGAGTTCTATCGATAACTCAATATCATGATTCAATGGAAGACCATAAAATTATTCTATAAATTCATCAAAAATATCCCTCACAATAATCATATATTTCAGGTTGAGTTAATTCCCTACTATCTTTGATAATTTTTTTAATAGGAATCAAGACCCATACCCTTTGTTGAAAATTAATGTTAGATTTATGTATATAAAAAAAATCCATTCCTAAGATAATATCAAACTCATCTAGAAGGAGAATAAAAATATTTACAGGAATCACATTCCAACAAACTATAACCAGAGAAGAACCTAGGTAATAGGATGTGATCATAATACCATTAGAGTTTTTTACTACTAACTAAACATATAATAATTGAGGTGGTATAGTGGTACCCTTATAAAATTATTATAGTATAAAATAGTTTGTGGATTCATATTCAAATAATACAATGGAGGTTCTATATTATATGGTAAGTGCACCTTTCACTATGTCATTAACATAACCCCCATAAAAATAGAGATCACATGATATTTCCCATTATATATTAGATTAAAAGGTTTCTAACATTGATCTCCATAATTAATGTATATATTTGAGCATTGGTTAGCATAATTATCATAATTATTTAATTTTAAGCATTGGAGTGTGGGTGGTGAATTTTGTGGAGCATTCTCTCTATTTGCATCATTAACTGACCTCTTCCTATTACTTTGGAAATTGATATCCTGACGACCTTTCTCTCTACACATGATCCATTTACCAGCCCCCTTAAGATAATTTCCACCATGTTTCCTTACAAACTTTGAGTATAAATGTAGGATTATATTATTCTCTCCATGGTTTTTATGATTTCTTTCGAATTTTATCTTTGTTTTCTTATCAAAACTATGATATTGATGTGTAAATACAATCCCCATTTCCACCTTGATAGCATATTAACTGATTCATTCATAGATAGTATTTTTTTTATGTCTAATTACTACTGGATACTTGATTTTATACTACTAAAGAATATAAAAACATTACATTCAGGTTGGATAATTATACCAGAAGCTTACCTTAAAAGTCTTATAAAATTTTTCATGTATGTACCAATGTATTCATAACACTTATAATTTGGCTTAAGGAATTCATTATCAATTTTTTTATGAAGAATATGAGGAAATTTATTATTTAAAAATAATCTCTTAAACTCATCCCACTCCATGGAATAAATTTATTCCTATTTATTTATGTTCATGATAAGATTCCACCATGGATTTGAATCTTCTTCCAAATTATAAACAACCAAAATTAGTTTTTCATGTTATAAATAATATAAAATGGAAAATTTATTTTTAGTGGTAATAATCTATTTCTCAGTGACTAGTAGACTTATGGACCCACTAAAATAATATGGTCATTTCTTCATGAATGACTTAATTGAATGGTTTTCCCTCCTTTTCTTGTTTATAATCTGAAGATGATTCATGGATTGAGAGAGTTTCATAATCATAAAAATGTGATTTTTTATTCAAACTCACATAAAATTTGGATACTCAGGAGAACAATAATTTCATTTTTCATCACATTTAGTATTAACAATGTTCCTTCAGGTTACATAAATTGACTAAAACTAAATAGCATAGTGTGAGAAACAATAATCATAGTGTGAAGCCAAAAAATCATGAAAAATAATTTATTGTATTTAAAAATCATGGAAAATTATTTCTAATCTATATCACCTTATCTTTTACCTAGATAATTCATGGTTATTATTAAAATACTTTATGATTTTTCATAAAGTGTTTTTGAATTTAAAAACATATCATCCTAGGAGTGTCTAACTAGATGTGTAGAAATGCTTATTTTTATGCGCCAGATGAAGATCGAGTTGAATCCCAATTCACCCATTTTGGTGTTATTACCCTAGGGTATAATTGTTCGAGATCCATATCAACTTTGAGTGTCTAGATAGGGATATAATTTCTTAGAAACCACTTTCTATATCCATTAATAAAATTTTATGATATTTTCCAACACGTAGTCTTATCCATAGACATATCCTGACGGTTCTTAATAAATTTTTCTCATCATAGTTTCAAAGGATAACTAAAAATTTATTTTTGTCCCAAATATAGAGACCTGCACTTTTCATACCTAAATATTACATCTTAATAAATGGATATTCATTTAATGTTACAAAAACAAGCACGAGGACCATAATGGTTTAGTGACTTTTGAAATTGAAATACATAAACAACTGGTTCATTAGTGAAGTACATCATATCCAATTATTTTCTTCATAAAAATAAACCTTCTTAGACATATCACACCTAAAAAATTTCATTTGAACCTATAGAAAGGAAACATAATAAAGAGTGATATTATATTCTTAGTAAGGGTAAATAAGGGAGATATTAACGATCAATTAAACATAACATAAGAATAAGTGTATGCAAACATGATTTTTACATTTTAACACCTTAACCTTCATATAATATATCATAATCTTGAGTCATGGAATAAATCATGGTAGTTAATAAAACATCAATCCTAATGTAATCAAAGAACATGAGACATGAGAGCATAATATGGGCATAAGGCATGGAATTGTGGCATACAC
Organism: Viscum album; assembly: GCA_963277665.1. Taxonomy (NCBI): domain Eukaryota; kingdom Viridiplantae; phylum Streptophyta; class Magnoliopsida; order Santalales; family Viscaceae; genus Viscum; species Viscum album. The sequence continues at coordinate 450,946,515 of OY728119.1, forward strand.
ATAAGAATATAAAAAAATTTACATAATAATAAAGAATTCACTTCTATGACTATCATAGTGGATTGTGGTTACTCCCAACACCAATATAATATTCTAGGTTATCTCCCAAGACTATCATAGTGGATAGGGTACACTCCCTAAACCATCAAAGTTTACAAGGTTTACTCCCAAGACAATCATAGTTGACATACTCCCTTACTGAATTGGTTTTACTCTCCATTCTAGTCATTATTATCTCATATAGTATAAATAATTATCCAATGCCTTAAAGGGAGATATAGGTCCCACCCATAACATAATGAAAATCATACATTTTTGTGCCATAATTTCATAAAATAATCATCATATCAAAACCCATGAAAATAAATGGGTTTTACAAATATTTCATCATAGAATAACCCATGTAAATGAAAAAGTAATTATAAATATTTCATCATTTCATCATAGTATAACTCATAGAAATGGAATGGGTTTCATAGAAATCATTTTATCATAAACATAAATCATCCATAGAAAAAATAAGGGTAGTATCTTTGGATCATATTACTAGTCAATCATATGTTAAATGAAGGGTTTTTGTCTTTAATGAAAAAAATACTATTAAAATATCATAAAAACATTCTTGAGGAAAATAACCTTTCCATTTAGAAATCACTTCTTCAAAAAAAATTCAAAAATATTATGAAAAACATTTTTCTTTGAAAATAACCATGGAAAAAAATAATGGAATATTCAATGAATTGAGCAGTCATAATGATGGAAATTTTGTTCATGCTATATATGTTAAAAAATATTCCTTCACTACCATAAACAATAGTGACATTTTCTTCATTAGTATCATTTTAAAATTTCTATAATTGATTTACTGACATTTCTAGAAAATGTATATAGTTTTTTGAAATTCATATTTTTTTACCCTTTATAATTTGTTTTCGAAATCCATAATTTTTTTACCCATGGTATTTTTTACAATAAAAAATATTACTTTTAGACACTACCCTACCTGTACACCCTACCCTATACATGACCTCCCATGCCTTGTAAACCCCTGCTCGCTTGTGTGACCCCCCTCTCTCATACTCCCCCGCTCACCTGTGCAACCACCCCTCTTCCATAATCCCCTACTCACCTATACACCATACCCTATGCATGACCAACCCCCTCCCATATTCCCCACCCTCACACAAATTGGAAACAGCCAGCCCAGGCTAAAGGTAATTAGAAAATCAGCCTCTATCGAACTCAAACTCTAATCCTCTACCGTGACACCCAAATCCCAGACCAAATCACATTTTCAATTTTTTTTTTATTTTTTTTATTATGTTATATTTATATAGATATAGAAATAGATTTTAGTATTCAAAAAATTAATATATATATATGTTTATATGTTTATATTTTATATTTTAGGTATATATATATATGTTTTTTATTATATTATATATATGTAGGAGTTTATATTTTACATTAAGTATATTATATATATGCGTGTGTTTATATATAAATTTTTATATTTTATGTTTATTTATATGTTTATATTATATATATTTATTTGTGTGCGTGTGTGTCTGTTTATATTTAATCTATATATATGTTTATATATGTGTGTGTGTGTTTTTGTATAAATATATTTTTGTATGTATATATATATATAATTATAGTTATAAATATATATATATATATATATAATTTGTGATGTTTTATAACACTATTAAAAAAGTCACTAAAATAACCACGTTTTCTTAAAAACGTGACCAAATTAAAAATATATGTGTATTTTAAAAATATAAATATGTATATATATATCACTATGTGTGTTTATATATATATATATATATATATTTCTATGGTTATATATATATATATCACTATGTGTGTTTATATATATATAAATATATATATATATATATATATATATATGTTTATATATATATATATATCAATATATATTTACAATGATGTAAGGAAATGAGCTATATATATAAATATATATATATATATCGACGTTTTCTGAAAAATGTCCCTAATTTGGAAATTTTTCATGAAAATATCACCAATTTAGAAAATTTTTCAAGTAAAACTTTCTAATTTAATGAAATTTCATGAAAACGTTTCTAATTTAGCAACATTTTCAGGAAATGTTACCAAATTCCAAAATTTTTAGTACTTTTATACTTTTAGAAAAATTCATTTTTCTTAACAGAGAGAGAAATGAAAGGAAAAAATTTATTCACCAGAAATAACTATAGAATAATAAAATTCATGATATAATTTATTGGTATATCATTATATTTCGTCATCATAACTAACTCATAAACAATATTGATAAACATTGATATGGTAAAAAAACCTTACCACTTGGGTAATGTTTGACTCATAATTTTCATAAAAGAAATAAACTTTGATAGATATGTAAATTCCCACAATTTTGATAAAATGAATCATACAATAAATTAATGGGAAATATATACACCACATAAAAGTGATAATTGTTCAATATGGTATGTGTTTCACAGAAATAAATGTGGGATGAAAAGCTATTACCTTGACTTCCACATGATTTGAAGGTACTCTAACCTCCTGTATAATAAATTTAAATTAATAATATTTATATATAAGGATCTTGTACATACATATAATATCATATATATTCATTATATATATATTTATAATTATTCATAAAAGAAAGAGATAAAAATTAATTAGACCGTTCCTGGAGACGGTAGATTGTATGTACGCCTGAATGCTTTTTTCACTTTTCGATAGATGGAATGAAAGAAAGGTAAAAAATAATTCAAATTTATAGAATAATTATTCTATCATGTTAATTGTATATATTCATTATATATATATATATATATTACCATACATTTAAAGTGTAAATGAAAAACAAATCACATCGCTTCATGGAGGTGATAGTCCACACTACACACGAGCGATGTTATCATTTTCTAATGGATTGAATGGTAAGAAGTAGGACCTGATATTATATTTAAAAAAATAAAAATTATATCATATGTGTTATATATAAAAATTAATCCCATCATAATAATCATCATGGAAATATGGTGGTGGAAAATGAATTGTATCACTATGTGGAGATAGTAAGTTGTACGTACGCATGAGAAATACCTTCACTTCACATATGGTGGGAAAGATGGTGGATAATTATGATTAAATAATTAAAATGAAATTTAATTATATTTAGGACAATTAATTTATTAATTTATGATAAATAAAATATAATTATAGGATTTAAATAATAAGTAAAAAAAGAAAGTGATCGGGTTAAGTTGATTACTACTTCAATGAAAGAACTCCTTTACATATCCACATAATGATCTTGGGGTTGGTATTTTGAGAATAATATCACCTCTATAATGTTAATAATGATGTTTATAAGGTATTTTTGTAGTTTATGGTCAATATATAAGGCTTAAAAGTTGTGAAGAAGTGAGGGGATGAGGTTCCCTTTTATAATTGTGGTGAAGGGAACTTTTGGAATTTCTTAAAAAATTAAAATCTAACAATGTCATTATATCAAAAATATTCTTTTAAAAGTAAAAGTATTAAAAGTAAAGATTTTATGGGGTTGAAAACCCATTAAAAAATAAAATTTCGATATGTTTATGTGTTGTCTTAAACCTTATCATTTTGTTTAACCCCTTAGTTAATCTACTTTGTCATTAATTGTGGTAACATCTTTTTCACTCATAAAGAGATATAATTTTATATATAAGGTGAAAATTGGATAATAAATGGAAAATATATTACGTTTTTGAACATATATTTTAAAAATTGTCATATTTTAATATTTTTATTATTTTCTAATAATATAATAGAATATTATTTGGATAAAATATCATTAATGTCAATTTCATCACTATTCATTTAATTTTATTGAAAGACATAAATACCAAATTTTAATTTGAATATAATCATTTTAAAAATAAATAATATGTTATATTTATATATATATTTTTTAAAACTATAGATCAATCAATTATATTACTATTAATATATTTAAAATCATTTATTTTATTTTTCTATTAATTGACTAAATGATGTATTTGCATTGCATAATAATTTAAGGTAATTATATAATCAAAAAGAAAATTATAAATAAATTAACACAATTAGTATAGTTTTATTTTTTAGAAAATACACATTTATATTCCCTCTTAAATTTTATTTATCTATATGCTAACATATAATAGATATTTAAAACTAAGAGAGTGACATTTTAGTACTTTCTTTTATTTAAATATTATATATCTATTTTTTTTGGAAAAGTGTCCATTAAACAATTCAATTTTGAGACTATGTAGATAAGGGTCGAATTAACTTCATCCAATAAGAATTACTATGAAATTTTATGGCTTTATCACTAATTTTTAACATAGATTAACTTTATTTAGTCTTTATTGAGGTGATAATTTTTACCATGGTTACTATTCATTTTGTAGGTCGATTTACCAAATTTGAACCTCATAATTCACTATATATAATCCATTTTATCAAATTATGTACCTATAAGTAGAGTAGGTTACTTTTAAAATAAGTACCCAAAATCTGATGGTAACTGCTTTTAGAGAATAAATATTTTTAATCATAAAACTTGGTTTACTCCTATCCCTTGATTAGAAAAAAAATTAATGAATGTTAAAACAATTTATTGAATATTTAATATATTCATTTTATTAAAATCATTTAAAAATAATAATTCATTTAATTTATTAATATAAGAATATATATCCCAAATAAAAATGATTTTTTAGAAAAAACAACTTTTTTTATTTTCAGATGTTTTTTATTTTTTTATTTTTTTTATTTCTAATTAGTTGATAATCAATGACTTAATTTTAAAAATTTGTTTCCATAATTTTTCAAAATTTTTATTTTCCTATTCATACCCTCTAAACCTATGGCTAGGTGATATCTTTAACATAAAATAGTAGCATTTTAATAGTATATTGGTATTTTTTTTAAACGCGGCGTTTCATGTTACACATGATTTTGAAGAAATTAAATTTATTTGAAAAAATGATTGAGGTGTTATAGTTATAGTCAACGTTTTTATGTTGTAGAAATCATTTTTGAGTTATAATATTTACTTATTTCTTTTCAAATCCTTTTGTTTTGGAAACCACAAACACTTTCTTAATACATGATTACTAACATTTTATGTCCAAAGTGTTTTGGAATGTTTTTATAGAAAACATTATATTTTACCATAATTAGAATCTGTTCTTATGTATTATATGTATAAACATAATATTCTTCATTACGATTATCATAATGAGTATGTTTTCGATTAATCAAACTCACCTTTATTATATCATGTGTTAGACTTTCTTCTTATCTATCACACTGACAATGTCTTAAATATAGGACTGATACTGGTACAGATAACATCAGTTTGATTCTCATAAATATTATCTTATTGAAATACTTAAGGAATTCTATTGGACTTAATATGTTAATAATCATATTCAGAATACTTTTTACACTCTAATGGTGTGAACTAATACGACGTCATACATTTAGTTATGCCAGATAGTTATGAGTTGTCAAGTGCCAGGTGTCCAAGTAATTGTGAAAAACTCATTGAAATATGACCATTCAGAGAGAAATATGATTGTTGGTAAGATTCTTATAAATAATAGGTCATTCAAAGAGTTTGGAGTTGTTGATTATAGTTGTTGAATTTCATTTTCAATTTCTCATTTTGTGAGAGATAAGAACATTTCTTAGCGTGAACATCTTGTTCGAAGTCATTGTAATTGTTTAGAGTTTTTTAGTTCTAATGAATCCTTTTCAGGTAGTTTCCCTTTGAACTTTTTCATTATAATAAACATATGATCATCATAAAGATCAAGAGATTCTATGGATATTAATACCAAGAATCTGATCCATCGGATCAAGGTGTACTAGGAATAGGTATATTGAGAATATGATCATCATATCGAGGGCTACCAAGGAAAGGAATACAGAGTCATTATGATCATCATATCGAGGAATTTCTGGTCAATGGAAGACAAAATTTCTCATAAGTATAAAATAAAGAGGCCTTTAGTCTGGGATATAAACTAAATTTATCTTAAAGTTGAAGTTGGTTTATTATTTTAATAGATTATAATTCATTCTTATATTTTTTAGCTATTGTATTAATTATTTATCACAAGTTTTATATCTTTCTGTACATATAATACAAAGTGAAAGATCATATTAATCTTTCTATTTTGTTTTTTTATCTGTACTATTTTGAGTAAAATAAAAAAATATGATTAATCATATCAATAGTGATTCTAACCTGTTACAATCTGATTTAATATTATTGACTCTAATTATATTTCTATGATTACAGTCATCATACTAATGGAGATTTCTGATAATATACTTTAATATGTCATGTGTATTGTTCAATTTTGTTATTTTAAACTAAGTTTTTCAAAATAAAATTCACCCCACCTCTTCTAAGTATAGCCTCATTAGAATATTATTACAATATTAATCAGTATTAGATATATAATATTGATCCAACAATTGGTATCAGAGCAATTCCATGGCTCTGAAATCCGGACACCAACAATTTGTAGCATAGAAGGATTCCACTACTCAAATACTTTAAATGTTTTTACTTTATTTTATATTTAATGTCTTGTTATGTTTTTTTATAAAATTTTTATTTATAAAATTTTATTACACTATAAGGTTTATGGAAAAAAATATTTTTTATTTCTTTTAAAGATGGAAGGAGTGAATATTGGTTTAATAGAGAAACAAATCCAAATAGAATACCTATTTTTTATGGTGTTTAATATGAGTAATGTGAGTATATATTGAAGAATTTTGTTATCAACACTGGTATTGATAACATTTTCATTATTATATTATATTATAAAATTATTGATATGTTTATTTCAACCATTACACATCAATAAAATCAGGAATATCAATTAAACTAAAATGTAAGGAACACTTTGTTATGTTTAATAAAAGCACCATTTATAGTCATATTTCTTCTTATGAAGCTGCTAACAGTATCTAGAAAAAGATTTAAGTATCACATTTTGGAACATCAAAAGTTATTGGGACTATAAAAGCTATTCCCAGAGAAGATTATCAAGAATTTAATTTTCTAACTTGTGAATCAGTTATTAAGATACACTAGAGAGTCATGATGATTATAAATAGTTTACAATATATTGGTGAGAAAAGTCTTGATGATGATATTCTTGTGTAAAAGATAATATATATCATTCCCAATGAATTAAAGTATAAGAGAAATATTTTTTATTATACAATTAATCTAAACAATCATAATCTTGATAGTCTCATTGGAACCCTTACACAATATAAGGGAAGATTAAAAATAGATTATGAGAAAAATAAAAATAAAAATAGGGTATTTCCTTTTTGTACTACTACCTTACCTATTAAATTTAAATCAAATGATAATTTTTTTAAATATTCAAGAAAGAATAAATTTATTTCTCAATATGATTCAAGTACTTCTGAATATTATGAAAATTAATTAGTCAATCTCACTAGAAGGATGAACAATATTGTTGGTGAGAATGATTTTCAAGGTCAATATAAGTAAGTTTGTAAAGATAGAAGTGATAATAAAAATTAATTTACATGTTATGAAGTTAAGAGAGTTGGACACATCATACCAAATTTTTCATAGCTCAATAGTAAAGATAAGAAAGAAATACATTTTAAAAGAAATGACATGAAATATTACAAATCTAAGTGCAATAAAGTGTTTAAAGCCTTAGATAAATGGAGTTCCAGTGGATGTGATTCCTTAGAAATTTCTACTAATAATGGAAGTTTTGGACAAAGAAACATAGGTTTTTATGCTAAATTACCCCCAAAAAATCAATGTCTTGTGGCTAGGGTATGAACTACGAAAAACCTTACCAACATGTCTTTGAGTGAAAATTATCCTGATGATAATTATTCCACATCTAATTAAGAACCTTACTCAGCTAGTGATAATAATTCTTTGCCTTCTTATGTTGAATAATCCCACTTTTCTAAACTTCTAGAATATAAAAATTGTAAAATTTTCAAAAAAACATGATAATGTTAAGAAAAAACTTTCTAAGGACAATTTAAGGATTGATGTTTTGGAAAATGAAATATAAGATCTCTCTAAATTACTTGATGGGACTAATTACAAAAAAGGAACTATTTCTAAATATTTAGAAAAATTAATTTCTAAGAATGATGCTTTAGAAACTAAACTTAATTCTAAAACTAATACTAAGGAGTATAAAGATTTAGTTGTAAAAAAAAATTTAAAAACTGAAGTTTGTGAAACAATTTATCTAAATTTACCATTTGAAAGAATTTTTTTAATAAATTTGTTTCCAATGCTTTCGTTAGGGCACACGCATCCATATTGTTGAGTACGAAAGGCACTGTTTCTTTGCCCCGCATTCCCTCTTTCCAAAGGCGGGCGAAATCCATCTCTTTTTCAGGGACATTTGCTCATTGATCGAAATGGGATGATGGGATGTCAGTTCTTCTTTCTGTGGATTCCTCCTTTGAACTCATCACCTATTCTGGGTCTCCCTTATATATTTAGGACATTGTTCATGAAACTCTTCCAAGTTCCATATCTTCATGGACACTAGTTAATTACACTGCTTCTGTCAGGACATTCCAAAGGGTCTGGTCATGGCAGCAACCTTTGGTCAGGGGAGTAGTCATGTTGGACATCACTGGCATGTCTGGACGCTAGGAAAATGGCGCTTCTGGGTTTCTTCCCCTTATTATAGGACTTTTCAAGGGTGAAGAATCCTGATTCATCCCACATCGAACATGGGGAATCATATTCTATAGGCATGTTTCTGAGGTTTTCCTCATCTTCCCATGTTTAACACAGAGTATGCCGCAGGTTTAACGTTCGGTGGAGATGGATCAGACTGATCAGAACACTGATTAAAGTGGATCAGATGGGTAAAACCTCTAGAGGGAACACATATATTGGGGGGTGAGTTGTCATGACCTCACTGGGATGTGGAATCCTGGGTAAGAATCAGTATGGATGATGGAGTGTTTGAATGAAGTGGATGTTGGATGGGAAGGAACCTCCGTGAGGACGATGGTAATGTTGGGCTTGAGTCTCGAGGAGACTTCCTACGTATCCTCGTGGCAGGGAATCAAAGTCCGCGTAGTTCATTAGGGCGAAGAGATGCCTAAAGAGGTGGCTCATGAAAATGGACGCATGTATTGGACACAGTGGAAATGGAACCTCTGGGTTGGGGAATGACCTTCCTGAAACACATAGGTTCAAAGGGAAGACCAGGCAATGGACTTGAATTGGGGGCGTACACATAGGATGACAACCTGATGATGTGTATGGGGCTCACAAATGGTTAACATCCCAAGTTGGTCTAACACCACTAGGACAGACCAAAGATGAAGGTCCCAACAAATGGGATTACAACGGCTTGCCGATGGAGTAGGGGACACAATGGCTTACCGCTGATTGAGGTCACAACGGTTTACCACTGGATAGGGTCACAACGACTTACCGCCGGGTGGGGTCACAATGTCTTACTGTTGGATGGGGTTGATCCTCATGGAAGATTCCTATATACCCTACCTAGGAGATAGAGATCAAACCCACATAGTTCATATGGGATGAGGGTCGGTGGACCGACGCGAAGGGAGACCTGGGGTCTAAATGGATGGTGGGCTTGAACCTCGTGGAGGCTTCCTACATACCATGCCATGGCAAAGATAAAATATTTTGTATTTCATGGAGGATTTTGGTGAACTGACATGAAGGGGTTCAGAACCAATGGGTGGTGGGCTTGAACCTTAGGGAGGCTTCCTACGTACCTCTCCTTGGCGAGGATCAAAGTCCATGTAGTTCAGGTGGGTGCAATGGCTTACTGCTGACTGGGGGAAACAACAGCTTACCACTGATCAGGGGAGATAATGGCTTACCGCTAATTGAGGTTCACAGTTTAACGTCATGTAGGACTGGGGTGAACCGACATGAAGGAGGACCTGAGGCCCATATATATGGTGGTTTTGAACCTTGTGGAGGCTTCCTACTACCTTGCCTTGGCAAGGATCAAATACCTCGTATTTTAGGTGGTGTGGGAACCGATGTGAAGGGGGGTTGGAATGAATAGGTGTTGGGCTTGAACCCTAGGGAGGATTCTTATGTACCTCTCCTTAGCAAGGATCAAAGACCACACAGTTCAAGTTAGTGTTTTGGGATTACACTCTAGGATTCCTAGAGAGGATGTCATGATTGATGCTTGCTCTAAGATAATTTGATTCATGATCGGTGTGAGAAACAAGATATAGTAAAGACCTGACGATCACGTCGCGAAATGTGCATCCATGGGAAGTGAAGTGGGGCTCTTGCGTGGTTAGCGGCCCAAAGAAGAAATAGGGGCTTACGCACGATTCATCGCCCAGGGAGATGGATATTGGGAATTACTCTAGGGTGGGGCCCAGATGGTGGAAAAGCCTAGTGGGAGAGGGACTTGGCACCCTGGAAAAGAGGAGGAGTATGGGTGCTTCCTCTTACATGGAAAGCTAGGGGGTTACACCAGGGTGTTTTCCCTTTTCCCATGGACAGACGCTGCTCCGATGAAGAGGATCTCATTCCATGTGAGGAATGATCTCACTCTTGTGGAGACCAGTGGGTGTACAAAATGTCCAAGGTGGGGTACCCCATGTATGATGCACGGGTCAAGGCCATAGTTTAACGTCATATGATGAGGATGAAGGTGCTTGGCAGTTTAACACCCTGCAGCTCAGACTAGGTGGTTTTACTCAGCACCCCTAGGACTTACATAAATGACACCCTCTACACCTTAGTGAAGCAAAGGGACCGGCAACATCGTGGTTGGGGGTGTTATAGAGCACAACATTGGGGGGTCCATGTTAGCGTGGTTATGCGAAGAAGAAATTACCATTAGTGTGCCTATGAAAAAAATCATGAGGTGAAGCAACATAATGTGAAACACCGCCCAAGGGACTTTGAAGTTACTTCGTACGAGTCTAGAGGGTTGTACGAGAAAACGGTGTGTGCCGTAGATGTTTTGGGTGCGGGAGGCGCCCGAAAATGATGTTCGGAAGAGAGACATCAAACACGTGCACACAAGGAGAGAGGTTTTCCCGCAAAAGAAACAGTTGCGTGGAAAATGGAGGGTTGGCGCGCAATTGAGGCAATTGCATGGAAAATACCGGGATGACGCGCAATGAATCCACTTGTGCGAAAAATACCAGGTCGGCGCACAATTGAGCCACTTGTGTGAAAAATGCTAGGTCAGCGTGAAATTGGAGAGGTCGGGTGTGTAAAGGGGAGCCAAGGTTTTGAGTGAAAATAGAGGAGATTACACGTAATTCATACGGTTTGCGCGAAATTTGAAGGGATTTCACTCAATTAGAAGAGATTTCATGCAATTTGGAAGGTATTGTGCGCAATTGGAACAAATTGCGCGCAATTTCAAGGGATTGCACGCAGGGGATGGAACTCGAAGGGATTTGGACGAGGGTTAATCCCATGGGGTCTTGCGCGAAGGCGGACCCTTGGGAGACCTGTCACAAAAAATCCCGTACATGAAAGCCATATTTTGTGCGTAGAAGAGGTGGATTTCACGCATAGGAGACGGTTTAGATTCTTCACTCGTTGAAGTTGAAGGGGCGCCCTTCTATTTATAGTCGCTCGGGGTCGCCCGATCCTCACAAAAACCGGTCCTTGCTAAAGTTTGTTTGCTAGTCTCAGCAGCATGAAATATCGTCCACATGGGTCTCCGCGTGCAAAATTTCACACCCACGGCCGGTGGCGCGAAAGTTTGCGCGCTGGGGCGAAAGTTTCCACGTGGTGCGGGAGTTTTCTGCGCAGGCACGGTGGTTTCTGCGTGGCATGGGAGTTTTCGTGCAGGCATGGAAAATGTCCTCAGATCCTGCGATTTTAAGTGTGGGAGAGATTTTTTCATGCCCATCTTAGATTTTTTCACGCGTCCCTTTCGGCCCCCCCAGAATGCATCGTCGGGTCAAAATATGTCTTCACTTTGTCACACCAATACCACCTTCAACCCTTGAGAATTTTTCGATGTCTACAAATTCCCCCCCTTGGAATCAAATCAATGGGGGATACAAATGTCAGATTCTGAGGGAAACTCCAAAACGCATAACTTCCTGGTGTCCGTGCACAAAAAACCTGTAGGCATGCGAAAAACCAAGAATTCATGCACAAATCACTTTCTGCATGCACGTGAAATTCCAGCTCCATGCCTATAAAAAACCTCATGGGTCCTTCAGCCCATACAGATTTTTATCATGTGATATGTCTTGAGATCTCACGTGTGAAAAACGTTCATTGTCTTGCGCGAAAAACTACTTCGGTTGCTTTTAATTCTCCAAGTTCAACCGTCGTTTTATGCGCGGACCCGAGGCTTTTTGCGCCATGAAATCTATTTTTCGAGCCTAGTCCAGGTTTTTTGCGTGGAATCTGGATTTTTCGTGCCGCCTCCATGTTTTTTCATGCCAACTCCTTGTTTTTCACACTGATTCCTTGAGACCTCGCCGAAAGAAGATGGTTGCCAATCGGGCTGACCCTGAGAGAGAAGTTGTGTTCGACGCTCGAAGAGCTAAGATAGATTCCAATCCTGAGGTTTATGGCACCCAAAATATCATATATTTCACCCATACTCTCTTCAACCTGTTGACCCCAACACAGAAGGAGTATGCACTATCCGACAATTTTCCGATATTGGACTTCAGTATTTTGGAGGTGGTACTCGTGTCCCGATTTGAAGTCGACACACCTCAGTCGTGGGTGACCTATGAGGATGACCTAACTCAATATAATATCACCAAAAATGGCTATCCTACCAGAGAAATCAGGAATATGGATGTTTACGTCCTGAATCCTAGGACCAGAACCATTTCAGGAAGTGACCCGGTCGTAGAGGACTCCCCAACCTATTACGCAAGTACTTTCCGACAGAGTGTCACTAACAAAACTAAAGGCTGGCTGCAGGATTGGGATATGCGGTCTGGGGGAAATTTCACCAGTGAATGGGCCTGGGCGTATTGGGTATGCCAGACGTGTGACTAGTTTAGGTCCGAACTGTGGTACATCGGGTTGTTCGAGGCGGTGTGGACATTGCAGTTCCATTTCTACCGTCAGTGTGAACTTGGGTCTGAGATGTTTACCCGATGGTCCCCCGATACCAATACCTTCCATCTTCACCATGGGGAAGTTGGTATCAGCCTTTGGGACATTCATTGCATCAGGGGTATCCCTTTGGACAATCACCAGTACGATGAATTCAATCCGACGAAGAACATCTGGGGAGACAGATCATGAACTCCTATCCAAACATGGCATCTGTTGGAGTTTGATAAGAAGAGGCTGGGGGTCAAGGACTTTTTGAAGGACATTGCCTAAAAAATGGTTTATCTTGTTTTTACAAAAGGATCCAGAAGTCAAGATTCCGGGGCGAGGAAGGCAGTGTCCGACTATGGCACAGAGGAGCAAGAGTGGATCATACTGGAGGATCCTAGAGGCAGGGGAGTATCAGTCATGGGGCTTCAGTGTAAATGAGATTAGGGACCCAAACGTCCAGTACACCAGATTTCTGGAAACCTTCTTGAGTGTATGGATCCTACCAGTGAGGAACGAAAGGATGAGAGTTCATCCAGCGACATTGGTGATGACTGGAATCATGGAAGAAAATCAGAGGTTCAATTTGGGAGTCCTCATGTAAGCCCATTTGTACGCCATCCTGGGGTGCATTTTGAGAGTGGTCTCACCAAGGAGGATCTTTGGTCCCCTCTAGATCCTTCATGGATGGATCATGGATCATTGCGGAAGATATACCTTTCCAAATGCCATCCATCCTCCGAGTAACATCCCGTGACCTTCCTTGCTAAACATTGCAGGGGTCATGCCGTCGATGCTCATTGAGGAGGGGGTAAGGATCAGAATCAGAAATCACACCAACTTCACTTTTATCCCATTCCCCACTCCAACTATCCAAATGATAGACAACGGGTAGGGCTCACTGAAGCAAAAAAGAATACTTCCAGATCATCAGAGGTGGGGTTCTTGTCGCCTGGGTTGATGGGATGATTTTTTGTGAGCCCTATGTGCTATCAAGATTCTCCAGGTAGTTTGGTTGCCTCTAGAGGATTCCGAAGAAGGTGTATACAGATGTCTGGGAGGAGATTAATCCCTATGTTCTTCACCAAATGTGGCTGATGTTCACAACCCATGGCTTTGACAACATCATTACCTTTCCCCCCCCACCTGAGTTGATGATGGACTCTTGACAGAATACGCCGAGCATTGGGCTGTAGCATACCCTGAGGGACTTTTGCGTAAGTGAGTTCAATATCTCAAGGTAACTAGTGTACAGCTTGGGTAGAGAGAGAGAAGACAGGGTGCTGTTGGGGAGGAAAGGTTGGAAGCAAGTCAGGAAACTAGACCTGCATAGTCCAGGACTACAGTAGCAGGAACACCACATGGCATGGTTGCGTATTCATTGCCCAGGGAGATATGGGCTCATAGAGCGGTCAAGGAAATTCCCAAGAATCAGATAAAGTATATGGTTCAACCTTCCGATGATGCAATTTTCCCAGCTCTATGGTCGGCCTAGTTGACCCTACGAAAATCGATTAATACTGAAGCCCTCTAGAAAAAGATAACACGAAACGGAATCTAGCTACCCGAGGTCAGCCTCATCTGGTTTGGTGACAGGGTAAACTTCCATCGTCGGCATGCGTACCTGATGACCATGGATTCATATACATGCCAGTGAGGTCGGTGTGAGGAACCACCCCTCCTGGTGAAGGTAATTCTTGACCAGAAGCATGATCCAAATAAGATGTTGTCCGAGGATGATGACAACAACGAGGAGCCGGATAGAATTGGGATGGAAGAGGAGGAGGTGGAAGGAGAAGGTGAATGAGAAGAGGAAGGAGGAGGTGAAGGATAAGAAGATCTCAAAGGTGGAGAGGGTCTCAAGGGACATCCCATCAAGGGATATTTCAAGAGAGTGGTGAGATCATTAGCTCTGATGTAGATATAACTGAGCTACTCGAGGTATGTCTCAGCCCTTACATATCCTTACCCCCTTCGTTTTTTCTTGTAACCCTCAATCAGATCTCCCTATTCTGCTCAGGTGCATATTGGCACTGACCAAGAGGCTCTATCCAAAGGGGGGGAGGAGGTGCCAATAGAAAAAGGTGGGGAGACAACACCCATTATTGAGATAACAAGTGCTGAGGGAACCCCCACCATGAAAGCTCCTGCGGCAACGGGAAGGCCAGAGGCCGATGCACTGAGTTCTTGTAAGTTATTTTTCACTTATCCTATTGTATGAGATATTAGAAAACTCAGATGATCAGGGTGTTCATTGTTTGTGTAGTAATCATGACATTGGAGTCTTAGTAGGTTGCCAAATCTAGACCATCCATGAGTGTTTCTATAGAAAATGTGTCGGCCCATTCAGGGCACATTTCACAAACCGAGTTGGCCCGAGCACTTGGTGAACAAAGCCTTGTGGATATTTGTGGTATTAACGCCAGGGCGAGGCCTGAAGTCAGTGAAGGATCTACCGAGACTGAGGTGAGAGAGGAAGGTTACCCAGACATTGAAGAGCCCAACCCCTCGGGAGGAGCACCTGAAAAAGACCCTGCCACTGATCTTTTGGCTGCTTTTCCCAACTATCAGCCTACAGATCCTGAGGAGATAGATGATTATGATTTGAAGGCAGCTGATGAGAGCCATATTATGTGGCGCAAGGGGTGGAAATGTATCAATCGCTTTCTCAGTCAGCCTCAAACAGAATGGATAAAACGGATGTGATTGCTCCACACCTGGCTACGCTTTCTCTGTGCTGGAGGGGTGGATGCTCACTGACTTCCTTCGATAGTCCGCGACTGCATGGCTGAGAAGTTACACGAGAGAAGCCAACAATCCAATGTTTCTTGGTGTCAGAAAGAGTCTAGAAGTACCCAAGAGTTTCTGAAGGCAAAACAAGAGTTCTGACACCTTGAAGGATAGATGAAAGAAAAGGAGGTATTCATCGCCAACTGTTCCAAGATAGTGGAGCAATTGAGGGCCCAGATGGCGGACACCCAAGAGCAGCTAGTGGAAGTGGGTCACCAAATTACTGAACTTCAAACTGAATAGGTGCACGCACATGCTAGAGAGAGTGCACTGCGCTCTGTGTCCACTAATGAAGAGCGGGTTCTTAGGGGTCAGGAAGCAATCCTAGAGGCCATAAGCCAAAAGGTAGCGGTGCTGGAACGATCTATCCAAGATGCTGATCTTTAAGGGCCCTATTTTGGTCGAACTCATATACTCATTTCTCCTTACTACCTCTTGTTCTAAATTGCATGTATGGATAGATGTATGGATAGATGTATGGATAGATTTATTTACCTATTTTTTTGGTATTCAACCACAACCCTGAAATAAATTTCAATCCATTCCTAAGTTCATGTGGGTCGTACCCGGTGTGAGAAATAAGGGATGTTCACACTATTAATTCGTTTAAATGTTGGAGTGCCAAACAGGCTTCGAGCACCCAAGGGTCGAACAACCAATCCAGATTCCCGAGAAGAGAAGGGAGAGACATTACTGGAGAATTAATCTCTTAGAATCTCTAGGGGCATTGGAATAAATCCGAATAGGGGGGGGGATGGATGGCATGAATCACAATACCTAATATTAGAAACACTGTAGTGATGGAATGAAAATGAAGAATGACTATTGATCGTGTTCGAAACACAGTATCTTTATTGTGTTAGCCTGAAATGGGGATAAAAAATGAGGGCTGACCACTGACCATGTTCGAAAAACGGGGCCTGAATTGAAATGTAATCCATTAGTCTTCCAGAACATTATCCCAGGATAATAGGTGATCCATAGATCATGTATCTATACTGTTAGGGGGTTCCTCAGGACGTGAAACAGGGAGAGGATCCGAATAAAGAGCACACAAAGTGTGGAGAGTTGAGTGATGGGTTTGTTCGACTGGATTCCAACACTCTTGAAATTACACCACTGTGGTGGAAACGCAGTAGGTGGGTACATTGGTCTAATCAAGGATGAAACATAATTCCAAACAGGACCTCTCTGATGAGGTAACTGTCACCTCCCAACATTATCGTGGGGCATCCCAAACTTGTTCAGGGAAAAGTTACAATTTCATGGTTCCCCAAAAGATCTCAGGTCAAGGGACTGAAAAAAGAGGGGGGAACGAGAATTATGGTTCTTGGGGATAGACCCAGAGATAGGATGTCTGGGGGTTCCTAGGTATCCCATTAGAATGGGAATCAATCCAAACGCAGTTCTTGGGGTATGGTGTGGTCAGATACCAACACTGGTAGGAAAAATCCCCTCTGTAGAGGAAACTGACACATCCCATGATTAACATAGGGCATCCTAAACTTTTTCAGGGTAGAACCATAATTTAGTGTCATGCATTGAGGAAATATGGACACGTGAAGTTTAACGTCATACGATAGGACGTGGAGTGAAAGGGAAGATCCCAGTAAGGGAGTATGTGGTGCGATAGCTATAAACCTGACGTCAATGAGGGCTTGGAGTCCGGATCACACCATGTATCCCTAGACGAAACTCTTCAGGTCAAGGGACCCAATGTGAAAATTAGGCTTGGGCCCAAAGAAAATTGGTCAGGTGTTCCTACGTACCCCATGAGGATGGGAATCAAGCCATACGTAGTTTTGAGAGCGCATTTTAACATCATGCAGTAGGAGGAAAGGTACGTGTGGAATGGCTACGCTAGTACACGTTCTACCAAAACTACGAAGCCCACGTGAGTCGTGCTCGATGTGGGAACAAGGAGTAGTGATGGGAATTTCCTAGAACTAGGAGACACAAGTTAGGGATGATGGGGTACTAGGTGAATGACGTCCCACTGATGCTGACCCGCCTATATAGCGCACCTAGATGTGTATAAAGTTGAGTATATTGGAATTTCACTTGAACATAAGGAAGTGGAAATATGTGAATCAGGATGCTTGAGATCTAGACCACAATGATGGTGGCGTGATGATAGGGGATATCTATTGATCATGTTCGAAACACAGTATCCATATCACATTATCCTGGAATGGGGACAGACAAATGAGGGTTGACCGCTGACCATGTTCGAAACATGGGACCTATCACAAATGTTGTCCGAGATCTTTAGGGGCATTGGCCCGAAACGGTAGGTGAGCCGAGGCAGCCTGAGACCAGGCCGTGAAGGGGATTCATTAAGATGTTGAAGAGGATTAGGATCCAAATAATGGGCTCATGAAGCTTTGACATGGAATGATGGGAATGTCCCTGTGAAAATTCCACACTTCAGGCTCTTTGTCAAAACACATCTGGGCACGAAAATGAGACATATCAGATAGAGAGAGTCGAGTCCCTTCCCAAGTACAAGGGTCATGGGGTCACACACATTCAAACTAAGGTCCTAGGGTGGAACATTAAGGGGGCTTGGTTTAATGGACTATGCGTAGGGTGGTGAAATAGCCAAATGTGATGCACAGTTCCCATGGGGAGATCTTAGTTTTGGGTCATAGAACTCAGACCGTGTTGGAAAAAGACATGGGGAGCACATGGTGCAACTATTGAAAAACCTGACGTGAATGAGAACCTAAGAGGTTCTCGCCACACCACATGTTTCAAAATGATTTTGGGCCAAGGGGAAGAAAAAGAAGGGACAAGATTTGTAGATTATTGGGGCTAGACCCGGATACAGAAATGTATGGGCATTTCTATGTATCCCAAGGGAATGGGAATCAAGATGTACGTAGTTCTAAAATAGATCTTAGTTTATGGTCTTAGATCTCAGACCACAGATGGTAGGAAACAACATACACACAATGATGTAATTATAAGACACGGTGTGAATGAGGACATGGTATGGATCATCGTTCACTTCTTGGGGGAGGTTTCAGGTCGAGGGACTGAAAACGAAAGTTAGGCTGGGCCCAAGGAAAAGTACACGAGCATTCCTACATATCTCATGTGGGTGGGAATCAAGCCACACATAGTTCTAAAAGGTCGTTCAGGTCTGGCCCTTGCACCAAAAGAAGCGGTATTAGATAGACCTTGTTTGTCCTTTAGGATGAATGCGTGTTTTTTTTGTGTAGCGATGGACCTAGGATAGAAAGTACAGACCTCACCACAAAAATCAAGCCATGTAAAGGTGTTGACAAATGGTATGGTGCATGACCAATACCAAACATGATGCCTCCTCAAGTGAGGATATCACGGTGCAGTTCCGTTTTTCGTCGTGTGGCCAGGACGATAATGTCACAGTTTAGGGTCATGTGATGGGACCAACCATGCATTTTTAACATCATGTAGGATATAAGAAATAGTTTAAATTCATGTGGAACTAAGCATCATAGTTTAAAGTCATATGTATCAGACGTATACCGGAGAGATGAGGCTCCATAGGGGATGCACACGGTGTGATAAAGCATAACCGACGTGAATGAGGACGAGGTCCACACCATACCATGCACGATTCTGAGGAGGAAACCTCAGGTCGAGGGGCCAGAAAATATTAGAGGATAAGGGGAAGGAGAAAATATCTCCCAATTGAGCTGGACCCGAAGACGATAAGTTCAGGTGTTCCTACGTATCCCATGAGAATGGGAATCAAGCCACACATAGTTCTTGAAGGTGACTTTTAACATTGTGCGGGATAACATACATTTTAATGTCATGTGGGACAGAAATTAGGGGGGATAACTCCTAGAAAGGGGCATATTTGGTGTGGCTAATGCAAACCCAACGTGAATTAGGACGGAAGCCCATACCATTCCACAAAGTCCCGTAGGAGTTAAAGCCCCGAAGGTAGAACAGAAGAGATAAATTAGTGGAACTTGAGCTGGACCCAAAGACAAGATGTCTAGGTGTTCCTATGTATCCTATGAGAATAGGAATCATGATGAACGTAGTTCTAAAAGAGGTCTTAGTTTATGGTCTTAGCTATCGGACCATAGAGGAGTGAAATCCTTCCAAGTAAGTGAAAACCTCACCCCGATTCCTAAGCTCGTGTGAGTTAAACTCAGTGTTGGAAACAAGGGCGAAAGAGGTTTTTTTGCAATACCTAGAATTAATGAAAAAGGGAAATCGGTGCGTAGCCCTGAATGATGCCTTTACCATGGATTTTGTCCTACTAACGTGAAAATGTACACTGAGGGATAATACCAGGAGTGTCAAAATTCCATTTGGACATGATGTGGTGGAAAATAATGTGAATCATATAACCAACATTCAATGGTTTAGGGGGATGGAGTGAAGATGGAGGATAACTGTTGACTGTGTACGAAACACAACATTCATATCGCGTTAGCCTGAAATAGGGACAAACAAATGAGCGTCGACCACTGACCATGTTCACAATGTGGGACTTGTATCTATTTTTTTCCTGAAACCCTCGTGAATTTTGGCCTGTAATGGTAGGATATCCCATAGTCCTAACATCCAGGTCATTTGGGGGTCCCTTAGGGTGTGAAATATTATGAAAGCTCAAATTAAGGGGAACACGAAGCCTAGAAGCTGGGCGAAAGCATGTCCAGGTAAAATCTGACACTGCAGACGCTGAACTAGAGTACTCTTGGGCACATTGGTGAATCACCAAAGAGGGTCGAGGGTCTGAACTTGAGAGTGGCCGATTTGAAAAGATGAGTATATAACAAGAGTATAGAGAACTCTCAGTAGAAAGAGGCACATTGCGTGGTCATTATAGAGCCGACACGAATGAGGAAATAATCCCACACCATATACCCCTCTCCCTGGAAATGTGCAGGCCAAGGGGCCAAGGTGAAGAGTAGATTTCTAAGAGATGTGGCTAGACCCAAAGTCTAGACATTTGGGTGGTCCTACGTATCCCATTAGGGTGGGAATCAAGCCACACACAGTTCTAGGAGAGGGTAATGTGCAATTTACCATCATGAAATAAGGATGCAAATGGGTAAGATACCCCACACAAAGGATGTGTATGACGTGGTGAGTAACCCAATGTGAATGAGGACATAATCCCACACCACATCGTACAACACTAAGTGAGAAATTGGTCTGGGGGATCGAGAAGTCTAAGGGGCCTGAGGCTGGGACTCAGATCAAAAGTCCCATCCAGCTTATAGTTTAACATCTTGCGGTGAGGACGAAGAAAGGGGTAAGATACCTCAAACAAGGGATGTGTCATCACATCGAGTAACCTGACATGAATGAGGACATAATCCCACACCACACCATACAAACCTAAGTGAGAACGTGGGCTAGGGGACCAAAAAGGCCAAGGGCTTGAGGCTGGGCCATGGACGAAGCGTCATGTCCAGCTTACAGTTTAATGTCTTGTAGTGAGGACGAAAGTGATCTTAGTTTAGGGTCATAGAACTCGGACCGTATATGCCTCGTTTAATGTCATATGTGTGGGATAGAGAGGGAGAATCATCACGCTTATGGAATACCACAAAGCGACAATGATTATTGTGGACAACTATTGACCAGGTTCGAAACATAGTATCCACCCTTGTGTGATCGATGGTCAAGGAAAACAATTGAGCATCAACCACTGAACGTATTCGCAACATGGGACTTGTATCAATTTTTCACTCACAATCCTCGAGGGTGTTATCTTGTAATAGTAGGAGAGCCCTTGGTCCAAGTATCCATGCCATTCGGGGGCCCTTCTGGATATAGAGGGTGATGGAAACCCAAATTATGGGTCATGTCAAGCATGGAAGGGCCTTTTCCCGAAGAACAGTTGATAAATGGAGGATGTGATATCTCAAGGGGACATGTGTGGCATGGTGAAATAGCCCAACGTGAATGAGGACCTGAGTCGGCACCGCACCACACAATCCAAAATGAGAACTTGGGTGAGGGGCCCGAAGGGGTCGAAGGACCTGAGGCAGGGCGTCCTGGAAAACTGTAGCCATATGACCTCTTGTGCGGTTACCGCCTTATAACATCTCCTAATCCCACATGAGCAATGATCGGTTTCGGAAACAAGGATCTAGATTCAGCTTTCCCTATCATATAAGGGTCTAATAAATAACATCGCTCTAAGGGAGTCACAAATCCAAGATAAAATGGGAAGGATGAACCACCACACTCAATGCTTGGGATCTATGGGGGTGGTGAAAACGATAAAGGATAGACACTGACCATGTTCAAAACACAACTTCCTTATAGTGTGTCCTGAAATGGGAACAACAAATGAGCATCTACCTCTGACCATATTCGCAACACGAGACTTTTATCAATTTGTTGCTCAACGTCCTCGAGGGCGTTGGCCCAAAGTGGTAGGAGAGCCCTTAGGTCGAGAACCCATGCCATTCGAGGGTCCTTTTGGAAGTGAAGGATGATGGAGTCCCAATCAAATGAGTGGCTGAAACATCGCTGTGCCCATGCATTTAAATGTCAAGCAGGGCGGTGAAAGTGACAAATATCTCTGGGGAGCATGACGTATGGATGAACTGAGATGATCTTGACGTGAATTGGGGGAAAATTCTGTACCGTACCATATTTCTTGACCCAAGGGGAGATTCTGATGTTCGGGATGGGCCAACAGAAAAAATGTTTGGGCGTTCCTACATATCCCCTGAGGATGGAAATCAAGACGTATGTAGTTCTTAAAGTCCATACAGTTTAACATCATGCGGTGAGGATGTGGGAGGATAAAGGAACAGGGAGGGGTCACATGGTGCGACCGTCATAATCCTGACATGAGTGGGGCTAAAGAAGCCTACACTATACTATGCAAGGACCCTCCGTGAGAACTATACGCAGGGGGGATAGTCAAAGAGAAGAGTCTGGGGGCTAGACTCAGGACCGAGCGTCTGAGCATTACTACATATCCCATGCGGATGGGAATCAAGCCGTACGTAGTTCTAAGGGTGCAGTTTTATGTCTTTCATGATGACATACAATTTAACGTCATGCGGGATGTTTTACTATTTAAAGTCATGTAGGACCGGGCAGTTTAAGGTCATGTGGGACCAAATAGTTTAGGGTCATGCCAGACTAGCTGGCTCAGGGAAAGTATTTCTTGAGAAACTTGGAATTAGTGGGAGGATATATATTCTCACCATCCATGATCACCAGTGAGTATGAACCATTGGGGTAAACCCTGTTAAAAACGAAAGGTTTTTCTCATTTGGGATCCAACTTGGGTGGTTTTCTACCAGGTATCATTAGTTTCTGAAGGTCCAATACCAGATCACCATGCAGAAAAGAGCGGAGTTGGAACATATTGTTTAAGGCTCTAGCCATATTGTTCTGGTGTATTCCTAGGTTGTTCAAGGCATGAAGACTATTTTAGTAAAGTGTTTCCAATTCATTCAGACAAATTTCAGCTACCTTATATGGCACCTTCTGGTCATAGACTGCTGTGTGTAATGAAGGAAACTGAATCTCGATAGGTAGGACAACTTCTATTCCATATACTAGGGAATATGGGGTCACCTGTGTGGAATTACGAGTCGTTGTCCGATTATCCAAGAGGGAATTGGGGAGCTTGTCCGGCCAACTCTTTTTTTTATGACCAACCATTTTCTACAAAATATTAGAGAGGTTATTATTAAATGCCTCGATCTATCCATTTCTTTGTGCGTGGTTGTGGGAGGTATGGTTAGAACGGATGTTGTACTTGGTGTACAATTTTTTCTACTCGGCTGCTCGGAATTTGGTGCCTTTATCGGTGATCACGATGTGAGGGATTCCAAATCAGTAGATGATATTGGAGCTCATGAAGTCAACAATAGAATGGGCCTTGAACTCCTTGAGCAGAACTGCCTCTTCCCACTTGGAAAATAAATCCGTAGTAGTTAGGAAGAACCTAAACTGGTGAGCTGTCGCCGGTGGATATGGTCCCACGACATCCAGTCCCCAAACTGCGAAGGCCCAAGAGTAATTGGTAGTGTGGAGAGGCTCTAGTGGACAATGCACAAAGTTGGCATGAACTTGTCATGCATGACATATCTTGGTGAACTCGATGCAATCATGGATCATGGAGGGCCAAAAGTACCTCAGTCTCTAGATCTGGTGAGATAGCTTCAACCTGGTTTGATGAGCCCCGCAGGAACCAGCGTGAACCTCCTTCATGACCTGAGAAATCTCAACTCCTTGGATGCAACTAAGGATAACACCATCAAACCCGTACTTGTAGATGATTTTCTCAAGACTGGGACTACCTCGTAAACTATAGCGCACAACGTCAGATCCGCTCAGGCCGATCTTCCAAGAGGTAACCATTTTGGAGATACTCAAAAATGGGGGCTCTCCCGTTGGGAGTCCCTTAAACCACTACATATGGGGTACCTGGGGGTCCTAATGTGGAGGCTCCAATGGTAATATGGATCACCTTCATGCCATCGTCGTCATCTGAGGTGACGGGAGCAATGAATCTCCAATATTCCATGTGGATAATCAGATCATCCTGCTTGGGTTCTACAAGTGATGCAGCCAGGCCATCAAGGGTGTCAGCTCGACCGTTCTGAGATTGAGGGACATGAGTAACTTCCAACCGGGATGGGAACTGGGCTATTATCTAGAGAGTGTGCTCCAATAATGGTACAAGCTCTAGATTTCTGACGACTTAGTCACCATTGATATTCTTTATGACTTGTTCAGAATCCCCTTTCACATGAAAATAGGGCACATCAATCTTGAGGGCCCACTCGAGGCCAATGATAAGAGCCTGATACTCTTCCTCGTTGTTGGTGCAGCCTTCTGACAACAAGAATGAGTACTGCAGAACGGATTGTGCCAGGGTAATAAAGACAATACCCAAGCCTACCCTATTGATCCTTGGGTCATTGAGCCTCTTGCCAGTGGGGCTTTGGGAAGCACCATCTAAGTGCATCTACCAGCATGGGATGGAATAATCTACAGAGAGGATTACCTCATTAGGAAAATAGAGATCTAAGGACTATTCAGTAGGAGCCAGATGGGAAACAAGGAATTCTGCCAATACTTTTCCCTTAATATCGTTCTGAAGGACAAACCTGATATCGAACTGCTAAAGAATCACTACCCACCGAGCTAGATGGCGTATCAACATGGGGCAGTTTAGAATGTACTTCAGTAGGTCTACCTGATACACCAGCTGTATCTCGTGGTGATTCATGTAATGTTGGAATTTCTGTACTAAAAATACCAGTGCAAGGAATCTCTTTTTTATGGGGGAGTATCTGGTATCCGTATCGATGAGCATATGACTGAGGTAGTATATGTTGTTTTCTATCCCCTCATTGTTCTTCTGGGCGAGAAGGGTTCCAAGGGATCATTCCAAGGAAGTCACATAAAAGGCTAGTGGTTTTCCGGAGACGGGTGGCATCAATACCAGAGGCTGGAGCAGATACTTCTTTATTTCCTCGAATGCGGTCTGGAACTCTTCATCACATTCGTAAGTAGTTCCTTTCTTCATGAGATGAGAAAAGGACTTACACTTTCCGGCCATATTTGCAATGAATCATTGTATGTAGGATAAGTAGCCTTGAAAACCTCAAAGCTCTTGAATATTGATCAGGGGAGGCATCTGGATAATGTAATTGATTTTCTCTAGGACTATCTCAATGCCACGGTACCTAAAAACAAATCCAAGGAACTTCCCAAAGGTAACCTCAAAGGCACATTTCAATGGGTTCATCTTCAAGTGGTGGGAACAGAGGAAGACAAAAACTTTCTCAAGTTCCTTGAGATGGTCCTATAACTGGAGAGATTTGACCACCATATCATCCACATATCATTCCACCAATATCCCGAGGATTGGCTTGAATATACGATGAATGGCCCACTGATAGGTGGAACCTGCATTCTTTAAGCTGAAGGGAATGACCTAGTAAAAAAACGTACCTTGTGGCACCCTGAAAGCTGTGAACTCCTCGTCCTTGGAGGAAATTCGAAACCGGTTGTACACGGAGTACCCATCCATGAAGGAGAGGGCTTGGAATCCAGCTGTAGCGTCAATCAGCAACTCCATCACAGGAATGGGAAAATCATCCTTCGAACAGTGACGGGTGAGATCCCGGAAGTCGATGTAGACTCTAATCTGTCCATTCTTCTTCCTAACTAGCACAAATTTGGCTAGCCATTTGAGGTACTGGACCTATTTAATGAAATTGGCTCTGATGATCTTATCAACTTCCGCCTCCACCATGGCACCGTGGAAGGGTTCATCTTCTTGGGAGGATGTTTGAACCCGTGATGATTTGCAGGGAGACCGAGGCAGTGGATGACTACCTGATGATCTAGTCCTGACATCTCATTGTAGATCTAGGTGAATACATCAAGATGTTGTTTTAGGAAGTCTACATACCTTTGCTTCTCCTTGAGGGACATGGAGGCACTGATTAATGCAGGTCTTGGATCTGCCTCGTTACCGAGGATTACCTGTACCAAATCATCCACCGTGGTGGAGACACCCTCTTCAAAGGTAGGGGGAGTGTCCTAAAAATATTCTTCTTCGATTGTAGAGGAGGTATCCCCAGCAATAGGAGCTTCCTCTGGGTTGGAAAATTCTGACGGGAGGCTGGTACCAGCCTGAGCAGCAGTGGTCACTACATCGGGAGATTCCGATACTTCAAAAACCATAGAAATGAAGGATGTCGACCCGATCCCATCTGGTCTTTGGACCAAGGGTCCACTCTTGATGATATCAAATCAATAGTGGTGCGTTGGCATGATCTGGTTGATTCTAGCCCAGTGAAACAGACAAGTATTACGTATTGCCAATGCCATGGGGTGGACATATCGATACCTTATGGGAGTAGGGGGCTCAGGGATCACTGAGGATTGATTCATATAAGAATATGAAGTGATTTACTGACGTCTCTTGGACCTGAGAATATGCTTCCCCCTTGTGCCAGATACAACAAAACATTGCCCCATATCGGGGTTCGTGGCTCCCAATCGATGTATCGGGAAGAGGTAGGCGTCATCCAGACCTGCCCATGGGTCGGTTGCGACCACGACATGCTCGACCTCATTGGACTGAATCTACTTATCCTTGCTCTTGTAATAGTCAGCATCCAGGTAGAGGGCTTCACAAGAGAAAAAAGGAGATGAGTCACCTTGGAGCATGCCCACTCGACCATTGAGGGAGTACTTAAGGCACTGGTGATACGATAAGGGAACCGCCGTGTGCCGGTGGATCCATGATCTTCCCATCAATGCATTGTACATGATGTCTTGGGAGGAAACCATAAACTCGATACTAAAAACTAGGCCACCAAACTAGGTCTTCAAAAGGATCTTGCTGACCGAGGTCTGCTCTATCCTATCATATCCCTAGATTTTTAGGTCGGGAGGGAGTTAATTCATCTTCGGATAACCCCAACTTCCGCAGTGTCTGTGTCAGGATAAGGTTAATCCCAAAGCCGGTGTAAACAAGACAACGGCGAACCTCCACGCCATTTAATTGGTCGATGATGTACAGTAGGAGATTGTTCCCCTATATGGGAGAACCTTAATCTTCTCTGAAGAATGAGAAAATTCCCTTGAATTTAGCATTCTCTATCGCTTCCACATGAAAGGCCTCTACATCTTCTACCTCTGTCTCAAACTGGAGGGGGTTTCTTAAAGCCTCAGAGAGGGCCTAACACATATATGCCGATACATTAAGGTCCTCGAGGATAGAAAGCCTTGCTGGGATACTGGAAAGGTGCTTTAGAACTTCATACTTCCTCTCTAGGAATGAACTTCTTCTTACAGGAGGTCGCCCTATGACAGGTGGTGCATGGGTCATACCGGCTGGGCCAACGACTAAATGGTGCTGGGAATATCCCGCTGCTCACTAGTCGGAGCCTGTAGATTGGATACCGGATGATGGATGGATGATTGATACTGGCCTGTAGCAGGGCGTGGCTGGTCGCGACATGGTCTAGGTGGATCTACCTGATCTAGTATCACAAACGGTGGTGAAGACGGGCCTGATGACATCGGATGAGGAGGTTGTGCATTCTGTGCTATAGGCTGAGTCTACTGTCTGGTATCAATGGCGTGAAAGACATGGTTGTAAGTGCCAACTAATGTGCCCCGATGAACCATATAGCCATTTCTCCACCGAAATTGGCATTGGCTGGGGATGTTGGGGAGATCCGTATGGTGCTCCCCGTCGTTAGGAGTCATGTAGGGGGTTACCAACTCTGTGGTGTTAACCAAAGCGTACCCTTGACTGTCACTCGAAGAGACATCTAATTCTGGGATGATTCTGGGAGGAATTCCCATCTCCGAGGGCATGAATTCACTGAAAGTACGGGACGATGATGGCATTGACGTGGCATGTTGCTTTCCCTTGCGCTGCTAGGGTTTTCTATTCTGGGAAGAGTCCGACTGAGATGACGATGCAAAAGTGGTGGTCGCAGCTTCTAAAGGATCTGGCCGATTCAGGCATGCACAGATGATACCATGGGAATGGGTGACCATTTTTTGATCCATCTAGTCATCATACTTTTGAAACCCGCGGTTAGAAACCTGCTGCCACTCGCCCTCGCTGTCGCTGCTGCTGTCTGGCCTTATGACGACACATGCCACTTATGCCGGGGCCGGGCCCAACCTGACTATGTTGTTATAGACATGGTCTTGAATCTAGTCTTTAGACACATAGCACAACGTGAGAGTTTGTCCCAATATCTGGTGATAGGGGCAGTAGTTGGGGAGATCAGTGAAGTTTGCCTCCTCTAGCCTTCTGCACTCAGGCAAACACACAATCCCCTGTTCTAAGGCACTTTGGAAATAGCCGGGAACCTGATACTCATTAAATGAGTAGGTTCGGTTTCTTCTATCCAGAAAGGGGGGCCTTGGAGCTTGGTCCTAATGAGGAGCTGAAGGATCCTGTCAAGGAGGTGGAGCCTGGTTATCCCGCTTGGGTGGTGGCTGCGCGTTGCGTGGGGGAACCTTCCGATTCTGAGGCGGGCGCTGCTGGGCTGGAGGTTGCGCTTGTGGTGGTGGGCCTCTATGAGGTTGTAGAGGCGACTCCACTAGTAATAATTACATCAGTCTGGGGCCTCTATTTGGACCACCACGGTGGGCTCGCCTCTGGCATCCCTCCTTACGGGAATTAAAGGGGGCAACATATGTGCCTGGATAGCCTATTACATGGATTCTTCTAGGTGCTGGGCCTTATTAGAGAAGTCTTGGAATCCTCCAGGATAGTTCTGGGTGCTTAGAGAGGGAACCAGTTCTGTTTTAACATTTTATACACACATTGTTACTAATTTATCCTAAGTTGGTGGCATGTCAAGGGAGTATGTAATCCCTTTACACCGGGTGATAAAATCCGTGACATGCTCATCAAGCCTCTGTTTGCACTTAAAGAGGTCCGCGATGATCATTTTCTGCATGGTGGAGCTGAACTGGTAGAGGAATTTCCTACGGAGGTCCTCCCAGCTGGTCACTGATCCGATGGGGAGCTAGCTATACCAGACAAACGTAGGCCCCTCTAATGTCTGCACAAAACATCAGAGCTTGGCAGCCTCCTACTGTGCTGGAGTCCCTAACATGGGCCCACACATTGAGTTGAAGTGGGCTAGATGTTATGGCGGGTCCCCTATCCCATTGAAGGGGGAAAATTTGGGATTCCCGAAACTCGGAGGTGCTGGTATATCATCCACCCATGCTAGATATGGTTTTCCATCAGGTGGGAGTTCCACCTGTCGCGTTTCCAACGCCTCAAGGCGGGAAATGAGTTCCGCCATTGAATCATCTAGGTGAGGGTACCTGTCTTGATAATGGTCCCTAACCACAAGATAATTGGAAGGTTCTTCAACATGGTAAGGTGGCTTGGCAACTCGTGGAGAGACCTGTGGGGTAGCTGGGGGAACCCGAGATGGGTTCTTTGGATTGCTGCGCGGTTCCAGAGGGTTTGGCAGGACATACCTCACCCTCTTGTCTTAAGTTTCAGCCTCAACGCTATCTATGGGAGAAGGATTATTGGGGTCACCTAGAGGTAGCTCACCTAGGGGAAGTTGTTCATGCCCCTTCTGCCCTAGCCTAGGATTGCCGTAGTCTGGCCATCGCTCTGCAACACGTTCAGCGAGGAGGTCATCGACCAACTTCTTCTATTTGGAAAGTTGTTGGCGCAACATGGAATTCTCAGGGTCCTCCTCCATCTTCCATACTATGGTAGATGGTTCGGAGTTTTTGGCAGCTCCAAGGTTCTCTTTACCATTACCGTGATTTTAGCTAAGAACCAATGCCTCAGTGGGTGCAATGAGACCTAGTAGATTCCCCGAATGACAAGTAACTCTTCCTGATGGATCCAGTAGTTGTGGCATGACCTCGGGGGGAAATTCCCCATAAAAAAGCTCCAACTCATTCTCTTCATCCACTTTTTTGTCCATGATGACAGCGACCCTTCCTCGGGGCATGTCCTCAATATCTCCTAGTGATTCGGGCTGCCATCAGATAAGACTGAAGATGAGGGAAGCATACTGCCCCCAGCCATGGATTTGCACATGGGGGGAATCCTCCTTGATAATCTTGTGGAGTACCTTGAAACTCTGAACACATTGCTATTGGAGGGCCTTACGGCGACCTGGTGGCTCAGGGCACTGGGCCTTAGGGAGTGCGGCCAAATCAACTAGATAACATTGCTCGCCAATTTCTTCAAAATGAACTTGGCTTCTGGGATAATCCACTTGCTGATGACGAAGGTGGAAGTGTATCACCCAGATGGTTTGATGGAAACACTCAACTTCCTCTGGGGTGAGGGATTCTGGCGCACTGAAATTCGGAACTGCAACCGTCCATA
The DNA here is from genome assembly GCA_963277665.1 of Viscum album. Lineage (NCBI taxonomy): Eukaryota > Viridiplantae > Streptophyta > Magnoliopsida > Santalales > Viscaceae > Viscum > Viscum album. The sequence continues at coordinate 450,977,303 of OY728119.1, forward strand.
ACATCTCGGGGAAGTGGTTGGATGAGAGGATATTACATAATCCCTTTGGATTGAATTTAGGTTCTGGCCCTTCATTACCCCACTCGTCAACCGTAGATGGCTGAGGAATTGGCAGCGGTACTGAGACAGATCGCTGGGACAGCAGGCTGGCCGGTGGGGAATATGGTGAATAGGCTGACTGGCCACCGAATCTTGGGCTGTCCTCCAAAGAGTGTAGTGACCTGGCTTCTATTTCATGATAAGATGGGCTGACGGATGCAATTCCTGGTGCAGGGTCTAGGGATATTGGCGATAGTCCGCACTGCTTCTCGCCCACCATTGGTCCCCAGAACAGCTCTACGTGATCTCTAGTCGAGGTAGAGAGTGCTTCTGGTGACGATGGTGGTTATTTCACAACTGTAACCTGCAGGGTTTTTAAATTTTCATCTTTCTAGATATACCTGTGGAGGTAGATGGGAACCCTATGGACCTTGAATTCCAGGACTACTTGGATGATGCACCTCATTCCTACCCCAACCCTTGGCTTGGAGGAGCAAGGGGAGGGTTCCTATGCTGAGTCGTACTCTGCTTCGTAGTCTGAGAAGTGGACTGGTTTGATCTCTGTCCGGAACTTCCCCAGATCATTCTTATGAAGGCAATGACCTGCCTTCCTTCCCCTGTATGGATCTTCTATACATGGCATATTTCTAACATGAGGAGGTCCTTCGGACATACCGGTGCTGGGGTGGGGAAGACTTCCACCTGAGAAAGCTAGGGTGTGAGGAGCACCGAGGTAAATATCAAAAGGCATATGGGGAGGACCTATGTGGGAAGTTCTGGAGTGGGTAGAACCTCTTCTCAATCCCGTAGGAGCACGGGTGGGACCCCCCATGCTTGTTTCCTCTGATGAAATCAGTATGAGGAGGGGCCTCGTACTGGTCGATCTGGACACAAGTAGGACCTCCATGCTGGGTGCTGGTGAGGTGAAGTCAGCCCTCACTCCTCTGATTTCTGAGGTGAGGAGGACCTTCGCCAGTTGCTATTAGGACACGTGGAGGGTCCCCATGTTAAATAGTGACTGGATGTGAAACTTTCCCCTACCAATGGTCTGTGGCGAAAGGAATGACTCCACATATGGTGTAGTGGGAACGGGAAAGGCTTCTGTACCGAGCGTCACCGCTGCGGGGAGGACCCTCATTTGGATTGAAGGTAGCACGGGGCAGACCTCCATGCCGAGCCTGGAAGTGGGGAAGATCCACATTCTCCATGGTATTGGTACAAGGAGGACCTCTGTACTGGGTGGTATCGCTGCAGCTTAGTTCGTGACGACCATTTCCTATGTCGGCGACCAAAAGAGTCGACCCAGCCTTCCTGTGGGGTGGTTGGGGTTTTGATCCAGGTCGGGCATATGAATGTACCTATTCATCATACACAGAGAGTTGGTGGAATGCGTCAATGGTGGCTGGGCCACAGTAGCCACTGATGTTGACACCCCTTTGCGGACATCCTCTTCGGCTTGCGCCCGACGCTGGCGTCGGGTTAGACGGGCCGGAGCCGGTGGTGTAGGTACATGGATTACCTGATCTTCATCCAGTAAGACTAGGTGGTGGTGCTGATGCGGCCTGGTGGGAGCCCTTGCTAGGAGCCCCTGGAATGGAATCCTGGCTGGGTTGACCCTGACCTCCCCCACCTCGTCGGTATAGGGAAGGGAGTCATCGAGGTGCTTCGGGGAGAGGCTTCCAAAATGGTTATATGTCAGAGTGGGGAGTAGTGGCTCCCTGCATGGCCCTCAGGGGTGGCATTGATGATGAGATGCAGATGCCTCTAAATCGAGGCGGGCCATATCCCGAGTTGGTATAATTACCTCCTCCTCGTAACTACATAAGAGGTCATTGATCACCCTTCGTTGGATGACCTCAGACAGGGAGATGGGGCGTGGGCACCCCATGGTCATGGGTGTAGAGGCCATTGCAGAAGAGGCAGAGCCGCATGGGACTACTGCGTTGGCACTACCCCTACCCCTGCATTGGTGGGAAGGCGGTGACCGAGTTCTGGGTGCAACAGATTGGTTTCTGAAAGCAGGGAGATTAACTCATCAGCGCTAAAAGAAAAAGGAAACCAACGACTAGTGTCCCAAAACCATTCTGTCTTCCATGGCTAGTAAGATGGATCCACGCTGACAATGTCACAGACCGGGATGTCCAATGTTCTACTGCCCCAACTTCTAGTGAGTTTCACGCCAGGCTCACTATTTTCTTGGCAGGACTCGACGCTGGATAACTGGATCTAGTGACACGCTAATCCATTGATGTCTCAAACACTACTAATCTCCATATTGAGGAGAAAACATTCACGTCGGGTTCACCATTTCTGTTTCTGACACTTTCTCCGGGGCGCACATGTCTGTCTTGTTAAGTATGAAAGGTGAAATTTTGTTGCCCCGCATTCCTGATTTCTAAAGGCGGGGGACATCTGTCGCTTGTTCAGGGACATTTTCTCCTTGATCAAAATAGGATAATGGGATATCAGTTCTTCCTTCCGTGGATTCCTCCTCGGAACTCATCACCTAGTCTAGGTCTCCCTTATAGATTTATGACTTTGTTCATGAAACTCTTTCTAGTTAAATATCCTCAAGGACACCAGTTAATGACACTACTTCTATCGGGACATTCAAAAGGGTCCAGTCAGGGTAGCAACCTTAAGTTAGGGGAGTAGTCACGTTGGACATCACTGGTGTGTTTGGACGCTGGGACACTAGCATGTCTGGGTTTCTTCCCCTTAATATAGGGCTTCTCGAGGGTGTGTAAGCCTGAGGAATCCCACGTCAAACGCGGGGAATCATATTCCATAGGCATGTATCTGAGGTTTTCCTCATATTCCCATGTTTAACACAGGGTATGCCGCATGTTTAACGTTTGAAGGAGATAGATTGGACTGATCAGAACACTGATTGAAGTGGATCAGATGGGTGAAACCTCTGGAGGGAACACTGATGTTGGGGGTGAGTTGTCATGACCTCACCGGGATGTGGTGGCCCGGGTAAGAATTAAGATGGATGATGGAGTGTTTGAATGAAGTGGATGGTGGATGGGATCAGACCACTGTGAGGACGATGGTAATATTGGGATTGAGTCTTGAGGAGACTTCCTATGTATCCTTGTGGAAGGGAATCAAAGTCCGCATAGTTTGGTAGGGTGAAAAGATGCCTAATGAGGTGTACCGTGAGAATGGACACATGTATTGGACCCAGAGGAAATGAAACCTCTGGGTTGAGGAATGACCTTTCCGAAACACATAGGCTTAAAGGGAAGACCAGGAAATGGACTTGAATTGGGGTCGTACACATAGGACGACAACCTAATGATGTGTATAGGGCTCACACATGGTTAGTAGCCCAAGTTGGTCTGACTCCACTAGGACAAACCAAATATGAGGGTCCTAGAAAATAGGATTACAACGGATTTCCGCTGAGTAGGGGACACAATGGATTACCACTGATTGAGGTCACAATGGCTTACCGTAGGATAGGGTCACAATAGCTTACCACCGGGTGGGGTCACAACGGCTTACTGCTGGATGGGGTTGATCCTCATGGAAGATTCCTATGTACCCTGCCTAGGAGATAGAGATCAAACCCACATAGTTCATATGGGATGTGGGTTGGTGGACCGACGCAAATGGGGAGCTGGGGTCCAAATGGATGGTGGGCTTGAACCTCGTGGAGGCCTCTTACATACCATGCCTTGTCAAGGATCAAATACCTCATAGTTCATGGAGTATTTTTGTGAACCGACGTGAAGGGGGTCAGAACCAATGGGTGGTGGGATTGAACCTCAGAGAGGCTTCCTATATACCTCACCTTGTGGAGGATCAAATTCCACGTAGTTCAGGTGGGTGAAATGGCTTACCACTGACTGGGGGAACAACGAATTATCGTTGATCAGGGGAGATAACAACTTACCACTAATTGAGGTTCACAGTTTAACATCATGTAGGACAAGGGTGAATTGACGTGAAGTAGGACTTGGGGTCCAAATTGATGATGTTCCTGAACCTCAGGGAGGATTCTTTCGTACCTTGCCTTGGCAAGGATCAAAGACCTCATAGTTCAGGTGGTGTGGGAACTGACGTGAAGGGGGGGGGGGGGGGTCGGAATGAATGAGTGTTGGGATTGAAACCCAGGGAGGCTACTTACGTACCTCTCCTTGGCAAGGATCAAAGATCACGAAGTTCAATATGGTGTTTGGGGATTATACTCTAGGCTGCCCAGAGAGGATTTCATGATTGATTCTTGCTCTAAGCCCACATGAGTCATGCTCGGTGTGAGAAACAATAGATAACAAATACATGATTATCACATTGCGAAAGGTGCGTCCGTGGGAAGTGAAGTGGGCCTCATGCGTGGTTAGTGACCCAAAGTAGAAATAGGGGCTTACACACGGTTCGCCGCCCAGGGAGATGGAGATTGGGACTTACTCTAGGGGGAGGGATGGTGTCAAATCCCATAGGGAGAGAAACTTGGCACCCAAGAAGAGAGGAGAAGTAGGGGTGCTGCCTCCTACAAGGAAAGCTAGGGACTTTCACCTGGGTGGTTGCCCTTTCCCCACAGATAGACGTCGCTCCGATAAAGAGGATCTCATTACATGTGAGGAATTATCTCACTCTCGTGGAGACAAATGGGTTTACATAATGTCCAAGGTGGGTTACACCATGTATGATGCATGGGGAAAGGTAATAGTTTAATGTCATGTGCTAAGGACGAAGGTGCTTGACAGTTTAACGTCCTGTAACTCGGATGAGGTGGGTTTACTTTTCCCCCCTTGGACTTACATAACTGGAACCCTCTACACCATAGTGAAGTGAAGGGACCGACAACACCATGGTTGGGGGTTTTATGGAGCTCAACATTGGGGGGTCCACGTTAGCATGGCTATGCGAAGAAGTAATAGTCGTTAGCATGCCATTGAGAAGAAGCATGAGGTGAAGCAACACATTGTGAAACACCGACCAAGGGACTTTGAAGTTACTTCGTACGAGCCTAGAGGTTCTTATGAGAAAATGGTGTGTGTCGTAGATGTTTTGGGCAAGAGAGTTGCTCGAAAATGATGTTCGGAAGAGAGACATCGAACATGTGCACACAAGGAGGGAGGTTTTCACACAAAAGGAACAGTTGCGTGGAAAATGGAAGTTCGACACGCAATTGAGGCACTTTCACGGAAAAGACTGGGCCGACGCGAAATTGAGATGCTTGCGCGAAAAATGCTGGGTTGGCATGCAATTGAGTCACTTGTGCGAAAAATACCAGGTTGGCATGCAATTGGAGAGGATGGGTGTGTAAAGGTGATCTGAGGTTTTGTGCGCAAATAGAGGAGATTACACACAAGTCATACTGTTCACGCTCAATTTGAAGGGATTGGGTGCAATTGGAAGAGATTGCGTGCAATTTGGAAGGGATTGCGTGCAATTGGAACAGATTGCACGCAATTGTAAGGGATTGCGCGCAGGGGATGGACTTGAAGGGATTTGGATGAGGGTTAAGAACATGGGGTCTTGCGCGAAGGCGGATCCATGGGCAACCTGTTGTAAAAAATTCTGTACCTGAAAGCTATCTTTTGAACGCAGGAGAGGTGGATTTCGCACATAGAAGATGGTTCAGATTCTTCAGCAGTCAAAGTTGAAGGGCACCCTTATATTTATAGGCGCTCGGGGTGGCCCGATCCGCGTGGACATAGGTCCGTGAGAAAGTTTGTGTGCCAGTGTCTACAGCACGAAAGATCTTCCATTAGGGGCACCACACACAAAATTCAGTTCCTGCGAATGGTGGTGAGAAATTTTGCACGTCAGGGTGGAAGTTTCCACGTGGCATGGGAGTTTTTTGTGCAGGTACGACGGTTTCTGCGTGGCATGGGAGTTTTCATACAGGTGCAGAAAATGGCCTCGGATCCCGCGATTTTTCACGCAGGAGAGATTTTTTTCATGCCCAGCTAATATTTTTTCGTGTGACCCTTCCGGCCCCCCCAGAATGGATCACTGGGTCCAAATATGTCTTCTCTTTGTCACGCCAAATCCTCCTTCATCCCTTGAGCGTTTTTCACTGTCTATAAAAATTTATAAAAAAAATACATCCTCATGGTAATGGTTCTGGAATGGGTTATACTTATATAAAACTATTTTTTTGTACAAAATTATTTGTTCCTAAGAATTCCCCTTTTGTACTAAATGTTAAAGTGGTAGTCATTGGAAAAATATTTTTTCATTAAATAAATATCAATAATTAGGATTTCACAAATCTTATTTTTATAAACAAAGTTGGATTCCTAAAGTTTTGTTTTCTAACATTACCGGACCCAAGAAGGTTTGGGGTGTCGAAAGTATAATGTTTTTGTTTTTATGAAAAAAAAGGTTTTACCAAAAAAATACATGGTACATGGATAGAGGATGTTCCAAGAATATTACTGGAAATAAATATTTTTGTGAAATTATCATCAAGATGAAATGTGGTAAAGTTACTTTCAGATATAATTCTGAAGAAGACATTATCAGAATAGGTAATATTATTCTTCTTGGAAAATCACTTATTTCAAATGTTTTGTTTGTTAAAGGTCTTAATCACAACCTTATATGTACAAGTCAATTTGTGATTAAGGTTACCATTTGAACTTCCGAAATGATAAATTTTTAGTACATAGTTCCATGGTTGAATTTAGCCTTTTTGTCAGTCAGCATGAGAATGTTTATACACTTAACTTAAATGTCCTTTGGATCCCAAACTTACCTAACCTTAGTGAAATATAATATAAATCTTGGTTATGGCATAGAAGGTCAGGACACTATAACCTTATAAACGTATCTAAGTTAACTTAAAAATGACTTGTAAAGGGATTACAAGATCATAGGTTTAATTCTTAAAAAGTTTGTGACCCTTATCAATATGATAAGAAACATAAGTCTTGTTTTAAATCTATTAGTTAAGTCTCAATTTTTTATGTTTTACAGTTAGTGAACATGGACTTATTTGGTCCTACAAAAACTAGAAGTATTAGTGGAAAATACAATGTATATATCTTAGATGATGATTACATTAGATATACATGGGTTTATTTTATCATAAATTATTCCAAAGCCATTTTTTATTTTTAAACTTTTGTAGAAAATGTTAAATATAAGAAAAATAGTCCATTGATAACTATTCATAGTGATTGTGATTTAGAATTTTTACTTTATGATTTTGATTTTTTTAGTAAGATAGGTATTGAACATAAATTTCTAGCTCTTATAACCCCTCATAAAAATGGTGTAGTTGAAAAAAGAAATAGAATTATTTAAGAAATAATTTGAGAAATGCTAAGTGGATACTCAATTACTAAACATTTTTGGGATGAAGTGGTTAGTATTTTCTACAATACTATAAATAAAGTTTTAATTTGACATTTTATTAAAAAAAACTTTATGAATTGTGGATATTCAAAAAACCTAATGTTTCTTATTTCAATGTTTTTGGTTACAAAGTATTCATCCTAAATATGAAAGATAACTTACATAAATGTGAACCCAAATACAATGAAGGAATTTTTTTAGGTTAATTCACTAATTCTAAGACTTATATTGTTTTTAATAAAAATATTGTATTGTTTAGGAAATAGTGTATGTTAAGTTTGTTGAAACTGGTCATTTTGTTTTCAAAAAACCCCAACCAACATCATTTGATGTGATTTCTAAAACTCTTTTTCAACCTTTGTTAGAAATTCTTTCTCATAAGGATATAACTCAAGAAATTATTTTTGATGTTTTTCCTCATGATTTTTTTTTACCTTTTTTTAAGAATAGACTTTTCAAAACCCAAGAAGTCTGTTGTTTCATAGAAATCATATTATTAATAGTATCATTGGTGATACAGATCAACTAGGTAGGACTAGAAGTTCCTTAAAGAATGAAATTGAACATCTATCTTTCTTATCTCAATTTCAACCTAAGAATCCTAATGAGGCTTTAGGTAATGTGGATTGTATTAAGGAAATGCAAGATGAGATCAATGAATTTTAGATTAATAGAGTCTATACTATAGTTGAACGACCTAAAGAAACTTCTATAATTGGAGTAAAATGGTTTTTTATAAATAAATGTGTTTTTTCATCGATATTTCATGGCATGAAATGGTTTTACTCATCGGGGTAGTACCATTTTAACTTCTCCCAGAAACTCCCAATGCTTCCCACATCTATAGATGGGCACAAAACTACTTTCCAAAGTTCAACAATCATCTAGGTTTTCAAGCCCATCAACTCTTGGGGACACGCATTGGTTGATAGGATGAGCAGTTGGTCTCATTTCATCCTTTTTGTGGGGAATTATTTCCTACTCTTAGACTCTATTAAAAATTTAAGATATCTTTGTGGATCTCATCCTAATATCGATGTGGGATCAGTTACCTTGAAAAACCCATTTATTGGTTAATTCTCCCAAAAGACAAGGAAAGGGAGTCTTATTAGTGGATCCATCCATATGTATCCAAGTTTCTTCATCCATTTTCATAGTGGAGAATATATGTTTTATGTGTTGTAACCATATAACCAAGTGCTTCAGAATTTGCTTCCATATGAGGTGGTAGTTAATATTCCAAAGAGGGTATTAATCCATTATAAGGCATCCTACGTATCTTGAATGCTGTTGGAATCAAAACCCATGTAGTTCGTTGAGGTTCTTAGGACTTTTCCCAAGGTATATACCCTTATATGGGGGTATTCATTCATGATTCTTAATGAGGTGTTCGTTCATATCTTGTTAATCCCATGTGCGATATGCTCGGTGTGAGAAAAAAGGGGTATAAATCATCAACCTCATGGAATATATAAATTTTATTTGTATACTAGGACCATCTATAGGGTATTTGGAATAGAGATCGAACCCTGATAAGTCATCCTACGTATCTTGAATATGGTAGGAATCAAATTATTTTAGTTTGGTTAATGTATGGGACTTACATACTGAGCCTTCCCTATACTATTGTGGGGGTTTATAGTGCAGATGATATGATCGTTGCAACACCCTAATCCCATGTGATCCATGGTCATTTATGAGAAACAAGGGATAATAATCAATCAATTTCATTTCTTTGAACAAGGGACTCATATGCCGGTCTTTCATTAGGTGATCGGTATGGAGAATGAACCATGAGGTAGGTGGCCTATGTATACTAAGTATGGAAGGAATCATATTTTTCATAGTTCCCTTTACATTAGGAATTACACACTATGGTTTCCCATGATCATGGAGATTTATGATGCCTAATGAGGTGTCTGTTTCATCCCCCTAAGACCATGCGATCTACGTTCAGTGTGAGAAACAAGGGGGATTATATGATCATCCTCATGGTGTATAGATATAGGAATTGTGTATTGGGACAGTTCCTGAGGATGTTTGGCAGGAAGCTTAGGCCTTGGTAAGGTGTCATGCGTATACCAATTATGGTTGGAATGAAATTTCTTATAGTTAATATGACTTTGGGGTTTATGTACTGAGGATTCTCTATTTATTGGGTCTTATATGACAAGGAAATATAGGATTGTCAAATCCTAGGATGCCCTTTTGACATGTCCTTCTTATCTGGAGGGTGTCGCATGACACAATTGGCATGTCCTGAGAGTCATTGCATGATATGTCTTGGAACACATGTAAGGTGTTGTGAGAGCCAGTGTGGAATAGCCTGAGGGTTATCTCATATCATAGATGACACCTCTAGGAGTCATCTCAATACCTGGATGACATGTATGGAGGGCACCACGTGTCTCAATTGACTTGCCCGAAGGGCATTGCAAGAGATTAGTTATCATGTCCAGGTTCTTTCGCAAAACACATCTGACATGAGTAAACATCATTATATGAGTTAGAAGATGTGTCTGAGGGACACCGTACATTTTAGGTAATTGACTCAGAGGGTTTGTAATATCGAAGAGGCACCCATTTGGGGGACTATAAGATGTGACTTGACATGTATGAATGTCTTCGTGTGTCTCATAAGACATGTCAAAGGAGTGTCATGAGATGTGGGCGACATGTCCTGGTGTTTTCCCGTGTCTTCGAATGACACACGAGAAGCGAATGAGGGGCAGTGAGTCTGTCTTTATTTTAAGTCTTATTCCTTTTATCTTGGTTCTATCCCTTGTGTTTCTAATGCCTTGGTTTCATTCAGTGTCAATTTTTCTTGAGTATCCAATGATCTAGTAGGCTTGTGAAATGTTCTTCACATAACCTACCACAGATATTTCATTTAATCTATGAATGATCAGGCGAAGTGATTTATGTCTAGATAATGACTACTCTGTATGTCCTCTAGTGTATTAACATACAAAAAGATATTTTTTTGCGTGATTTTCTACTCTAAGAATTCCATAGTGATCGAGAGTCGAATTCTCCAATGTCTACATGTCTGGTGTGTTTATCAACTATCAAGAATCCAACCCCCATAGTATTGGTGCATTTTTCTTGCATGGGTGGGGGATTTATAGGCCTCACCACCACAGATACTCTCCTGCTTGTGCGGAGTATGTAGCCTGAGTCCAGGCTTGAGCCGATGAAGGGCCCTGCGCCACGCGTTTTTACGAGTCTCTTTCATGGACTGCTTCAAGCGCATCTCCTAATTTTCAGTGATTGCAAGTCTCTTCCTTTATTGGATTATTACTGATTATTGGAGACTTTTTTGACCATGCGGAAATGTTTAAGGACTTTTATTTTTTCATTTTAACATATTTTGGGGCCTTCGTAAGATCTAAGTGCATATGAGAAGACACTCATAAGACCTTGGGTGACTTGTCATGCGGTCTTGTGAGATAGCATTGGGGGTGCGCTGGGAATGTCACATGCCTTTTAGTGATCGTGTATACCTATGTCCTCCTCCCTTTTTATCCCCTTTGTTTGATGTAACAAAGTATGGGAGTCATGTGAGATTGAATGTGTGTTGTTGAGGGTATTTATTCTATATTTTAGAGATGCATCACGTGACCAATATGGGTCGTATAGGGGTGTGTGATAATTCCATGCCCTAAGGATGAGGATGACAAGACAAAGGGATTCCACGAGACATGGAAGGCATGTTATCGAGGGCTCACAATTCCTTGCAGGTCATCAGGGGCGTGTCTTTTGACACTCTGTTCCATCACATCAGTGAAAAATTTTCAAAGGGATATGGATTAGAAAGAAGAGTAGAAAATACATGGAGAATTTCAATATTTGAAAAGGTTCAAGTTTGAAATCTCCCTAGTTGAGCTAAGTCACCATCGGTGCATAGCCACTTGAGTGCCATAATGTTGGTGTGCTAACCACTTACGTGACCAAACTCTTTCACCCAGGGTCACCTATTTTCCCTATAAATTGACCCTTTGTGTCTTCATTTGGGACAGAAGAATTTCCCTGAAGCCCAATTTCTTTTTTGGTCACCCTAGTTCTTCGCCCAAGTCATCCGAAACATTTAAAGTAGTTCTTTAACACCTAGGGTGGAGGAATTAAAGGAGGGTCATAGGACTTAAGTCCCTTCAGTGTTGGAAATCCATAACACTTAAACACCACCCATTCCTCTCAAAGGAACTTGAGTACCCCACTTCTGGGAATACTTGTGAATACTCTTTAGGGCTTGAGTCATGTCTCACCCAAGTTTTAACATCCAGGTTTTCATCACTTAAGTAAACATCAGGTCTCCTAAGCCTACCTATGCACCCATACTTTCATACTAGATACCTACTTGGGCACCCCTCTTTGATTCACATTATCCCTTCAGCCTATACAATCCTTTCATCAATGCTTCTTCAAAGTATTTCATGGAAATAATTCCTATTCATTGGTTCCCTTGTCTAAAAAGGATTATATTGAAACCTCCACCAAAACCTCTTGAATTATCAAACCCATGGGAAAGGAACACCAGCGTGTCTCCCATTTGGGTTTTTATATCTTCAGTCAGAGGTTTCTCACAATTGTTTTCTAATAGGGCCAGGATTAATGGAGTGTATGTGGGTTTCTATATCTACAGTCACATGGACCTTTCTCTTAGGAATAGTGTTGTGGAGTTCCCATTTTGGAGGATTATGGTTCGGGGAATGCCCATCCCTTATCGTCTCTAAAACCTGTAGCCTCAGGTCCCTTGTAGGAAATGTACGACTCACACCTACTTTTCCTTTTGAAAAAAAGAAAAGTCTTCCTCCCCAAACATGACCAATTTTATGGAATTTTTCCTAGAGTAATCCCCTATCCTTTTGAGCTAGATCAAATGACCATTAATTTCATTTCACATTGAAGGCTTAATTGCTCTATGCCCTCTCTCACTGTTGCCTCTACTTCTTTCGTCATAGGCATACCCTCTTCTATCAGCAGAATAGAGACTATGTGGTTTGTTGAATCTTTCACATCCTCTTGTTTCTCACACTGATTATAACTCACATGGACATAGATATTTGTGATGATCACAACATCCACACAATCTTCTATTTCTTAAACTATGAGAATTATGATACCCACCACAATTGGGATACATAGAAAGCCATCACCTAGGGCCTGAGCACACTAGATATCCTCTTTAGGAATCCAAACTCAATTCCCTTAATCAAATCATACCCCATAAGAATAATCCTCGAATTAAGCCCCCATAATTCTACATGAGTTAAGATATCTCTCATGGACTTTATTACAAGGGCATCCTATTTAGGATTAATCCCTAATCTACTTCTCTCAAAGGATCATACACCCCTGTGAGACTCATCAAACTACATGGGATTTGATCCCCATCTGAATGTGATACGTAGGAATCCTCCCTGAGGTTCAAACCAATACTCAAAGACAACCATGTTCTTCTTGGGCCATATTCCCAATAGGGTCAAATCCAACTTGGAAACTCATATCTTTTCTAGGTTCCTTGGGATTATTAGGCATAAGTACCACACTGTGCTTTGACTAAGCACCTTATACTTAGATGTCCCTACCACAAGTCATTAAATTGTATGTTTAGGTCCTTATCACAATACCTTAAAAGGTATGATGTGTCCCATTAAGTGGCACCGAACTATGAGGGTTATGATTCCTTTCACAAGGATACATAGGTATCCCATTTATGGGTTTGATATCAACATAAAAACGAACTTTTGTCTCCCTAGATGACAATAAATTATTGAGTGCCCCATTGAGTGGCTTAAAAACCAGTATCATCATAACAATAGTTAATGAAGAACCTTGAATACATATAGATATCTCCATTAATGTAGAACATAGAATACATATGGATAGTTCTAAATTTCACACATGCTAATAATTGATTTAAAATTACAAGGGAAACATACTTTATACTTGGTGAATTAATAAAGATTAATTAAATATCTAAAATCTATAAGAGAGTCTTAGATTGGTAAATAATTCCCCTCAAAAGGGTGTGATGAGTCTGACCTCCCATCCTCTCAACCAATGTATGTTCTTAAGTATCGTAGGTCTAAACCTATTGAACGCCTACCTTTGGAAGTTAGGTTCCTTTTGATAATGAACTTTTTTATGTTTCTGGTTCCATAAATAAATCCAATAGAAACCACCTATTAGTGGCGATTCTTAACTAGAACACACGTTCCGGGGGAGAAGAAACCAAAACGGTGAACCTGATGTGAATCCTTAACCATGGTGATAGTATTACCCATCTATCAGGCCCCTATCAATTGATAAAGGAAGGCCTAAAAAAGGAATCAATCATGAACGTGTCCATCTGAAATACACTGCTTTAATGAAATTCATTTGTTTTTATTTGTCAAATTTTCTCAGAACTCCCTTCACTCCAAATGGCTTCCTTCATGTTTGCACCCGTGAATTCCCCGACTGCTACTCAAGCTAGATCCATGTCCACTGGAAGGATATCATCACCAACTTAGCATCTTCAACAATGGGTCTCAAATGTATTGGGTTTGGAATACTTTCAACCTGATACTATCCAAACCCTAGAGGCTTCCCAAAATGATCTCCAAGTTAACAATAACCCTCAATCATCCAGTCAACGATGATCGGTGGTCAAGAAGTAGACGGTGCCAACCACTGTCTTTAACTGTCTCGGGTTCTTATCCCTAAAACACAATAACTAGTCCCTCATATACTATATGAAGGTGGATTAGGGGGTCACTCATGGCCTCAACTCGAAGACATAGAGGTCCTTCCCAAGGGATCCCACCAACAATTTCCACCAATAGAATCATGTGGCAGTGAAGCCTTAACATGATAAGGGTGTTTCCCTCAGTTATTTGGCCCAGGTCCCTCAGAATCGTGCATGAAAGATTAACCACCGAGGACAACATCCATCCAATAGGGAGAAGGATCTTACCTTTTCACCAATTGGATAAGTCCATAAACCTATCTTGGTGGAAAATAATGAACGAGAACATACAATCGTCCCACCTAATTCTACAAGCCATTAGACTCGTCTGGTGGAGCCCAACTAATCCCACCATTTAAATCAGGTGGAGTACCATGATCAAGCCCATACACATACTTAAAAACTATCATTTAGTCAATAGACTCATCTAGATGCATTCAATAAATCCCACTAATTAGATATAGTGGAAAATTATAAGTAGGAACATACGCATGCCCATACTCACCAATCATGCCAGTAGTCTCGTCTGTCAGCATTGAAATATGTCTATCAACTATGCTTGGTGGAAAATAGAAAGCATGCAGATACTTTTTTCAGGATCCATCAAGCCTATCAACAGTCTCATTTGGTAGCACCCAGAGAAGTCATTCAGAAATCTCCAATGAAAAACCTGCGGAATACCCAACTCTCTGCCCCCACACATGAGTACTAGCAGTATCCATTGAAAGTAAAGGAAGGATAGAAGAAGGAACATACACCAACTCCATACAAGGAATGTATGTATAATCACATTCTGGATACTAAAGTCGCCAATTTTTTTTTAACAATGGTGAAAGAGAAGACACAAATTCCTACCCATATTCTGGAAGCTTACCAGGATATCATAATGGAAACTTTAGAAGTACCAGGGGAAGTGTGACAACTGGGTCCTCGTGACAGCACAAACCCCCTGCCTTAACTTGTTTGTTGGGTCATGACCCGCTAGTTACCACCAATTTCACCATAGACATGTGGTACTCACCTTGGGGCCTACCCACGTGTCTGAGCGGGTCATATGACTAATTATTGTCCCCGCATTCCAACACATAAACCTTCTAGAGTCCATCAAGACTGTTCTCATTCTAGTTTGGAAGCACCCAAAGAAGTCATTCAGAAAGCTCCAACGACAAACCTGGGGTATACTCAACTCTCTACCCCCAAAATGAGTACTGCCAGTATCTGTTGATAGGAAAGGGGGGACTAGAGAAGTCACAAAAACCTACTGTATATGTGGAATGGATTTATATTCCCATTCTATCCGCTGAAGTCACCAAACACATTTTAACAATAGTGAAACGGTAGACACAAATTTCTGCCCATATTCTGAAATCTTACAAGGGTATCTTAATGGAAACATTAGCAGTACCAAGGGAAGTTTGACAACTGGGTCCCAATGACAGCACATACACCCTGCCTTAACATGTTCGTTGGGTCTTGTCCCGCCAGGTACCACCAATTTTCCCATAGAAAAGTTGTCCCCACATGCCAAAAAAACATTCTAGAATCCATGAAGCCTGCCAACAGTCTCGTTTAGAAGCACCTGGAGATGTCATTTAGAAAGTTCTGAAAAAAACCTGGGGCAGACTCAACTCTCTACCCCCACAAATGAGTACTGTCAATATCCGTTGACTGGAAAGGGAGGACAGGAGCAGGTGCATACACTGGTGAAGTCACTAAACACATTTTAAAAATGGTGAAATGGTAGAAATAATTTTTTCCATATTATGGAATCTTACAGAATATCATAATGGAAAATTTAGAAGTATTAGGGGGAAGTGTGACAATTGGGTCCCATTGACAGCACAGACACCCCACCTTAAGAATGTCATTGGGTCCTGTCCCGCTAGGTACCACCAGTTTCCCCGTAGACACATGGTCTCCACCCTGGGGCCCACCCACATGCCTGAGGGGGTCATCTATCTAATGATTATCCCCACATGGCAACACATGTCCTTTCCATTGTGCTTTTTCCCCACTCACACACACCCTGATAAACTTCCAAGAAGGTCACCCATCTTATTCATTACTCTACACCAAACACATTTAACTGTGGAGTTCTAATCAGGTGGGCTCATCAAATGGAAGATGCACCTTGTTGACATGGGTCATATCATTTAGTAATTTAACCCTTTATCATTTTAGGGTGTTACATTCACCCCACTTTTAGAGAACATCGTCCTCGTTGTGGGCCCTACATCTCAACTGAGGCAGTGCACTGCACTTAAGGATGGGTACCACCCTTGATACCAATTGTGACAATTGGGTCCCAATGATAGCACAAACACCCCGCCTTAACATGGTCGTTGGGTCCGTGCATGCTAGGTAGCACCAGTTTCTCCATAGACATGTAGTCCCCACCATGGGGCCCACCCATGTGCCTAAGCGGGTCATCTAACTAATGACTATCCCCACATGAAAACATATGTCCTTTGTAGTGTGATTTGTCCTCACTCATACACACCCTGAGAAACTTCCCAAAAGGTCACTCATCCTAATCACTTCTCCAGGCCAAGAACATTTAACTGTGTAGTTCTAATCAAGTAGGATCCTAAGAATGAAGGTGAACCTTGTTGACATGAGTGATATTATTTACTCATTTAACTCTTTTTAATTTCGGGGTGTTACAGGAAGACACATAATTCTATCCCCACACCTGGTATGACTCGTCCGCATGCAATCCTAGAGAATATACATACCTCTATTCTAGTCTAGGAGGGTTATGGAGAATTCTCCCCCATACCATACAGACAACCAGATTGGGAACATATACCCTTTCTAATTGGAGATAATCATCCTATTCTGATAACCACTCCAAGGTAGGCACATACGCATGACCATAATAACCACTTATCACAGCAAGTGGCCGTAACTACATGTAAAAGAGCATCTAAGAAGAAATATCTCCAAACAAAGTTGGAAAATCAAAATCCAATCTATGATATAGATCCTCTTAATGCTAGAGTTCTTGAATCCCTTAGACATTTGTTTGTTGCATCTCATGATACTACCCTACCATTACAAAATTATGGTAGTGGTAATAGTAATTATAAAGTTCTCCATTGGACACTTCACCATGAAGGATTTCTTCAAGAAGCTTCGGTAAATCTAGAGAACCTATCTCTGTATGAGAGCCACAACAACCCTCTGTGTGTCTAGAAGACCAAGGAGTAAGGTGATTTATCCCTTTCTGTAATCCACCATGCTGGTCCTCCCCATGATGGAATTCACCATCAAATTTATCTATATAGTAGTGTTTCACATTGTCAAAATAATTCTCTAATTGAAAATAAAGTGATGATAAAGTCCTCTTATCTAAAATAACTTTCCAACATAAGGTCAATAATGTCTGATGCCTTGTTAAAAATAGGTGAAATACTTTCTCAACCAGAATACATCCTAAGGTGAAGGTCATTCTTTGAACCTCCCTTGGGTCATTTTCTTTTTGATATGATAGAGGAAAAATCAATTGATCCTATTATTTTTAATAGAACAGTTAATAAGAATCCACTCTAGTCAGACCAAGTTGAGAAACCTCTAGAAAATGATGAGGAGGAAATTTTGAATATGATAAAACAACTGGATAAGGGTTAAATACCAGTCATGTTTCGGCCTTGGGAAACCTCTCAATACAACATTCTAAAATTTATGGTAGAAGATTGTATTCATGATATTCAACTCAGCCTATGGAAGAATCTTCTTTACCTAGAAGCCAAAGTATTACCATATGAAATATCAAAGTCATGTTAAGTTAATATAAAGTTTACAATTCCAAATAGAATTGATATCTCTCTAGGTTTCCCAATATCCATAGGTGAAGAAGAAATAAGTATCTCTTCAATGTGCATGCCTCAATGAATTAAATAAGTTATCACAACTGATTTTGGAAACCCCATCTGGTGTTCATATAAGAGGATGGGGTGTGCACGGAGCATTGCATTTCCCTACACTCCAAAATCAACAAAGCCCACCGAAAGTGGTTTTATGAAATTTTATTTCCCTAGGACAACTATAATAAATAAATTCTATTCATAATAGAAGAAATTCTCAACTAGAACAAGCCTCAATCAGTTTTCACCAAAGTTAGGCCCGAAGAGAGAAGTTGTTCAGATACTTTTGCATCAATCATCTAAGAATATTAAGGAGGCCTCTTTCATATAGAATTTCAGCCATCTGATTGTGAAAATGGCTGAAATATTACAAAGGCCTTCTGAAATAGGTGATCTAAGTGGTTTTTAGATAATGTACCCCACTAATGTTCAGACCATAATTCATAAAATCTAAAGAGTAGTTGCGCTAATAGCATCCATATCAGTTCAGGAGCCACCCCATCCTATAGGGTTGGGATCTTTTTTAACCCAATCTTCAAATTCAATAAAAAAATATTCAAATAGTTGAAGAAGAAGAACCAGAAGATTCTTATCCTATAGGGCTGATGGATTTTCATATCCACAATCCCCTCCACAGCGAAAGTCATTTCCCCCCGATTAGATAAGAATCCAAAAAGTGAATGCACAACTGAACTATCCAAGGATTCCCTTCAGGTTTCTGTTCATCAAATAGTTCATGGGAAATCAACATATAAGAGAACACGATCTCATTGGGGGCACATAAGAAAACGATATAATAGAGATATTGATAGAATGTCGTCAATTCATTATGTGTCAATGAATGTCATTAATACCATTACAGAACATCCTCTAGAAAATGATTCTAGTTTATGGGAGTTAGAGTACGATGTTATTCCCTATAATACGATACACACTGAAGAAAATGAAGGAGGTGTGTGTACCCAAAATCAGAGGCTTACCTAGAATCTAGGTATTCCTTCAAGTAACCAGCTCCCACCTCTTAAAAAGGCATCTAATGAGGGGAAAGGTAAATGGTGGATCATGTATCACTTTTACACTGGAGAAGTTCAATCTATTTTACTTGAAGAAATATTTTCTCAGCAAGAGGAGGATATGAAAGACTTAAAAAGACTCAATTCTAAGTTACTTTAAAGCAGAATTTTTTCCAGACATACTCTTAAAAAAGATCCACATCTTGCACATCTTGTCGAAGGACCTTAGTAAAGAGGGTTTGTTGCAACTACATAGGTGGATAATGAATTCCATCCATTGGGTAAAAATAGTGAATGAGATCAAACACATCCTTACAGGGCTATTATGACAATCCCGAGCTTTATTACGCACTTAAACATGATTTATTACATAAACTTCACTAGATACACCATAGAAGATCTATATGTCTAGTGTATTTGGGGATTATGAACATTAAATAACAACTTAAAACATGAAATACAACATATTTATTGAAAAATTCCTTTACATAACCACTACATTCCCTCATACATAGCATTGCATGGGATAACTAGAAGACATGCATAAGAAAAGGGTGAGCTATAAAGCCCAGTAAGGGAATAAAAATGGAATAACACGAGGAGTAAAATAAATGTTATACAATAGGTATATAAATGGATCACAATAGAAACATGAACATAAAGGCATGATAATGCTTGAACATCATAACCTGGAGATGTGGCAAAAACACTTAACATGGAATTAGCATGAGACAAATCTCATTACACATGGATCATGAGTAAACCCTCATTACAAATGTAGCATGAGTAAACCCTAGTTTTACTTTAATTAGCATGATTCAACACTCATTACACATGATGTATTGTGATACTATACTTTACTCAATGCATTGGAGCGCTATCAGGGCTCACCCTTCTTAAACATTTCATTTCATGCATAAGTGTGCCACATTGATCATATAACATGGAATCAATCAAAATCATAAGTTATTACATGATTAAGTAATGTGGAACAAATAAATTAAAGTACCATTCAATATGTATATTTTAATAAAGGTTAATACCCTTAATAGAGATATGGGTATGGTATTCACTACACAATGATCTTGGCTTGGAAAAACACGGTGCAATTTCAGCAGCATAACGGCGTGACATAAGGATTAATGAAAATGGTTGATGAGAGTGAAATGAGTGTCTCATAATATTTACATGAAATTTACAGTAAGGGGGTTATATATATACATGTCCCAACAAATGTAATGGAATTTAGATGCATAATATAAGAGAATTATTGGATATAATAGAGAAGAGACAAATCCCTCACAGAATTTTAGCATGATAACGGGTGTACATGGGGGGAATTAATGAGAGAGAAAGGGATATCCCATCATTAAAACATAAATAGGGTAGTATGGGGGAGGTGTTAAATCATACCCAAACATTTGTAATTGAAAAAAAGGCATAACAACTTAATGAAAAATTGGAAAAAAATGAGAAAGGAAGAAATCACTTACTTGGATGTGTGATCCCAAAAGTTTGGGGGAGGCTTCTTGGGAGATTGGGGACCCTTGGGAGGATTATAGAGATAGGAAGGCAGGGTTTGGTATAACTCCAAAGGCTTTTAGTGAAGAGTAAGTGGGAGCTAGGGTTGGTTTATATAAGAAAGGAGAGGGAATTATTTATTATTTAGGTTTGGGACACATCACATTAAACTAATAAAAACCACAAACCAAACCATGGTTTTTGCCCATGGTTTTTGCCAAAGGGGAGTGGAAAACAATATTTTATAAGTCCAGTGACCGAAATTCTTAAAATAATAGGGTTGCTTATGTGGAGGTGAGTTACACTCTCAAGGAAAACAATTTAAAAAGACAAAATGTTTTATAAGCCTTGAAGGGTCCACTAAAGCTTTGTAAAATAAATCAAACAAACCCAAAAGCACATTATTTTAATGGTTAAACATATATTGGCCCAACATGATGTTTATAATATTTTATTACACCATTATTGGGTCATTACGATGTCATAAAACACATTATATATTTAAACGATATTTAATTTTTTCCCAAACATTTGACAGTCTCAGAAAATTATGAAAAATTCACCATTGGATAATTTCGACATCCTAATTCAAAAAATAATATTCATTTTATCTAAATAATTTTCTAAATATGTGAATTTTAGCATTTAAAATAAAAACCTACATTTATCCAAAATTCATGGGTTTTGACAAAAACAGCTTTCAAACCTTAATAAAAATTACAATTGCATTCATAAAATTATACGATAATTTATATTTAATAAAAAGTAATTTAATAACAATAATAATATTTTATTAAAATAATATTTAATTCAAAAATCCATTAATTCATCAAAATAGATTTCTTAGTCGAATATCAACTAAAAATACTATTTTTTCTTTAAAAAATATTTACAAAGTAACAATAAAAAGATTGTATATTATCTATACAAGAATAATGTACATAGTCATAGTTATAGGGTCTCATTACATAACCCATTATAACACCCACATAAGATCGAAGGGTAAGGTGTGCAATGGTGACTGTCTCTTGGGGTGGCTCGGATAACATCGCTCGGGTGGTAATCTCTATTAACTTCAACTTCTCCTGTTGTCAGTTCCTCTCAAGCTTAATGTGTTCAAGCTCATCTTGGGATTTGTCAAGAGTGAAGCCCAATGATTCCACCACTTTTACAAGCTTTAAAAAATGGTATTCATACGGAGAAAGTCTACTGGATGAGGTCATCACTTCCTTTGTCTCCGTAAATCGAATTTTTTAAAGCCTAATATTTATACTAATCACATGATCACTGTTAAATGATTATATTATCAACGGTCACAATTATTAATGGTATTTTAAAATCAAGAAACATAAAACCAATGAAGTTTACATTTTATATAACCATAATAAGACATTTAATTAAAAGAAGAGTAATTTTCATTTATGAAAGTTTGGGTTGTTACAATCTTCCCCTATTATGAACTTTCACCCTCTGAATTTCCTTTTCCCACACTAAAACAGATGTGGGTAACATTGATTCATCACTTCCGCTAATTCCCACATTGTTTCTTAAAACTTGTGGTTTCTCCACAACACCTTGGCGAGGGCCATTGTCTTATTTCGTAGAACTTTTTCTCTACTATCTAAGATCTTTACTGGTTGCTCCTCATAAGAAAGATCATCCTCTAACTATACTACCTCTGGAGAGAGTACATGTGATGGGTCTGGTACATACTTCCTTAAGAGGGATACATGAAAGACATCATGTAATTTGGCCATTGTAGGTGGAAGTTCTAGTCGATAGGCCACAACCCCTACACGATCAAGAATCTCTAAGGGGATGATGTACCTTGGAATTAACTTCCCTTTATTTCCAAACCTCATGACATTATTCCATGGAGATATGCATAGAAATACCATGTATCCAACTATAAACTCAAGGTCTCGTTGATGGTTATCTGCATAACTCTTCTATCAACTCTGGGCTACCTTGATATGCTGCTGAATGGTTTTCACCTTCTCCACCATTTCTTCGACCATTTATGGTCCTAGCAGCTTATGCTCACCAAATCCATGCCAACATGAAGTTGTTCTAAAACTATTTCCATATAGGGCTTCATAAGGTGCCATTCAGATGCTCGAGTGGAAACTGTTATTGTAGGAGAATTCAACTAGTGGAAGGTGTTGATCCCAACCTCCTTTAAATTAAATTTAACATGATCTTAACATATCTTCTAGTGTCTGAATAGTTCACTCATATTTTCCATCAGTTTGAGGATGATAGGTCGTACTGAAGTTCATTTCAGTATCCCGAGCATGTTGAAGACTCTTCCAAAACTTATAGGTGAATCTTGGATCCCAATCTAATACAATAGATAGTGGTACTCCATGCAACCTTACCACATCCCTGATATATATTCGTTCCAGTTGATCCAAAGAGAAATCCTCCTGAATTGAAATTAAGTGTGCAGTGTAACACCCCAAGGTTTTGAAAATAAATATAAAATGAAATTTTATAATCTAACCATTAAACACAACTTTTCCTCTTCTATGTTTTGAATTTTGAAAAATGGTCATCTAAAGTTGTGTTCAGTATGTCATTTGGAGTCTGATAGAACAAACTTGATTTTTGGTGAATAGTAACATACCCATATGAATAGTAATATGAATATTAATATGACTCGTATGAATAGTAAATAATAATATTATTTTATTTTCTTAAGGCAATAAGATAATGAGATCTTAATTAAATTTTCAATGTTACATAAAACTAATTGCACTTCAAGATTGTTATATTTCGAATTAACTATGACCTTATTTAAAAATTAAATTAATAATATTTAGAAAATTATTTTTGAAAAATAGATTTCACTTTTTAATTCTACACGTCGAAAAATGGTAGGGGTGAATTTTTGGGATTTTTTTAAAAAACATGAATTTTTCATGAATAGTAAAAATACAGTTTTGAGTTTTCGGTAGTTTAATGACATCATAATGATGTAATGATTAAATATAAAAGTATGGTCTACTTTTTTATAGTAACTTATGACATGAGGTTTCCCAAGTGTCTTAAACCATGGGAAAATACCAAGGGCAAGCCCATGGTTTGGCAAAAACCACTAATGAGGTGTCCCTTTGAAATTATTAAAAAATTACCCCTCTTTTTCTATAAATACCAACTCATCCATTCGTTTTATTTCATTACAAATCCCTCATCATCAAATATCTGGTGGTTTAACCTCTCTAAGTGTCCTCCCAAGGTGTCCCTAATCCCCCAAGGTCCCATACTTCAAGATCTTGGAGTTATTCTACAAGGTAAGGGAATCCTTCATTCTCATCTTTAAGTCGACACTTCTTTTATGTTATCTATTTTAAATTACTTTATCATATGTTGGGGTTTGATTTTATTCATTATTCTTACTTTCCTTTTGATTTAAATATGATTAGATACCATTTTGTTGTAATCATTTGATTTTATGAAATTTTAAGTGACGTTGTTAGGCTGGCGAATTTTCATAAGGGATCTCTTAACTTTTCTTTTGTTTTCAAGTTCATCTCTTTTATTTTTTATCTCCTAAACTACTTTTTCCAAATAATCATGATAACTCCAGTAACAAATATATACTGTATTTATGTCATGTAAATGGAAGAACCATCATAAATATTCTTACTCCCTCCCTTTTATTTTTATAAACGAAATCAACGTCTACGAGGTTCCAATTTATGGCCTTCGTGGACGATGAAGTTTTGTTCTTAAATTTCTTCTTCATTTCTGGTCATTAAACCATATTTATTGTTGAACCAGACTATAATATATTTATTATAACATAATTAATAATCATTAACCAGAATATGAACATATAATTAAGTTATACGACAAAACTAGTTCATAATAATCCAAATACCGCCAAATAATCAGAGTGGTTCTCATCTAATGATTCATCATCATTACATGTAACCAAATGATAGAAATGACCATTAAAAATTATTTATGTTCATTAATAATATATAATTCCAATACTGGAGATTTATAACCATTCCACATGAACTTCATTACTTAAAAACAAGTGAACCAAATATGAAAATAAAGGAAACAAACACTCCAAAACGACGAAATTCAATACAATAACTTATCAATAAAGAAATAAATGAACTAAATAGAATTATGGTAAACAAAATACATGTTTAATAGGTTCTTAAATAATTTATTAACAAGTATAATTTTATATTCCAGTAGCTTAAGTACAAGATCGGAACATGTTTGGAGTTAAGGTAAGGGTTTCTTCGTATCACTTCCATTTTCGTGAGATTTTCCATATTCACTACTAATAATTTTGTATGGTGTATGTATACTGACCATTTATTTCACATATAATGAATATATTTATCTTCATTGTATTAAATCTATAATTTTTTATTATTATTTTTTTGTGCATACGAATCATTTGATTACAAAGTGGTAAGGAGTTTTCACCCGAACTTCCATTTTCATTTGGGTTACTTTTATTGTCTAATTTCCTTGATGAAATTATTATGTATTGCTATGTAATTTTCATAAATTCTGTGTGAGTATTATATATATGTACACCAACCATATTCCTTCCTTATTTTATGGTTAGTTACACATTTTAAAATGATATTTCAAAATTGTTTCAGAAATACAAGCCCGATTCAAGGGAATTTCTTAAATTCTTACCTATTTTCAAGGGCACACTATAATCTGTTTTTTGGAAACCATTATCTTTATAAAATCACTCATTTTATTATGAAAATACTATCTTACTCCACTTCTAGTTTTATACAGTGATTTTTCAAAAATAACTCTTCTTTTCAAAATAAAAGAGTATTTATCTCCAGAATTGCTTAATGATTTTATAAGAGTGTTTTCATCTAATTCAACACTCTTGTTGATTCCATGGTATTATTGGGTTTAATCATTTATTATGTCATATACCATATTTTATTGAATGGTTTATGACTAACTTTATTTTCGATGATCTATTCTGAAACCATTCACCATATTATTCTGAATGGTTAGTGTTTATGTTCAATAATTAGGGAAAGTTAGTTACATTTCATATGATAGTTTCAATATGAATGTATATATTGTTTATGTTTATCCCTTGTCATATGAGGAATGCATTGGACTTATTATGTTATGGGTGGGGCCCGCTATAGACCCTCAATGCATCGGTAGGTCTCATGAGACAAACTATGATCTTGGCACGAGGCCTTGACAAAATGATTATTTTATGGTCCTAGCATGAGGCTTGGACGGTATGGTTATGATGTCCGGCATATGAACTTCCCTCATTATGATGCTACTATCTGAAGTTCATGCGGTTATTCGATTAGTAGAATACCCATGATTATGTTTTATTATGGAATTATTTATTCAGCTCATATTTCTTCCATAATGTGTTCAAGTTCATTATTAAAGGCATGTGTTTTCAATTATTTACCATGTCTAATGTTTATATTGACTTCTGCTGCATTTCTTACTCTTATTGAGTGTTTGAGCTCACCCCGTTCTTATGTTTCATTTTCTCAGGACATGAAGAAGTAATTTATGAATGACGTGCATGCATAATTCAGGAGACGTGATGTTTCTAATGGAATAAAATTGTGTTTTGATTACCTTCATGTTGTAATGATAAACTTATGTATGTAACTTGTTTCCAATAATACTAAACTACTAGGTCTTTTGGGATTCATATTTCTTGTATATATTCCAATGTAATCAAATAAGGCACCGGCTCTGGGAAACTCGGGTCGGGTCCTTACAGTTGGTATCAGAGAAAGTTTAGTAGAATACTTGGAAACTAGATTTAGAAAACATCGAATTAGGGAAGAGTCCCTAAGTTAGTCTTTGAGGAAATTCATACAATAACGTCCTGGTATTTTGGTAAGGAATAGATTATGTGGATCTTTCAAGCAATACATCCCTATCTAGATATGAGCAGGTAGAGGTGGCTCTGGCACAAATGTATTTAGAGGTAAAACCTAAAAACACCGCTTTGAGCTAGACTCGAACGGGAACTGGTGCACAATAATGGGCCTTGCTGCACTCTTGGTTACGAAACTCCTAGGGGATATGCTTAGGATAATTAATATTTTCTTTACAAGCCATTATAAAGGATTTAAATGTTAAATATTCTTCAAATAAACTATTTTTGTGAATATGGGATTAGCCATGCGTATGATCTCAATTTTTCTGAGCATTTTTAAGTTAAGGTTATACATTTTGATTCACAACCTAATATAGTGTATGCCATTATCTAGATATAGCGCCTAGTGGATGACATGGAAATCGCACGAATGCGCGTGCCCCTGTAGGGATTTTCCTCCGACCCAAGATAATGATGTTGGATCTGGTGCTGTGACTAGTGCTGAGAAACTCATAACTATACTGGGACAACTTAATCAGGTTATGAATAATAACCTTACCCGTATGGAGAAACCAGATCCACCACGTGGAGGAGCTATGCTAGATCGCTTTATGCAACAACAACCTCCATCATTCAATAGGACTACAAACCCGTTTGTAGCAGAGCAGTGGATATGTTCCCTTGAGAAGATATTTCTCTCTTTGGGATGTAATGAAAGAGAGAAGTTTTTCATGGCAGTATATTGTCTATTAGGAGATACAGATAAGTGGTGGTCATTAATCCAAAACACAAACTAGGAGGAAGAGATAGAAGATATGGAATAGAGGGACTTTAAGAAAATATTCTTAGAAAAATATTTCCCTCGTGAGCAGCAAGCAGATATAGAGATACAATTCTTGAATCTGAGGCCGAAGGAAGATGATAATGTTTCATGGTACGAAGCTAACTTCACAATATTATCAAGACATGCTATAGACTACATACAAAATCCACGAAGAAAAATTGATTGATTCTTTGATGGCTTAAATCCATTCATCCGGAGGGCACTGGTCTCCCAAAGTTTTTCATCATATGAGGATATAGTTTCATGTGCCATTGAGACAGAAAAATAATTCTCTAAGTCTTATGACTTTAAGGGAAAGCACGAAAAGAATAGGGATACTAAAAACCCTGGGAAAGGAAATAAGGAAACGGGGAAGAAGGGAAGAGTTGAATTTCCACCATGTGTCAATTTTGGGAAGAAACACCCTGGTGTATGCTTAAGAGGAAATGGAGTATGCTACAAATGTGGTTAGAAAGGCCATATTGGTGGTGATTGCAAAGGGAAGAAGGAATCCAATGATGTTCAATTCTATAGTTGTCGGGAGATGGAATACTATGCTAATTATTGTCCAAAATGTCAAGTAAATATGCAACAGAAAAGGCCAAGGGATCAGGGACAAGCTTATGCAATCACAACTACAGAGGTTGAAGTTTCTAATGACGTGGTGGTAGGTACTTTAATTGTTTCCTCAAGTTTAGACAATACTTTTTTTGATTCTGGATCATCGCATTGTTTCATATCTTCCCAGTTTGCTATGAAAATTAGATATTTCCAAGTTGATTTAACAAGGGAGTTGTCAGTCAAAACTCTTAAGGGAAGTATCATTTCTACAAAGTACTGTGAATCAGTTCCCATTAGGGAATATAAATATTCTTTATCTGTTGATATCATTGTTATACCCATGATTTAATTTGATATAATCCTCGATATATATTGGCTTTCAGACTATGATGCAAAAATTTATTGTAATAAGAAGGAGGTTACAATTTTTTATGATGATGATAAAGAACACCTTATATTTAGAGAAGAATCATCATCACCTAATTCTTATCTAGATCCACCCCCAGTAGCTCAACTAAATTCAATTATTGGGGAGGAAGAGAATTAAATAACTATGGGTGAGGAAAGGAATGTTCAAATAGAGTATGTACCTATTGTGAGAGAATATGTTGATGTGTTTCCAGAATATTTACCTGGACATCCTCCAGAATGACAAAATTGAGATTTCCATTGATTTAATTCCTGGTTCAAGGCCCATATCGAACACCCCTTATAGAATGGCCACTGTGAAATTAGTGGAACTAAAGAAACAACTAGAGGAATTGAGTAATAAGGGATTTATTATCCCTAGTGTTTCTCCGTGGGGAGCCCTGTCCTTTTTGTTAAGAAGAAAGATGGATCTATGAGGTTATGTATTGACTACAGGGAGATCAATGCTTTAACAATAAAGAAAAAGTATCCCCTACCCCGCATTGATGATTTATTTGACCAACTGCATGGAGCTCAATAGTTTTCGAAGATTGACCTTCAATCTGGATATCATCAGTTGAGTGTGAAGAAGGAAGAAATTTCAAAAACAGTGTTTCGAACTAGGTACAGGCATTATGAGTTTACAGTAATGCCTTTTGGATTGACTAATGCACCCTCTATCTTTATGGATCTAATGAATAAAGTTTTCAAGGAATATCTCTATGACTTTGTAGTGGTATTTATTTATGATATCTTGGTATACTCCACAATCTACGAAGATCACAAAAATCACGTGAGCATTATCCTGAAGACTCTTAGAAGACATGAATTATATGGGAAGTTTAGAAAGTGTGAATTCTACCTTTAGGAGATTTCTTTTCTTTTCCATATTGTCTCTAAGGATGGAATCCTAGTTGATCCTGCAAAGACAAAGGCAATCCAAGATTGGCCTACGCCAACAAACATAACTGAGGTACACAGTTTTATTGGCCTAGCAGGTTATTATCGGCGTTTTGTGCAGAATTTTGCCCGACTGGCTAACCCACTAACGAAGCTCACACGTAGAGGGTTAAAATTTTTTTGGACTAAAAATTGTGAAAAATGTTTTAAATAAATGAAGAGAATATTAGTCAATGCTCATATATTTACTCTACCATCGGGGAATGCCGAGTTTGTTATTTATAGTGATGCTTCAAAGAAAGGACTTGGTTGTGTCCTTATGAAAAATGATAGGGTTATTGATTATGCATCATGATAGATAAAAATTCATGAGAAAAACTATCCTACTCATGACCTTGAGTTAGCTACTGTAATATTTTCTTTGAAGATATGGAGACATTATCTCTATGGTGAAATATGTGAGATTTATACAGATCACAAGAGTTTGAAGTATATTTTCTCACCGAAAGAACTCAACATGAGGAAAAGGAGATGGCTTGAACTACTCAAGGATTATGATTTCACAATACACTACCACCGGGGGAAGGAAAATAAGGTGGCAGATGCTTTGATCAGAAAGGATCATGGAGTTTTGAACAAGATGAGAGTTGAAAGGGATCATATTTTCATGGATCTAGTAAAGATGGATATGGGAATAACCCTGGAAGGTGAAATATCAATGATATTTCAAATAGTTTCCAAACCATATTTACTAGAAAGGATAAAAAGTTCTCAGGCTGATGATGAGGAGTTTCAAAAGAAGATTAAAGCTATGAATGATGGGAGATTGCGTGACTTCTTATATGAAGATAGAATTTTGAAATTTGGGAAGAGACTTTGTGTTCCCAATATACCTGATCTAGAAAGGGAATTGTTGGATGATGCTCATAGTTCCAATTTCTCTATACACCCTAGTAGCACTAAGATGTATAGAGATTTGAAAGAACATTTTTGGTGGGACAACATGAAGAGGGAGATTACTAATTTTGTGTCACGATGTATGGTTTGTCAACAAGTGAAAGCTGGAAGACAACAACATGAAGGAGTATTGCAACCTCTTCACATACCTGAGTGGAAATGGGATAATATCACAATTGACTTTGTCATGGGACTACAAAAGACTCCTATAAGGAATGATGCAATATGGGTCATTGTTTATCATCTTACCAAGTCAGTACATTTTCTTGCTATAAGAGAAGATATACCACTTAAATGTCTAGTAAGACTATATATTAATGAAGTTGTGAGACTTCATGGAGTAACCCTATCGATTGTTTCTAATCGTGATCCACGTTTTACATCAAGATTCTGGAAAAGTCTTCAAAAGGACCTAGATACTGATCTTAGTTTGATTACTGCCTACCACCCACAAACTGATGGACAATCAGAACGGACTATTCAAACATTGGAAGACATGTTGATGTCTTGTTCACTTGATTTTCAAGTCATGTGGGATCATTATTTACCTTTTTTAGATTTTTCCTACAATAATAGCTTCCATTCAAGTATTCAGATAGCACCCTATGAAGTATTATATGGGAGGAGATTTCGCACACCAACTTGTTGGGATGATGTTGGTGAAAGAAAGCTTGTGGGCCAAGAACTTGTTGAAGAAACAATGGAGAAGTTGAATATTATCCAGAACCATATCAAAATAGCTCAAAGAAGGGAAAAGAGCTATGCAGATAACTAAAGAAAGGATTTGGAGTTTCAAGAAGGTGATCACGTTTTCTTAAAGGTATCTCCATGGAAGGGTATTATACGATTTGGTAAGAAAGGAAAATTAAGTCCCAGGTACATCAGACCTTTTGAAATTATGGACTGAATTGGAGCCATGGCTTACCATTTGGCAATGCCTCCAAGTATCTCCAAGGTTCACAATGTGTTCCACGTGTCAATGTTAAGAAAGTACATGCCAAAACCAATACATGTACTCACTTATGAAGATGTAGAACTTGAGCCAGATCTATCTTATTGTGAAGAACCTATCAAGATTCTTGATACTAGAGAACAATTATTGAGAAATAGTATGACTCATCTGGTAAAGGTTATATGGAGGAACCATAAGATGGAGGAAGCAACATGGGAGCCTGAGGAGATTATGTTAAAGACATACCCGAATATTTTTAGGTAATATTTTGTGAATTTCGGGGATGAAATTTTTGTAAGGAGGGGAGAATGTAACACCCCAAGGTTTTGAAAATAAATATAGAATGAAATTTTATAATCTAAACATTAAACACAACTTTGCCTCTTCTATATTTTGAATTTTGAAAAATGGTCATCTAGAGTTGTGTTCAGTAAGTCATTTGGAGTCTGATAGAACAAACTTGATGTTTGGTGAATAGTAACATACCCTTATGAATAGTAATATGAATAGTAATATGACCCTTATGAATAGTAAATAATAATATTATTTTATTTTCTTAAGGCAATAAGATAATTAGATCTTAATTAATTTTTCAATGTCACGTAAAACTAATTGCACTTCAAGATTGTTATATTTCGAATTAAATATGACCTTATTTTGAAATTAAATAAATAATATTTAGAAAATTATTTTTGAAAAATGGATTTCACTTTTTCATTCTACACGTCAAAAAATGGTAGGGGTGAATTTTTCGGATTTTTCTAAAAAACATTAATTTTTCATGAATAGTAAAAATACAATTTTGAGTTTTCGGTAGTTTAATGACATCATAATGATGTAATAATTAAATATAAAAGTATGTTCGACTTTGGAATAGTAACTTATGACATTAGGTGTCCCAAGTGGCTTAAACCATGAGAAAATACCATGGGTAAGCCCATGGTTTGGCAAAAACCACTAATGAGGTGTCCCTTTGAAATTATTAAAAAATTACCTCTCTTTTTCTATAAATACCCACTCATCCATTCGTTTTATTTCATTAAAAATACCTCATCCTATAATATCTGGTGGTTTTACCTCTCTAGGAGTCCTCCCAAGGTATCCCTAATCCCCCAAGGTCCCATACTTCAAGATCTAGGAGTTATTATACAAGGTAAGGGAATCCTTCATTCTCATCTTTAAGTCGACACTTCTTTTATGTTAGCTATTTTAAATTCCTTTATCATATGTTGGGGTTTGATTTTATTCATTATTATTACTGTCCTTTTGATTTGAATATGATGAGATACCATTTTGTTGTCATCATTTGATTTTATGAAATTTTCAGTGATGCCGTTAGGCTGCCGAATTTTGATAAGGGATCTCTTAACTTTTCTTTTATTTTCAAGTTCATCTCTTTTATTTTTTCTCTCCTCACCTCCTCTGTCCAAATAATCATGATAAATCCAGTAACATCTATATACTGTATTTATGTCATGTAAATGGAAGAACCATCATTAATATTCTTACTCCCTCCCTTTTATTTTTATAAACAAAATCAACGACCATGAGGTTCCAATTTATAGCCTTCGTGGATGACGAAGTTTCGTTCTTCAATTTCATCTTCATTAATGGTCATTAAACCATATTTATGGTTGAACCAGACTATAATATATGTATTATAACATAATTAATAATCAGTAACCAGAATATTAACATATAAATAAGTTATATGACAAAACTAGTTCACAATAATCCAAATACCGCCAAATAATCAGAGTGGTTCTCATCTAATGATTCATCCTCATTCCATGTAACCAAATGATATAAATTACCATTACTAATTATTTATGTTCATTAATAATATATAATTCCAATACTGGTGATTTATAACCATTCCACATGATCTTCATTACATAAAAACAAGTGAACCAATTATGAAAATAAAGGACACAAACACTCCAGAACGACGAAATTCAATACAATAACTTATCAATAAAGACATAAATGAACTAACCAGAATTATGATATACTAAATAAATTTCTAATAGGTTCTGAAATAAGTTATTAAAAAGTATAATTTCATATTTATGGAGCTTAAGTACAAGAGTGGAACACGTTTGGAGTTAAGGTAAGGGTTTCTTCGTCTCACTCCCATTTTCGCGAGATTTTCCATATTCAATACTAATAATTTTGTATGGTGTATTTATACTGACCATTGATTTAACATATCATTAATATCTTTATCTTCATGTTATTAAATCTATAATTTTTTTATTATTAATTTTTGGTGCATACGAATCATTCGATTACAAAGTGGTAAAGGTTTTTCACTCGAACTTCCATTTTCATTCGGGTTACTTTTATTATCAAATTTCCTTGATGAAATTATTATGTATTGTTATGTACACCTCATCAATTCTGTGTGAGTATTATATATATGTACAAAAACCATATTACTTCCTTATTTTATGGATAGTTACACGTTTTAAAATGATCTTTCAAAATTGTTTAAAAAATACAAGCCCGATTCAAGGGAATTTCTTAAATTCTTACCTATTTTCAAGGGCACTCTATAATCTGTTTTTGTAAAACATTATCTTTATAAAATCAATCATTTTATTATGAAAATATTATCTTACTTAACTTCTGGTTTTATACAAATATTTTCCCAAAAGAACTCTTATTTTCAAAATAAAAGAGTATTTATCTCCAGAATTGCTTAATGATTTTATAAGAGTGTTTTCATCTTATTCAACACTCTTGTTGATTCCATGGTATTATTGTGTTTAATAATTTATTATTTCATATACCATATTTTATTGAATGGGTTATGACTAACTTTATTGTGGATGATTTATCCTAAAACCATTCACCATATTATTCCGAATAGTTAGTGTTTATGCTCAATAATTGGGGAAAGTTAGTTACATTTCATATGATAGTTTCAATATGAATGTATATGTTGTTTATATTTATCCCCGCTCATATGAGGAATGAATTGGATTTATTATGTGACGGGTGGGGCCCTATATATCCCCTTGATGCATTGGTAGGTCTCATGAGACAAACTATGGTCTTGGCATGAGGCATTGACAAAATGAATATTTTATGGTCCTAGCACGAGGCTTGGACAGTATGGTTATGATGTCCGGCATATGCACTTCCCTCATTATGATGCTTGTATATGAAGTTCATGTGGTTATTCTACTAGTAGAATACCCATGATTATGTTTTATTATGACATTATTTATTCAGCTCATATTTCTTCCATAATGTGTTCAAGTTCATTATTAAAGGCATGTGTTTTCAATTATTCACCATGTATAATGTTTATATTGACTTCCACTGTATTGATTACTCTTACTGAGCATTTGAGCTCACCCCTTTCTTATGTTTCATTTTCTCAAGACATGAAGATGTAATTTATTAATGATGTGCAAGCATAATCTAGGAGACATGATGTTTCTAGTGGAATAAAATATTGTTTTTATTCCATTCATGTTGTAATGATAAACTTATGTATATAACTTGTTTCCAATAATACTAGACTACTTCGTATTTCAGGATTTTTATTCCTTGTATGTATTCCAACGTAATCAAATAAGGCACCAGCTCTGGGAAACTCGGGTCGGGTCCTTACATGCATACTTTGTAAGATGATCCACAACAACCCAGATTGCATTATTGCCTTTGGATGTCTTTGGAAGTCCAATGACAAAGTCCATGGTGATGTTCTCCCATTTCCATGCTGATATGGGCAATGGTTGCATCATCCCCTTAGACTTATGCCTCTCTGCCTTCACTTGCCGACACACCATGCACTTTTATGTATACTCAGCGATATCCCTATTCATATTATCCCACAAATAATGATCTTGTATATCTCGATACATCTTTGTGTTCCCTGGGTTAATATAGAAATTCGAACTATGTGTATCATCCAAAAGTTCATTCTTCATCTTCAGACTTGATGAAACACATAGTCTTTTCCCAAATATCACAATTCCTTCTTTATTAACATTAAACTCTGAGTATTTCCATTTTCTGATAGCTTCTACTTTCTTCTAAATTCCCACATCATCCTTTTGAGCATCCTTTAACTTTTCTTAAAGAGATGGTTGAGATATAATTTGTGAAAGGATTGATGATGTTCCCTTTTTTATGATTCCCATGTCCATCTTCATAAAATATAAGAAGATTAGATCCTTTTAAATTCGTATCAATGATAGAATCGCTGGGTCCTTTCTACTTAGAGCATCCACCACCTTGTTCGCTTTCCCAGGGTGGTAATAGATTGAGCAGTCATAGTCTTTGATCAGATCTAACCATCTTCTTTGGAGCATGTTCAACTCTTTCTGTGTGATTATATACTTGAGGCTTTTGGGGTCTGTATATATTTCACACTTCTCCCCAATGAGATAATGCTTCCAAATTTTTAAAGCAAGGATCACTGCAGCCAACTCCAGATCATGTTTTGGATAATTCTTGTCCTGAAATTTTAATTTCCTTGAAGCATAGGCAATGACTTTGTCATTTTTCATCAACACACATCCCATTACCTTTTTATAAGCATCACTAAATACCACAAAAAGTTATCCACTTGTGGGTAAAGTGAGCACATGCATAGTGATAAGCCTCCTTTTCAACTCCATGAAGCTTTCTTAACATTCATCACTCCATGAAACATTTACTCCCTTCCGAGTTAGCTTGGTAAGAGGGTTAAAAAATCATGATAAATTTCTCACAAATCATCGATAATATCTAGCTAACCCCAAGATTCTACGGATATCCGTTACCAATGATGGCCTCAGCCATCCCTCAATTGCATATGTTTTGGAGGGATCCACATATATCCCATTTCTTGTGATGATATGGCCCAAGAATGAGACCTCCTTTAACCAGAACTCACACTTTTAGTACTTTTCTTAGAGATTATCCTTCCATATGGTCTCTAGTATGGTTCTTAGATGCTCCTCATGATCCTCCTTGGTTTTGAAGTATATCAGAATATCATTTATAAAGACTACCAAATTTTTTTCGAGGTAATCCGTACAGACTCTATTCATCAATTCCATGAAGATTTCTAGAGCATTAGTGAGTCTGAAAGGAATTACTATGAATTCATAGTGCTCTTATCTCATAAGAAAATCAGTCTTGGGGATATCTTCCTTCTTTACCCTTACTTGATAATATCCCGACCAAAAATCTACCATGGAGAAGCATTATTCTCCACACAGCTGATCGAAAAAGTCATCAATTCGTGGGAGAGAATAATTTTTCTTTATCATGATTTTGTTAAGCTCATGATAATCGATGCAAAGGTGCATTGACCCATCCTTCTTCTTGATGAAGAGGACCGGTTCACCCCACGGTGAAACACTTGGGAATATAAATCCTTTATCCAGATTCTCCTATAGTTTTTTCTTCAGCTCCTCAAGCTCCACACTAGACATTCTATATGGAGTCTTGGATATTGTAAATTCCTTAAGTATAAGATAAATGGAGAATTCAACATCTCTTCTAGAATAAAGACCAGACAATCCCTCAAGAAACACTTTAGTGAATTTCCTCACAATAGGCATGTCTTCAAGGATGGTTACCTCCTTAGACTCAATCATCTAAGAAAGATACTCATACTCATAGGGCAGTAATATCCACACTTGAGATGATAGGGCTAAAAAAGATTCATCTTCCTCCTTGAAATTGTACAGAATCGGGGGTCGATTCTCCACATAGAGTGTGATTTACCTCTCACGACAATTTATGTTGGCTCTATATAAGGAAAGTGAATCCATGAAAATAATTGTAGCAAATTCCACCAGAGGGAGTATGATGAGGTTTTTTAGGAAGTTTAATACACCGATTAATACATATAATGAGTTATATTCATGGGATACAGTGATTTCCCCATTTTCCGTACTCACCGACCTCTTTAATTCCATGATTTTTGGTAGTGTTGGGATTGTTCTACTAAACATTCAGGAAATAAAAGAATGTGTAGAACCCGAATCAACTATTATTGAATGAATAACTAGCATACCTGTCACCACTTTGTTGTCGGGGTTCACTTCAGTAGTAGTGATGGAAAAAGCTCACCCTTGCTTCCTTGGAGGTTGTTGGTTTCCTCCAAAAACTCTTGTTTTAGGGCACTGATTTGAAAGATGCCCTGGTTTTTTTAATTTGAAGAAATGAACAACACGTTGATAGTTGAACTGAGTGTTCCTCTCCTCTGTCGCAGCCATGGTTTTTTCTTGTTGGCAGTTAATGGCTAGGTTTCATTCTATTTCACACCTAAATCATTTCCTTATCCCCTTCAAGAAATTTTCAGGGTGCTTCTTTCCACACCTTTGGCAAGTGGGGTGAAATATTTTATTAGCATTGTTGGATTTATCCATCAGGCCTCCAGAATTAAATTCCACATTATGATTCTTATCCCCATGATAACCCTGAGGTTTTCTGATCTCCATTTCAACTTTGAGGGAACATCAGACAATTTTCTCATAGTTATCGAAGTTGTGGATCACCAGGGCTTTCCGCATGCTAGGTTTGAGCCGACCAAAGAAGTGGTCAATCTTGCATTCAGGCAAGGAAGTCCTTTTCCAGATTAATCTGGAGGGTGCATGGAAAATATTTATCAAAAAACATCTTCTGGAAATCCTTCCATTCTAATGCCTCAATCTCCTCCCCAGGCTTCGTATTTTTTATCAATGTCTACTATTGATCAGATTCACCCTCCATACGATAAGAATCCATAAGAACCTTCTCTTTTTCAGAACATTGAAGGATGGAGAAAATATTTTCAATGGAGTTAATCCATTGTTCGACGATTGAGGGATCGAATGATCCATTAAAAGTAGTAGGCCTTTGTCTCATGAAGCTCTCGATAGTGACTTGTTATTTCTTTGGGGGGGGGGGGTTTAAAATTCCTTTTGACCCATGTTTCTATTCAATGCTTGAGTTAACTGAGAGAGTATCATGGAAAAGTTTGTGATTCCCACTCCCATCGGATTGGGAATCTCTTTAGAACAGTCATCACATTGATCTTCACATCGGTTGTTAGCCCAAGTCCTACTATTACTGGACATTGGATAGAATAAAATGAAAGTTAAGGGTAACACATAATGAGTAATCCAAGGACAAAACTGGTGACTTATAAATGACTTTTATTTCCTTAACTTATGAATCCATAGGCTTCAATCTATGCTATTCATAATCT
Source organism: Viscum album (assembly GCA_963277665.1). Taxonomy (NCBI): domain Eukaryota; kingdom Viridiplantae; phylum Streptophyta; class Magnoliopsida; order Santalales; family Viscaceae; genus Viscum; species Viscum album. The sequence continues at coordinate 451,015,454 of OY728119.1, forward strand.
ACTTTCTAACATATATTCTTAGGGGATTTTTTTATTCCCTTAATAATGGTTCATAATAAGATTGTGAATTTACCAATGTATATACCCCAGAAGTGTCGAAACCAAGAGTGAAGCAAGGCCTGTTTTTGTGTACCAGGATACCTTGGGTCAAGCCTGAAATTCCTTGTCGGGGTTTTCACCCCTTGGTACATCTGTGCCAGAGCCGCCTCTACCTGCTCATATCCAAACAGGGATGTATTTTTTGATAAAACATTTACTCAATATTCACAAAAATGCAGAGATGTTATTATTATACTTAGACTTATCCCTAAGGCTTCACTAGGGTTTTATAATCATAATCCCAAAAAAATAACTAAACCTATCCTCTAATACCAACTATGAAAACCCTGCTCTTTATTTTACACTTAAACATGATTTATTTAATAAACTTCACTTGATAAAACATAGAAGATTGAGAGGTCTAGTGTATTTGGGGATTATGACCATTAAATAACAACTTAAAACATGAAATAAAACTTCTTTATTGAAAATTTTCTTTACATGACCACTACATTCACTCGTACTTTGCATTGCATGGGATAACCTGAGGACATACATAAGAAAAGGGTGATCTATAAAGCACAACAAGAGAATAAACATGGAATAATAGGAGGAGTAAAATACATGTTATGAAATAGACATATCAATGGAGCACAAGAGAAAAATGAACATAAAGGATTGAAAAAGCATGAACATCATAACATGGAGATGTGGTAACAACACTTAATATGGAATTAACATGAGCCAAAGCCCATTTCACATGGAGCATGAGTAAACCCTTATTGCTCATGAAACACAAGTAAACCCTAGTTGCACTTGAATTAGAATGATTCAACACTCATTGGACATGAATTATCATGATACTATACTTTACCCAATGCATTTGAGCGCTCTCAGGGCACACCCTTCTTAAAAATTTCATTTCATGCATAAGTGTGCCACAAGGGTCATATAACATGGAATCAATAAATGTAATAATTTATTCCATGATTAATTAATGTTAAATAAATACATGAAATTAATATTCAATATATATATGTGTATAAAGGTGAATACCCTTGATAGATAACTGAGTATGGTATTCACTACATAATGATCTTGTCTTGAAAAAACGTGGTGCAATTTCGGTAGCATAACTGCATGGCATATGGATTCATGAAAAGGGTTGATGTGAGAGAAATGGGTGTCTCATAATATATACATGAAATGGACAGAAAGGGGGTCATATATATACATTTCCCAACAAATGTAATGGAATTTATATGAATAATACAAGAGAATTACTTGGATGTAATAGAAGAGAGAGAAATCCCTCACGAAATTTCTTCATGGTAACAGGTGTACATGGGAGACATCAATGAGAGAGAAAGGGTTCTCCCATAATCCAAACATAAATAGGGTAGTATGGGAGAGGTGCTAAATCATACCCCAACATTTGTAATTGAAAAAAAGTCATAATAACTTAAAGAAAAATTGAAAAAAAATGACAAAGGAATAAATATCTTACTTGGAAGTGTGATCCCAAAAGCTTGGGAGAGTCCTGAGATAGTCTTATTGGGAGATTGGGGAAAATTGGGAGGATTATAGAGAGATAAGGTCATGGTTTGGTTTAACTGCAAAGGCTTTGAGTGAAGAGGAAGTGGGAGCTTGGGTGGGTTTATATAGGAAAGGAGAGGTAATTCTTTATTATTTTGGTTTGGGACACCTCACATTAAACTAATCAAAATGACAAACCAGCCCATGGTTTTTGCCCATGGTTTTTTCCAAAGGTGAGTGGAAAAAATTATTTTATAATACCAATGACCTAACTTCTTAAAATAATAGGTTTTATTATGTGGAGATGAGTCACACTCTCAAGGAAAACAATTTGAAAAGACAAAATGTTTTATAAGCCTTGAAGGGTCCACTAAAACTTTTTAAAATAAATCAAACAAACCTAGAATCACATTATTTTAATGGTAAAACATATATTGGCCGAACCTAAAGTTTATATAATTTTATTACATCACTATTGGGTCATTATGATGTCATAAAACACATTATATATTTAAACGGTATTTAATTTTTACCCAAAAATTCAACTATCTCAGAAAATTATGAAAAATTTACCATTGGATAATTTCAACATCCTGATTCCAAAAATAATATTCATTTTATCTAAATAATTTAATAAATATGTTAATTTTTACTTTTAAAATAAAAACTGAAATTTATAAAATGTTCATGGGTTTTAACAAAAATAGATTCCAAACCTTAATAAAAATTACAATTGCATTCATAAAATTATATGATAATTTATATTAAAAAAAGAAATTTAATAATAATATTTTATTAAAATATTATTTAATTCAAAAATCCATTAATTCATCAAAATAGATTTCTTAATCGAATATTAACTAAAAATACTATTTGTGTTTTAAAAACTATTTACAAAGTAACAATAAAAACAATGTATATTATCTATACAAGAATAATGTAGATAGTTATAGTGCTAGGGACTCATTAAATAACCCATTATAACACCTTCATAAGACCGAAGGGTAAGGTGTGTGATGGTGATAGACTCTTGGTGTGGCTCGGATAACATCACTCGGGTGATAATCTCTATTAACTTTCACTTATCCCATAGTCGGTTCCACTCAAGCTTAACGTGTTCAAGCTCGGTTTGGGATTGGTCAAGAGTGAATCCCAATGATGCCACCTCCTTTCCGAGCTCCGAAAAATGGGATTTGTATGGGGAAAGTCTACTGGATGAGGCCATCGCTTCCTATGTCTAAGTAAATCGTATTTGTTAAAGCCCTATATTTATACTAATCATGTGGTCACTGTTCAACAACTATTTTAGCAACGATCACAATTATTAACAGTATTTTAAAATCCAGAAACATAAAACCAATGAAGTTCACATTTTATATAAGCATAGGAAGACATTTAATTAGATTAATAGGAACTTTAATTAACGAATGTTTGGGTTGTTACAGTTGTCCCCATGGGTTATCCAAGACTAATACCAGCAGCATCACCACTAGTTGTTTTTCTAGTTGTTGCGCGAGTTCTTGCTCTAGCTACAAAACCTATACAGGTCCCAAATCATCCAGGTATTCTTGAAATTCTTTTTAATACAATTAAGGCATTAACAACTTGATTGGAAGCTATGGAAGAACAGTGCACACCAGTACAACCAAGAACGAAACCTTACCCAAAATGGGTAGATCTGATCCCCCCACCAAACTTTCTGAATATCACATTTCCAATCTCTAATGGTTTGGGAGATCTGGAGAAACACTTAATGGATTTATTTCTCTCACTAAGATCCCATGATGGGGACCTCTCAACAATATGAAGTAGTAATGCATAGATGATTTGTGAAATCATTACTATGGCCAGTATTTTTTTGGTACAAAAGTTTGTTGTATCGATCAATTAATGGATGGGAAGACCTCCATCAAAAATTCCTTTTCCAATTCAGATCAATGCTTCCAAATAAAATAGTTTCAGATTTCATTTCTCGATGGAAAGGATTAACATATTATTTAAATCAACCACTCCCTCAAGAAGATTTTATGCCAATTTTTGTGGTAAATCTACTTGATGATTTATACACACCACTAATCCCAATAAAATATAAAGGAGGGTTTTAATACCTTGCTTCAATAAACAAAAAATTGGGGGATTCCATTGTGGAAACCAAAGCTAAATCTTATGTAATCCCATAAACTCTAGGATGAAGAAAAGGGAAAGAAGAGGTTTTTAAAGTAAAACTCAAACAAGCACATGTACCTTATTCTACTTCAAAACCTTCATCATACAGAAGAGATCCACCTTCTGAGAATCATTAGAAATTAACACCTCATCAAGATGATCAAAAAGATCAATGGTGGAGATAGTTTGAGGAATTAAAGAATAAAATTTATTCTTTTCAGAATGAATAGGTTCTTGATTTCTTCATTTTAGCTTCGAAAAACAATTTAGTTCAGTTTCCAATCCCAATAAACTGAACAAAGAAGGATATTAAGATCTCCCAAATTATTTATTCTTCCATAAAATGTTGGGTATTCCCTTTAAAAAGTGTTTTGTTTCCAAATACCTCCTTAATAATATGGTATAATCTAGACAAGTGAAACTAAAAAGCTCATCAACCCAAGTAGCGTGTGTTACTACTACCAATCCAGTGGAAAAAGGTGGATAAAAGGAAGTAAAAAGAAAAAATTCATATAAGTATAATGATTGGATGGTGAAGAAAATGGTCAAACAAACTCATTCCATTTTACAAACACATTTTAAATAACCAACTATGCCTCCTGCCACTTCTGCTATAGCAAAGTCATCTTCATCAAAAGATCAGTCCTCTAAAGGTCAATCCTCAAAGAAGCGACATGATCAGAAATGCAAAGAGTAGTTAGAAGAAGATGATCTCGTGTCATGGCCAAAATTTTCCTTAATTTTGGCAGATTTCATGCTAACTATCCCAAAAGCACAAGAACTACCCTGCCAAACGGCCCAATAAGAACCACCTTGTCAAGAATAATCTTCATCATATGAGTAATGGATCTTTGGTTCTATTAACGTTTTCCACTTAACATATCCCAATGAAAATGATGATTCTATTTATGAAACTGAATTCCATACACATGATAGGGGAACTAGAGAATGAAGTCATGGTCGGTGATATAGGGGAATACATGGATATTCTAGAAACCACAATTTTAACCATACCCCATCTCAAACCGTTTATGTGGAAGAAAATTGCGGGAGAGCCCTTCAGTGAGCTCAACAAGAAAAAATGAACTCTCTCACACATGACAGGATTAGCCCTGACATGGCCATCTTGGAAGACTGATTAGAGGTTACACCATCACTCTCTCATCTGGTAGATAATCCTAGTCATTCTAATATACCATGAGTAGAAGTATTTCCAGCTTCTTCCCTGATATATGATACATCTACTTCAGGAGCATCAACTTTCAAGGCACATGCAAAACTGAATTTCCATGCTAGAAAATCCAGGACTTGGACAAAAAGTATAACGAACCATACTTTACATACATTGTTAATACTTCAAAATTGAAGCACACTTATTACAACATATGAAAAAACCACAAAGGACCGTATAGGTATAGTGTCTTTAGAAACTGGGAAAAATAAACAACTGGTTCATAAATCTTCTACAGTGTATCCCATTTATTTCATCATATCTAGGGTCCCTTTTAGCATATTCTACTTAATATCCATCTTCCTATCCTGGGGAAAAGAAAACATAAAAGGGTGAGCTCAAATGCTCAGCAAGGGCAAATAAAGGAAATAAAAATCATATCATATCTTTTTGAAAATCATAACCTGCAAAAGAGATCATAATATCTTAACATGGAACAAATCATATAAGTGAAAATGATATCCCCACAATCATAACATGAAACTTGAAACTTTGTGGCATGCACACATAATCATGGAAAATCATTTCTTGTTAGTCATGACTCATTTCCAAGACTATCTTAGTGGACAAAGTCCCTTTCTGAACCGAGTCACCCTCATTCCAGTCCTGTTTCACTGAACCGGTATAACCTACCGTTCCAGCCATGTCTATCTCATGAGATATAAAATCTTTACCCAATGCATTGGAGGGAGATATAGGTCCCACCCATCTCATAATGATACCATTCTTATGTGTGCCACAAAATCATAAATCATACATCATTTCATAACACATGTAACAAAAATGGGATTCTTGAAACATCATGACATCATAAAACAAATCATATAAGGTAAATGACTTCATAAAAATAATTCCCTCACAACATAATCAAATCAATGTAATAATAGGGATAAAAACAGAACCCTTTACTATCTTAGATGGAAAATAATTTTGATAAAACACTTGAACTCCATTCTTGAGGAAAATATCCTTTCTTCTTCAAAAACACTTTTCTTTTCTTAACATGTCATGCAATTATAAACTAGAAGAAGTTGATTAAAAATAAACTTGAAAACTTGTAAAGGAAGCTTCTTGTAAATAATGTTTTAAGAATCCATTCATGCCGTATAAGTTAAAAAAAACATTCTTCGTACTTTTGTCGGAAAAGTCAAAAAGTACCTCGTACGAAAAACGACAAAAGATTCCTTTCATACATATTACTAAAAACTCACCGAAGGGTAAAAATGGATTTAAACAATTGTAGGTGGATGGAAATAATATTATATATTGATGAAACATGGATTTGGATGATAAAATACACCCCAGTAAATACTTACGAATAAACAATCTCGGATAAAAGTGAGATTGTGATATTTCCCTTACCTTAGGTCCGATTTGCTTTGTATGTGTCCGAAGCTCCTGTATAATGGTTTAAATAATGTTATTGACTTATTCCAGAATCATACATATTGATATGATATCATATATGGTCAAATTCTTAGCTTTTGTTAGTAATATTTCATTGTTACTTGTTACTCGGGTCTTTATTGCCTTTTGTTCTTATGCGTGTTTTGCCGAATAAATTCTTATTCTTCTTTTAAGGTTATAGATACCTTATATCCAGAATGGTATTAGTGTAACATATATCATATTTATTCATTCAATTCATTTATATAATTACTATGTAATGATGATCATGTAGAACGAGTCGCATCACATCGTGAAGACGGTATTCCGTACGTACGCACGAGTGATGATATCGTTCCTATGATCATGGAATTGTATTGGAGTATATGTATATTATTTCAGTATCAATATTAATTTATAATAATCAAAAATAGTTACTCATTACACCATTATAACCATCCTTGTAAGGTGATGGTGGAAAATAGATTACACCACGGCGTGGAGACGGTATTCCGTACGTACGCACGCGCGGTGATTTCATTTTTCCGTAGGATGGATAGAAGGTGAATTAGGGTTGTTTCATATTTATAATAACATATCAGTATGTAAGTAATACTGATGTTATTAATTTATCATGAAACAACTAAAGAAGAAGAAGTTGAAGAAGAAAGAAATTGAAAAGATCGGTAATGGATATTACCTCTTCTTTGGAACGCTTCTTTGAATCCTCCACTTAGGGAACTAAGATTGGTCTTTGAAGAAGAACAGGACCTCTAGGATTATTCTAGGGAAGTGGAGAGGATAAAATGGCAGGGGTTGGCCGAGCTTGAGTGCTCAAATTGGTGTGAGGAGGAGGGGGAGGAGGTGCCCTTTTATAAGGGAGGAGAGGGGCACCTTAGGAATATCTCAAAATATTATTTTATATTAAAGTAAAAATCGGTTTATAATGGTTCCAAAGGGTATTATTTCGAAGCTAAAGTGGGGATGGGTCGAAATCCTATCAACCAATAGGATTTAGACAAGTTTAGGTTATTATTTTAACCTTATCAATTAGATTTAACTCTAAGTTAAATAATTTAACTTTTACCGTGTCTTTTTGTTTTCTTACACTATATGGTTAATACACTTACTATAACATGCCAAAAAAACCCCAAATTGTTTATTATTAATATATATATCCTTATCTAAGTCATTTGGCCGAACCTTAGATTTTTAGGAATAAAATAACAATTAATAATATAATATTTGATTTAAAAACTATTTTGTGTCAATTTTGACACTATTTGATATATGATTTTTGTGAAAGTCATAACAGAATTATATGTTCGAACCAAGTTTATTAAATCAACACTAATATATCATAGTAACCTAGAAAATTAGTGTAATTCATAAAAAGTCTCAAATTACATTTATTTTTGTGTTTATAACATCAATTATGTCAATATTTCATTAATAATATAATTACTGCATCATCATTGTGTCATAAATAAATTAAATTATTTAATGTCTAAAAATTATAAATAAAATACCATCATGTAGGAAATATTTTTGTCTTTCTAATGAATATTTATAGTCGAATTTATCTTATGTATAACCCCATATTAAAAATGATTTACTTATTAAACTTTGATTTTAACTATTTTAACCCTTCTTTAAATAAATTAATAATAAATGTCCTAATCTAATCCAAGTGGACCTAAATGGTAATATTTTATTCCTAAGTTTGTTTTTGGTCGAATTAAACTTGTCCAATAGAATTAGGACATGTGTTAGGGTAATAATAATATCATTTTTACCCTTAATTACCCTATTTACTTTTAACCGTGGTAAAAAAAAGTAAAAAGTTACTATTCACCAAAAAATTATTTTCATCTCATTGAACCACATTTTAGTCCTTGATTTTAACCGTGTCTCTTGGATTTTCTAAATTCCATTCACAGAAGCGGTAAAATTAAGTTTTATGCAAAATTCAGTTTTTAACCTACCACTTAGTGGTTTCACTATTCATCAAAAATTGAAAGTTTTCAGAAAAATACCAAAATTTCACCCTAGGCTAATTTCGGTATTCCGAATCCAAAAATGAAGTCCATTTTGAAAGATAAAATTTATAAAATTTCAAAAAGTGGTTATTACTATTCATAACGGCTGGTTTTAATAATATTTTAATAGCATATCGTTGTTTAGTGAAACTCAGTATTGCGTACGACGCAAGCTATCGAGGAAGGTCGCGGTTGCGTGTAAAGTAAGACAAGCTAGTATGTAGTGAAAGATTCCTTTGATGATATATATAAAAACAAAATATTACTCATAAAAATCTCGGGTGTTACAAAAAGTATGTTGTTTAAAAACAACTAGGCCAATTACTGACCATGTTATCAATCCTGGATGCTTTGAATCTAGCAAAAGATCTTCGATAAGCACTTACTGAGGCTTTTTCAAGTCCTCAAGATTTTGAAACTAAAGTTGTTACTGCACTACTTTACCATATAGAGAATGATCCTACATAATTTCATGCATTTATATCATTCAAGGATCAATATGAGGATGATGTTGTACATGGACACACCTGGCCCTTGTATCTATCAATAAGGGATAATGATACAGACATTCGACGAGCCTTCTTTGATAATAGATCAGAAGTCAATCTCATTCACATCTATACACTTCGTCGATTGGGTCTCACTGAATATTACTTATCTTCTTCCACTCTGATGTTGCAAGGATATGAAAAGAATGAACAAGAACCTCTAGGTGATATTACACTCAGAACTAAATTTGGGGATCTTGTATTAAATTCATATTTCATGGCTATCTGATAGGACACAACTTTAAACATTTTTCTTAGAAGGCCTTAGCAACATCAACATGCTTCCATTCCTTCTTCATATCACCAATGTCTGAAGTATTTCTTCAATGGTAAAATTGGGACATTTCATGATGAAAATTATCCATTTAAAACATGTTAATCTCAGTATATTGAGGAATAATTATATCACACAAAGGGAACATGATCTGTGGAAAAAGATGTTACAAGAATCAATGCTCCGAATGGTTTGAAAAATATCCTAGCTAACCCATTAAACCATCTCAGTATAGATTATGTTTTTCCCATCAATAAAATTAAAAGGATATACCAAAATACAAGCACTCGTCCAGTGACTTTCATAATGTTAGTTATGGAAATTGATTCTGAAAGTATGGGATAAATTTTTGATTGTGAAATATTAAATGGAGATGTCTTCATCTCATCCACTGAACGTCAACAATCCTTAGCTTCCTCAGTCAGTCTAGAAGAAGTTTTAACATTAATAAAGGAAGACAAGGATGTGTATTCCCAACTCATCATCTTCTCTTAAATAATCTAGGAATACCCTTCATCACCAGTATGGTTGAAATGGTTTCGTCTTCTTCAAGATGTCCAAATACTTACTACTCCCCTAGCTCTGAAAGTTTTTCTTCATCACCTACCCTTCACGAAGATACAAAAGAAGTGAAACATGAGGAATAATAATAATAAGATCTTAACTATTTCCCTTCATCATTTGAGGAAGGTGTATCCACCACCATGGATGAGCTCAGAGAAATAAATATGCATTCATAAGAATATCCACAACCTACTCTAATTTTTGCGGACATGACTTCTAAAGACCAAGATATGTATAATTCATTTCTAAAGAAACACAGAGATGTATTTTCTTGGAACTATACAAAAATTCTAGGCCTTAATCCTGATATTTCCACTCATCATTTGGGTTTTCCAGAAGATCATTGAGGATTTAAGCATGCAGTAAGAAGAATTTACCCAACTCACACCTCTAAAATTAAAGCTGAAGTCAACAAGCTTATCAAAGAAAACTTTTTTAGGGATGTGAAAAGTCCCAAATGGCTGACCAACATTTTCCTAGTGAAAAAGAGGAATGGGAGCATTATAGTTTGCATTGATGTTAGAGATCTCAATTGGAATTTTCCCAAATACGACATCCTAGTTCCAATCATTGAGATCTTAATTGATGAAATAACTGGCTATAAAGATCTTTCCTTCATGGATGGATACTCTAGGTATAATCCAATATGGTTTTCCTCATAAGATGAGGATTCTATAACCTTTATATACCCTCATGGTTTTTTTTCTATCAGGTAATGTCCTTTGGCTTGAAAAATTTTGGTGCGACATATCAACGTGGCCTGCACCATATCTTCAAACCCTTCCTGGGAAAATTTGTTGAATGTTATGTGGATGATTTATTGGTGAATTTAAGACATTTTTATGATCACTTTTTTGATCTGGATACCATATTCATTAAACTCGGCAACACAATCTTATGATGAACCCCTTAAAATGTGCTTTCAGGGTTACCCCAGGAAAATTCCTTAGTTATGTTGTATGCCATTGTGGCATAGAATTTGTTCTTGAGAATAAACAAGCTATCATTGGCATTTAACCTCCTCAAAATTTGAAATTATTAAGAGGAAATCAAGGAAACTTGGCTTATATTCTATACTTCATAGCTAATCTAGTAGGAAAAAGTTTACCCTTCTCCAAATTAATGAAGAAGGGAATCACTTATCAATGGACCAAAACTGCCAAGAGACATTTGATACCCTCAAGAAATATCTCTTGAGCCCATCAAAATTAATGAAACCTGTTGAAGTAAATCCACTCATTCTATATGTTACATCTTTATAGAAATCATTAGGTTCCTTCCTTTCACAGAAAATGATGATGGGAATGAAAATATCATGTATTATCACAGTCGAACAATGCTCGACGTAGAGACTCAATATTCAAGTATTGAGAAAAGATGTATGGATTTAATATTTGCTGTTAAGAAGACGAGACACTACCTACAACATCATGAGGTCCACTTGATATATCTCATTAACCCTCTAAAATTTATCCTTAGTCATCCTTTTTTGTCAGGAATTCTGGCATGGTGGTCTGTTATTTTGCAACAGTTCAATATCCAATTTGTGCCTCAGAAAGTGTAAAATTCCAAGACTTAGTAGACTTCCTTGATAAAAACCCATCTATAGATGATACATCTTTGAATATTGAACTTCCTAGGGAAGAAATATTCTCTATTCAAGATAGTCCCCAAATATAAGATATGTTCTTTGAAGGTTCATCCAGAAGTCCAACGAGGAAGAGAGTGGAAGATCCTAAACTCAACAAAGTTGGGTTAGGAATTGTGTTTTTCTCCCTAGAAAAAGTAGTGTTACTATATTACTTCATGTTATCAGAATATGGTACCAACAATGAGGCAAAATATCCAGATCGATTCAAAATTGGTAATAAAATAGATCAATGGGGATTATGCTATAAGAAAATAAGAGTTAATCCCTTTGTGTGATTATGTAAAAGGGATAATAGCTGAATTTCCCTTAGAGACTACATTTTCATATGTACCACGATCACAAAATGACCAAGATGATGCATTTTATAAGGTATCCATAGTCCTGGAAGGTCCAAATCATGATGATACAATCATCAATATTTCCCATCGTCATATAGGTTCACCTTTTGATTAAACTATAATGCAGTAAATTAATGAAATAAAACCTATTTCTGATCCATTTGTTAATACTACATGATGGATGCCACCTATCATTAAATACCTTCAAAATGGAATACTTCCACCTGATAGAGATGAGAAAGAAAAAATCTGGGGATGAGTGGTCAATTTCACTGTTTATGATAGCCCAGGTCACCGAAATATCCTCTAAAAATGAGGTTTTTATAGATTCCTCTTCAGGTGTATTGATGGAGAAGAAACTACAACTATCATGAAATAAGTACATGCAGGAGCTTCTGGTTATCACTAGTCTGGGCATAGGCTTTCTGATCAAATCTGATGTCTTGGATACCTCTGGACTTCAATGACGTAGGATTTCATAGATTTCACCAAGAAGTGTCACCCCTGCCAAGTGCATTCCAACTTCATTAATCAACCCCCGAAGTTTCTACACACAGCTAAATACTCTTGTCCATTTTCTACACGTGGAATAGATGTAGTATGACCTTATCCTACAGCTATGTCTAAATAGTTTATGTATATTCTTACTGCTACTAACTTCTTCTCCAAATGGGCCGAGGCAATACCTCTCAAAGAAGTCAGATCCAAAAGCATTGTTAGCTTTTTAAAAGCTAATATCATTACTAGATTTGGTGTCCCTCATACCATATTGATATAAAAAAACACCAATTTCTATTTTTTGAGTAAAAAAAGTTATATCAGCAGCACAATATCAAATCCAACCATTCATCTCACTATCTCGCAGCATCCAATGGACATATAGAGGCTTTCAACAAGACTCTATCAAATATACTCTTGAAAATTGTGGATACAGATAATAAACCTTGTCTTGATAAAATTTTTCATGATTTATGGGATTATCAAACTACTACCCATACTACCACTTATGAAACTCCATATTCGTTGGTGTACAGAACATAAGTAATTTTTCCTATTGAAATTCAACCGCCTTCACTCCGAGTTTCAATCTATGATTAATTATCTATATATGAATAGTCTCAAAATCGATTTGATGAGATGGAATGATTAGAAAAAAATATATTGCATACTTTGAATCATTTGGAAGTCTATCAAAACAGAATAACATGAGATTTTAACATGAAAGATCACCTCTACTCATTTCTTCAAGGAGAATTGGCATTTGTTCTCAGGACTCTGGTGATACTAGGAAAGAAGCCTCCAAAGCTTGAGCCAAAGTGGGAAGGAACTTAGTCTATACATAAGGTCTAATATAATGGAGCATATTTATTAATATCAAGGGATTGAGAACTTAATACAACTCCAACCAATGTAATATTCTTGAAGAAGTACTTTGCGTAATCAGACAAAGTAATTTCTTCATTGCATGACTTGAAATTGCATAGAATAATGTCCTAGTTGCAAGTAAGTAAACTGCATAACACCCATATGCATCCATGCTGCATGACGTTAAAATCCATAACATCTTTTTCCTTATCACACGATGTTAAACTACATGACATCTTTTATAATCTCTACATTACATTAAACTGTAAAGATAACATCTTCTTTATTTTACATTAAGGAATCCCATAAGATACCAAAAATTTGTATTCCTTGTGGTTCTCTAAAAATAATATGAGTAGCTTCCATGCACAAGCATTACTCACATCATTGCTAATTTTTTGGGGCACATGAGTTCCATTTCTCCCGATGTTTGGATCAAATATGCGTAGAGACCTCATTTCAAGAACTACGCGTGGATTGATTCACATTCCAATGGGCTACGCAGAGACACCTGGATATCTAATATTGGGCCGAACCACAACCATAAGAAAATCCATTTCCCTTTTTCTTCCTATATATGAACCAAATGTATAAAACATACTCTTCCATGATAAGTGTTTTTATCTTCATACCATACAATGTCTAATGTTTAACCATTTTTCTGAAATGTGATAGAAGCCCTCGTCTCTCACATCAAAGTCAATTGGTGTGGGGAACGATTTTCTCATGAACTATGTTTGTCTTGAATCTCCTTTCAATGGGATATGTAGAGATGCATACATCTCCAATCTTGGGCCCATCCACAACAAAAAAAATCCTTTTTCCCTACATCAAAAAATGATTGATATGGGGAACAACCTCAAGAACTACATGTGTCTTGATTATTGCTCCCGAAAGATATGCAGTGACACCTAAGGTTTATCCCTTAGTACAACTAATATATTCATTTTCACATCAGAATCACTTAACTTCCTCACCACATGAAAATAAACAACATGTACCTACAAGAACTACGTATATCATGATTCTTATCTATATGAGATACATAGCGACGTCTAGATTTCCAATCCTAGACCCAACTGCATCATGATATGAAAAATAATCTTTTCTCTTATATATGAGTCAGATCTACATGGGGAGATTTAATTTATCTCCATATAAAATCCCCTAATGTCTTCAATGTATGACTTTAAAATGAACAGTACTCAAAGAATTGTGTATTATTTGATTCTCATCCCATTGAGATACATAGTGAATAATAGACCTTAACTCTTAGTCCCATCCATGATATAAAATAAAATCTTCACTCTCCTGCATACAATTTAAAATCTATGTCGGAGCTCTTTTGTTGGGTCCTCTCATTAGATATTCTATTACGGAAAACAATTTATGGCTAATATCATTCCAAATATTTCCCTTGTGCCTTAGAAATTACCAACTTCACATTTCATACTCCTATTCTTGGGTACTTTCAGACCTTCATAATCTTTCTTCAATTTATGGTGATAGAATATCTAATACCTAAGAACTCTTTTGCCTGAATTTGCAGTACGTTCCCTTAGGTGACCATTCATAAAATTTCCCTACATAACAGGCCCTGAAGTCAAAAGATTCCACTATTTTACTATGCAGCATATGCCCCCATTCGGCCCAGTATAATACAACCCCCATACTAGGTTTGTCAAATAGTGGTAAATTCGTTCTTAGGATAAGCACCTTTTGTCCCTTTAAACTTTAATAACGGTATGCAGGAACCCGTAGCTTAAAGCGGTCATCCATCTTATACTCATCACATATACTTTCTCTCGACCTGAAAGTTTCCAAGACTATGGTTTACACATTTCACATCTCCATATGTTCAATGTATCTTGAAATAACCATGGATCATTTGAACACATATCATCAATTGTTTCCATAATATTATGTTCCTAGTCGCATGACCTGAAACTATAGACACCATACATTCTACGATTAGGACAGACCTTCATAGAAATACTATTCTTATGATTCTTTAGAAATCATGATTGGAAGTTCTCTTACTGTATTTAGGTATTTTTCTCCATAAAACAAACTTTGGGATTGGGAAAATCCAAATATTCATAAACATTCATCAACTTTTAGCAATAAAATATCAAATTATAATGATCTCTTTTTCATGACTGTACAGTATGTACCCTAGTGGATTTTTATAAAATTTACCTACATAACATGCATGTCGGTCAAAGCATACAACTATTTTGATATGCAGCATATGCCCCCAATTGGCCCTGCATAATACCTCCACCATAATGGGGTTTTCAAATAGCGGTAACTTCATTTTTTAGAAGAGACCTCTTTAAATTCTATTAGACCTTTTTTCCCATGTCATTCTTCGGATTAGAAAATTTCAAAATCACAGTTTACATTTCTCCCTTCCCATACCTGAACAAGGTAGCATGTTTCCAAGAAAATTATCAAGAAATTAGAAACTCATAAACCTTTGGTCAAAGGTAAAGACCTTAAATTAAATCCCTCCAATGTCTTTGTAGCATGACTTGAAACTGTACAACATAATTTCCTTGCTACATGACTCTGAATAATAGAATACAATGTCAGAAATCCTCTTTCTGTACACTTTTAACCTTTATTCACACACCAAATTTGTGCGGGAGTGGTTCCCCCATTCATGACCTATGTCTGCACAGATGAGCCTAAATTCTTAGATATAATTCCTTGGAAAAACCACCCACTGTTGTCTTAAGTCATCCAAATCTTAATTTCCCTTGTCTATCAACAATAAAATGTCAAAATTTTTATATCTCTTTTATCTAACAATATAGTATGTTCCCTTAGGTGGCCTTGCATAAACTCACCTACATAACAGGCCTGTTATTCAAAGGATACAATTATTTTTCTATGCCGCACTTGCCCCTATTATCCTTGTATAATATTGCCCCCATAATGGGGTTTTCAAGAAGTGGTTACTTTGTTCTTATAAAAGACATCCTCTATGTTTATACATGATTTTTTAGATTTGGTGACTATAAAAATCATGACTCATGATTCCCCTTGGAAGTATCTAAAGAATATTGGAGAAATTCCTAGCCACTAATCCTTGGTTGGGATCTAATTTCAATATTTATGGTTAAAGCTATTTGAATTTAAACACTATCTTTATTATTCCAATTTTCATGACTCTAAAATTCCCTTAAAAAAAAGAAATGGTACTTACCAGATTGAAAACTCAAAAAAGGAACTCTATAAAAAAGTCGAAGTCTGAGCTTCCTAGACCTACATTTTGTATGGTTTAGGAAATATTGAGAAATAAAAATTCAAACAATACAATGTTTGTGGGGTTGTTTGCTTAAACCTATTAAAAATCAAACTATGCTAACTAGTCCCATTGGCTTAAGTAAAGAAATAGAACATTCCATACCTATCATTGTAATTATGGTTATCCAGTATCAAAATATCATATTATGGAAGTCAAATTTAACTTTAAAATTAAGAAAACAAGGATGAAGACATAGATGATTAGAGACGAAATTCTTTTCATTAGTAAGTAAAAAATCCCTAGAGGAACATCCACAAATGGGTGTCTCTCAGTCATAAATCACAAGAAGTTTCCAACATAACTTCTCATTTTTTTAATAGCCTCTTGAGCTCCATCATCTACCTACTGAATTTAAATTAGCCAACTAGACTCATTATCTTCAGCTTGATGAAGTGCTTCTTTGGCATCTACAATGGTTTTTGTACCATATTTCTTTATTTCTTCTATTGAATCATAGAGTTGGTCCATCTCCCCTATAACAATATCCATATCTTGTTGAAGATGAAACTTTCAAACAGTCTTTTCTTTAACCTTATTCTTGAGTCCTCTCAACTTTGTGGTATGATTGGCCTCGGATTGGGATAATGCTGCTTGGAATTCATCAATTTTGGACAATAGTCTAGATTTTATCAAATCTTTTTGAAGTTTATACTCTTTCTCCCTTTTATGGATGAGTTATTTCACTGCAATATGGATTTCACAGTATTTAAAACCACTAAATCCCAACATATTGAACAACGATGAAAGAATTGGAATCTGTGAGGATAGTCCCTTAAGGGGAATTTCAGATATTACTTTCCATATGTTCTGCCATGCCTTTTGAATTGCAAGGTGAAAAGCCTTCTATAGATCTAGATCTGATTCAGAATCGTTTTCCTAAGGGGGAAAGTATTACAGGAATAATGCACTTAATGATGTTCCCTTTTTCTATTCCTTCCTTGACAGTAGTAGCTTTACTTCCTAATGTTGTTTGAGATGATACAAAATATTTACCTCTAGACCTAACCATTTAAGTTTATAATCCTATATGGTGAATTAAAATTATGGTTAGTTTCAAAAGAATAATAAGAGTGAGCACAATCACAATATTGGTAACCCTTACCTAACAATAAGTTAGTAGCTTGAGAATAATCCTCCATAATATTCCCAAATTAAGCAGTTTTAGTTGACATCTTTTGGTGTGAAATTATTTCTTTAACCTTCTCAAGAGTCTTCAAAAGAATCTCATGATGATTTTCCAATTCAAAGTTCAGCTGAGCCAATGTCTCCACAGTAGTGTGATTAATAGTGATATCGACGCTTCCTTCAGGCATCGTCATGGTAGTAGTTTTTATAGATGAATCTTCATATTTCAACCAATCATGGTTAAAAAATAAATCATAAGAATATTGATAGAACAAAAATTAATAACTTACATCCATTTGGTTCTATATAAGTAACTTCAAAATTTTCTAAAGTAATTTTCATATTAATGTGTTCTAATACTTTTTCAAAAGACATGCCAAGATTAATCCAAGCATCCAATGATATCTCAAATTCAATGTTAGTCTCACCCATGGGATCACTTATAGAAGCTCTTTTTTGACCCTCCTCTAACAAATTTTGACCCCAAACAGCTTCCTCAATAACAACTATGGAGTCAGAATCAGTTATCAAAGGGTTTTATGGTGTATACAATGAACCTAAAGTTTCAAAAAGTGGAATTTAGTTGTTGTTACACATAGTTTCTCATGAAATACTTCTGATTTACTAGAGGTATCCTATCTTCTAGTATCAGGAATAAGATAAGTGTCGGGAATAGATGTTGACTCCTCTGGCCTAAATTCCACTTTAGTCAAAGGATCTACTTGGTTGGAGGGAATTTTTGTTTGTCTAGAAGCACCCTCCATGGTCCCTCAAGGCTCATTTATAATTTACCTAAGAGAATAAATAGAGGATTTTCCAGAAGTTTCAAGATGTTTAAACACTTTCTAGGAATAAAGCTAAAATTCATATTATCAGGAATGCTTACCACTACTGAGAAAATGTTTAACCACAATTTTCTTTCCTCAATGTTTCTATTTATTTTATTTAGTGGGAGGAATTTTCATCATAATATCCAAAAACATGTATTAGAGACCCCAAGACCCCTGCCATCTCATCCTCCAAGGACTATTTGGATCAGAGATATCTCTCCTGACTCACAGGATGATCCAACAACCCCAAGTGCAGTACCACCAGGTCTATACTATGGTGATAGAACTTCAGTTGATTTTCCATTAGTAAACTAAAAGATAAAATGTTATTTCCCTTAAAAAAAATTCATTGACTAAATTCAAATATCAAATAATAAAATAATGTGATAAAAAAAACTTACATATTCAATATCAACAAAATCCTTCCATTATTCATCAAATGAAAGGTCAATCCGTTTAGTGGAACCATGATATGTCATCTCTTTCACTCATTTTTTGGTGGGAATTGATTCATCAGTTGCGTATATGAGCATCTTTAGTTCCCAAATATAAGTTCTTATGTCATCAGGGTTGTTCTTAAAAATAATATCAGAAGAGGCTCATAGATCCCCTATTCCCGGAATACGTATCCCTTCACGTAAATTTATCTATGTGGTTTCATAATCACAAGGAATTATTTTCCATGTTTGAACCACCTCTATTCATACATATTTAGAGTACATTCCATCAGTTTGTGAATATGAAATTATAGTTTTATATTTGAGTTTCTTCCCAATTCCTGCCATTATAGATGGTGGATGAGAAAGTGGGACCCACTACTCTTCTGAACGATGGAGACTAGACCGCCTCGGTACATCTTCAGTTGGTACTAGTGGTGTAGCTCTCTTGACTCCAAGAGGTGTATTGTATCTTGCATGAGGTCACTTCGGTGAGCATAGAGCCTCATCACCCCACCCTCTTACTCCAATTAATTAGCCTCTGATGATGAGGAATTTCCTTCCAAACGAGAGGGTTCCTTTATACTGACTCTATTTACCCTAACCTGAGAGACAACATGGTTTATCACCCCTTCAGGGTATGATTAAACCCAAATCTCTGCATACCAGATAGTCAATCTTACTAATGCATTAGTGGTAGGTAAGTTAAATATTTTCTCATTTTTCTCTATAGTAATCAGAAACCGTAGTTGTCGGGACACCATCAAATGTTTCTCTAATCTGACATACACTAGAAGAGATATGGAATTTTTTTTTCAGACATTTGAATTTATGTGTGAATCTGTAAGGATCATAGGCCTCACATATGATATCTTCGTCAATCCTAAAGGCTAATATTCCATCCCTATAAGCTAACATATACGCCCTTGGATCTAAGCTAGTTTTCCTTTCATCAAAAAATCTCCCCATAGACGGATTCCCTTAAAGAAAACAATGAAATTCCATGTATATACTTAACCAGACCTTATTTTTGTAAAAATTCAAAGAAAAAGGAGAAATACCATAAAAATCATGAATAGATGGTCGGAATGAACTTTTAAAGACCATAACCCCACTCTTCACAACATAATTTCTGAAATGAGAGGCGATCCACCCCCATAAAACCTATAATGGTCCTACTATTTTGAAATAAGACTTCCCTTAATAGATATCCAACAAAATACTATGGATACTTTCCCTAATAGGGGTAGGTAGACCTACCATCCTCTTCTCTGCCAGATTGGCCACTTGGAAAAAAGTTCTCGGCCTTACGTCGCCCTTAGAATCTCAGATGGGAAATATATATACACTAATCCACATGGACAGGAAACCCACAATATGTGTATTCATAGGAATTTTGGTATTGACTTCATACCCCAACTTTTCAAACTCTCCCTTATCTAATATTGTCCAGAAAGTGTCGGGTGTACCTCTCTTTTCTGCCTTTGGACAACTTGTTGGATGATTTCAAGTGGGACCCTTCTCCTTCTTCTTCATCAGTAATATTTCCATCTAATCCTCTGGGTGAATATCCCTTCTTGAGTGGGACTTTTTTGTGTTTGTATTCTTTAGTTTATAAAATATTTTCATTAACTCATGAAACATGGCTGGTGTCTTTTCTGAGTCATTCCATGTCGGATTTGGAGGAATAAATTCATCATACATGTCTCCAAGGATTGGAGCTCCAGAGATCTTATAGAAAAACCAAAAACTAATGCCTACTTCTCCACATGTCAAATTGAAGGAATTAATCTTTTTAATACATCATCTTAGAAACTCTTTCATGAAATCATCATTTCTATATACATAGGTTTCCCTGACTCATACAGCCACATAAATTCCTATTCCTTTTAATTCATCTATAAACTCTGAACATGTCCTGAGCACCCAATATTCCCATATCCATGCGAGTTAAACACCCCCTCCTGGGAAAATATACCAACTTTTCTTCCATCCCTTCGATTGATCTGTTAGAGAATCTAGAAAAATTGATGAATTGTAGTGTGGTTGTAGCTCAGGTGTATGTGCTTTCAAATCTAGAGCACACAGGATGTGATGTATAAAATGGACCTTAGCTATCATCCTCGCATTGATATATCTGCCCATAACATAAATATTGAAATATTAGAAATTGGATTGGTCTTAAAACCAATAAATTGGAACACAATTCTTTGGATCTGGTATGTTGGAATCCTATAGATGGATATAACCATATAGAGGTAAATAAATAATCCTTGGAAAATTAAGGTGATATTTCCTCATATTCTTTTCCAAATATAGGAGATTAGTGTCATAGATGTAAAAGTAACCATGCCTGAAAATATTTATCATATCGTCAATTATTTTTCTAGCCAATTCGTTAGTAGATTGGATTCTCTTGGGAGCCATTTAACCTGCAAAAGAGATCAAAATTCATCTTAATGTGATATCATTTTGGATTTTTTTGACAAAGTCATTAAGAAAATTTGACAAAGGCATTAAGGAGTGAAATTATGGATTCAGTGTGCAAATCAAAAATGTATATAAGAAGAACGACTGATATTTTCAGTAGGAGCATCTGAACGAAAACACTTGTGCACTGAGAGATGGATTTCTGGAATCATTTGTAATTTTTGCTAAAGTGAAGCCACTATATATAAGAAATTAAGACTACCCTACGTGACATGAACTTGGACTCTCATACCTCACATGCTATCGGTTTTCATGCCACATAAAACTATGACCTTTTTCATAACATTACCTAGGTATAATACCCTCTCTTTATTTAAGATCCAATTTTGAGGGGTGATTTTGTTGACACTTTGTTCCATCACATCAATGAAAAATTTAAAAGGGGAAATACCTTAAAAAAAGAAGAGAAAATACATGGAGAATTTCAAGATTAGCAAAGGTTCAAGTTTGAAATATACCTAGTTGAGCTAAGTCACTGTCGGCACACAACCACTTTCACACCATAATATTGGTTCACAACCCACTTACGTGACCAAACTCCTTCGCCTAGGGTCACCTATTATACCTATAAATAATTCCTTGGGGTCTTTATTTGGAATGGACAAATTTATATGAAGACCAATTATTGCTATGGTCACCCTAGTACTTCCCGAAGTCTTCCAAAACCATCAAGGTAGTTTATTAACACCTAGGGTGGAGGAAGTAAAGAAGGATCCCAGGACATAAGTCCCTTTAGTTTTTGATATCCATAACACTTGCATGCCTAAAGTGCCCAAGATCCCTAAATTAGAAACAGTTGTGCACCACCCATTCCTCTAAAAGGAACTTAAGCACTCCACTTCTTGTAATACATGTGAATAATCTTGAAGGCTTGAGTAAAGTCTTTCTAATGTTTTAACATCCAGGTTGTTCATCAATTAAGTAAACATCAGGTCTCCCAAGCCTAGCTGTGTGCCCATACCTGCATGCCAGATACCTACTTGGGTGCATCTCTTTGATTCAACTTATCCTTACAGCCTATACAATCCTTTCATCAATATTTCTTCAAATTCAATCATGGTAAGGCTTCCTCTTCATTGGATTCCTTTTCTAAAAGGTATTATGTTGAAACCTCCGCTAAAACCTCCTGACTTACCAAAACCTTTAGAAAGGCACATCAGTGTCTCTCCCATTTGGATTTTAATATCTACATTCATAGGTCTCCCACATTTGTTTAATAATGGGGTCAGGATTCATGGAGTGTCTATGGGTTTCTATATCCGCAATCACATTGACCTTTCTCCTAGTAACTGTGATAGGGAGTTCCCAGTTTGGAGGATTAGGGTTTGGGCCATACCCTTCCCATATCATCGCTAAAACCTGGATCCTCATCTCCCTGATAGTAAAGGTACGATTCACACCTACTTTTCCTTTTGAACAAAAAGAAAGTATCCCTCCCCTACCCAGACCAATTTTAGGAAATTCCTCCTAGAGTAAGCCCCTGACCTTCCGGGTTGGATCTAATGACCTTCAATTTCATTTTACATTGAAGGGTTCGTTGCTTTTTTCCCTCACTAATTGTCACCTCAGCTTCATTATTCATAAGTCGACCCTCTTCTATCAGTAGAAGAGAGTGTGTGTGGTTTTTTAAATCTTTCACATCCTCCTGTTTCTCACACCAAGCATGATTCATGTGGGCTTAGATATTTGTGATGATCACAAAATCTGCACAATCCCACATTTCTTAAACTATGAGAATTTTGACTCTCATCATAATTGGGATACGTAGGAAGAATTAACTCATGTCCCGAGCTCACTGGATATCCTATTTAGGAATCCTACCTCAATTCCTTTAATCTGGGCATCCTCCGTAGGAATAATCCCTAAATTAAGCCCCACTCCCACTAAATATCCATGAGTTAAGACATATCTTGTGGACCTTGTTACATGGGAATCCTATTTAGTAGTAAGCGCCTACCTATTTATCTCAAAGGATTATACTTCCCTGTGAGACTCACCGAACTACGTGGTCTTTGATTCCCATCTGAATGGAATATGTAAGAAGCATACCTGATGTTCAAAACCAACACTCCAAAACAACCCTATTCTTCTTAGGACATATTCCCAATAGGGTCTAATCAAACAAAGAAACTCATATCTTTTCTAGGTTCCTTGGGTTTATTAGGCATAAGTATCACACCAATCTTTTACTAAGCACTATCCACTTAGATGTCCTTACCACATGACATTAAAGTTTACGGTTAGGTCTTTATCACATGACCATAAAAGGTACGATGTGTCCCATTAAGTGGCACTTAACTACAAGAGTTATAATTCCTTTCACAAGGATATGTAGGTATCCCATTTATGGGTATGATCCAAAAAATAAATAAAACTTTCATCTCCCTGGAAGACAATAAATTCCAGAGTGTCCAACTGAGTGGCTTAAAAACAAGTATCATCATGACCATGGTTACAAGAATCTCAAAATAGTATATAAAAGGATACCATTGATGGAGAACCTTGAATGAATAAAAATATATCCATTAATGAAGAAACTTGAATACTTACGGATGATTATAAATTTTACACATGCTAATAATTGATTGAAAATTCCAAGGTAATCATATGATATACTTGGTGAATTAAAAAGGATTCGTGAAAACATCTCAAATATACAAGAGAGTCCCGGAGTAGGAAATAATTCCCCCAAGAAGTGTTTTATGAGTCTAACCTCCCATCCTATTGACCCATATATGTTCTTAAGTATAGTAGATCTAAACATAATGAACATCTACCTTTGGAAAGAAGGTCCATTAAGATAAAGAATGGTTGAATGTTTTTGGTTCCATAAATAAATCCAATGGAAACTGCCCAGAAGTAGTTATTCTTAACCAGAGCACACATTCTAGAGGAGAAGAAATTGAGTCGCATATATTTCAGTGATAGTACACACCTATCACATACTCCATTTTTATCTTCATTGTTTTATTTTACAAAGGTATGGGATCAGGAAAGTTGGCACATGTAATATCTAGTACTTCTACTTGATTTTTGGATGATGTCTCGCTTGACCAATATGGGTCATATAAAGTGTGTTCAAGAACATAGTGGATAGGTTTATCTACATGTCCATAGGACGTCACAAAGTTTTTTGGACACTCTCGAGGAATTATCTATGGAGATCCCGACAATCTAGAGGGATTCAATGAGGTTTCATAGTTTCTCATGGATCGCTCGGGGTGCACGGCGCATGTCATTTAGTGGATGTGAACCCCTTCACCTCATCCCATTTATCTCCTTCATTTTATGTGGAGAAGGATCAGAGGTTATGCGATATTTATTAGATATCACTAAGGGATTTTATTCTTCCCAATGATGATTTGGTGTATGAGTTTCATGATCACTGGGGGTATCTTCCTTTAGAATGTCATCCCCCTTTATTTTCAAAGGATTCTAGGTTGTTTTTAGGCACTTTCCAATAACAAACTGTGTGGCCTGGAGGCACTCATTCAATTGTTTGGGGGACCTTCACAAGAGCGTGAAGTTTTGTTGAAGGGGGCTCTACGAGAATTACTGTGGGCGATGCACCATGCGTGGGGCCTTCACGTTTCCTTGAAATGGGAACATGATTGTGAGTCTCTCATAGACATCACAAATATTAGTACATCCTCTTCTTCATTTCTTTAATGAGAGAAATAATACCCATATTCAGGTATTTATACCTTTTTGATTTTACCGATGCTTATTTGGTAGGCATTAGTAAATTCCCCCCCCTCAGGAGGGATGTTTGAGGGGACAAGGACTCGGTTCTGAGGAAAACTAATGCCCACTAGAGCTTTTGACTATTTCATGAACCAGTTATTAGGGTGATGTTTGGTCTATGGAAAGACCCATAGTATTACAAGAAATAAAAATATATATAGGGTGTCATGGAGGACCATTCATGCCACCAATTGCCTATTCTCCTTAGCATTCTCGCCTTTACATTTTTAGTAAGATCATTCTATGAACCTTAATCATGAAACCTATCTACAAGTATGTTCCATAAGTCTGTTCCACTGAAGCCCTTTCCCAAGGATAATTTAGAAACTTCACTTTAGAAATTTCTCAGACTCTTGGTGTAAGGGATATGGTTGTCCTCAAGGTATTTGCAGGATTTATTGGCCTGATCATTCGATCATTAACGGTTTGCATGAGCATGTTTAGCTCAAGCGATCAAGAGTCTCTAGGGGGTCATGTGATGCACATGATGCATTTCGGGGGTTATGCACCCCATGATTACTTTGGATATCAGGCAATCTGTGAACCCTCTTTGTGGTTTACGGGTCCCTTGCCGAGTCATGTGATGTGTATGATGTCATTGTCTCATTCCATTTTTATTTTTGTCAATACTATATGTTTTTTTGTTTGACATGGCCCACTTACTTATTTTTATATGGCTTCCAATTCTTACCAAGGTTCCTCAGATACGGACAAACAGAGGGCTGTGATTTCCAAGACTCATAGTGCAGATCCCCATTATCATGTGTGTACTAATAATGAGGTCCTGCAGTGGTTCCTTTTACATGGCATTCAGAATTATCCCTTATCTGATCTACTTCCACTATACTAGTTTGGATTTCTGGATGAAACTGCTAAACCTCCTCCAGGTTTTAATCTTCCATTTCACTGGGTATCTAGATCTTCTGTCTACATTTAGGAAATGATTATTGATGACAGTTAGCTAGTTATAGCCCAATCCTAGGGTTTTTCATATCTATTTTTCAATTCACCCCTACGTGTGGATGTTCATGACCTTTCTCAAAAACCTATTTCCCAGATTTACTCAAGCATATTAATCTCTTATCTATACTCCTTTGAAATTGGACAGTACTCAAAATGGGATCTTCATCCAGGTGGAAATTTCTCCGACAAAAAGGCACGTCCATTCTGGGTGAGGTAGAGCTATTCAAAATTTAATGATGATCTATACAGGGTTCATCTCCATGATTTCATATGGATATCTCAATTCATCATTTGCCATCAATCTGATCTCCTCTGGGAAATGATTATCCACTATTGTCCTGGAACCAACATGTTCCATCATCCATATGGCAAGGTGGGTATCAGTTTTTGGGATTTCATCAACTAGGTGGTATCCCTCCTCTTTGAGGTATGTATGATGAATTTATTCTAGCTATGGATATATAGGATGATACTCTACACACTTTGGTTCTAGTGAAGGAGATTCTCATCATTATGAAGAAAAATCTAGGGAGAAAGTTGATAGTGTGCTCGCTTATTCCCTTCACTGATTGGATCTATATTTTTTTTGTGGAAGTGGGATGAGACCAAATGTTATTGGACCTCGTTAATTTCCTTCCCAAAAAGTTTGAAATAGTGTCAAATCGTATTGGTCAATTTTTGGAGTTGGGGATTACACCTCATGGGGCTATTGGGTAAACCTAGAGGATTATTTGGACCTTAGGTTGGCAGGTTTTCTTGCTATGTTCCTAAGTGGGTGGCTCTTCCCAGTTGGGGATATATTCTTGGGAATTTGTGTTAACATGTTTGTAATGGAGGTTCATCTTTCATAATGGTGGAAACTTAACCTGGAGGTACCGGTTCTTACACACCTTTACCAGATGTTGGTTCACATCCAACAAGGCATCATTCCCTATAGGATTCATGTTCCTCTTCGGTTAATGTTTATATAGATAGGGGAGTAATTCCATTTTTATTAGTACTACAATATACCTAGGATCCCAGACCATGTATCCATCCCTAGAATGTTGAACATCCCTAGGGTTGGACCTATGTCTCTATCCCCTGCAGAATTCAAAGGAGAACTATGCCAATATGATAGCTTCAACTTTTCTACCTTTCATGCACCAGACAGTCTGATTATTGATGATGTTAGTGGCTCTTTTGATGAGATATCTTATATGATATCTCTTAGATATGCGATCCTTGCAGTCAGGGTAGACGAGCTGATTATATGGGATCTGTACACACTATACTGATTTTCCCAATAATTTGGATGCATTCAAGGAGTTTTCCTTATTCCTTTGGCTAGTGTACTAGGGGAGTGACATCCTCCACCAATTTTGGAAGATATTATCTCATGAAGATACTAGAGATATGATCATATTTCCGTCTACCTACACTCCTTCTTTCCTCACCTAGGATAATTCCCAGGCATGGACGATGGCTTATCCCAATGGGGTGCTAGGCCAACTGGTCCTCCATATGGACAAGCAACTTGGATAAAAAATTCCCCTATATATGGAACTAATGGAATTTATTTAGGACCTAGGTGAGGTGCATAGGAAGAAAACTCTCTTTCATGAAGTTTGTTCATATGGTAAGTCAGATTTTTTTGAGGAGGCCTATACTCTAGTGCAAGCTACGAATGATATGCCTATTGAGAGAGGGGAATATGTGGCTTCTTCTCCTATTTCAACATTGATTTAGATGGTTGTTCATCCTTCTACTGGAACATATTCATCAGCTACCAAGGCTCAATTACGTCGTAAGATAATCTAGGAGTTTATCCAGTCTTGATTACTGAGACCCCTTTAGAGACATTCTCCCATCAATGGGAGCTTATTTTC
The DNA here is from genome assembly GCA_963277665.1 of Viscum album. Lineage (NCBI taxonomy): Eukaryota > Viridiplantae > Streptophyta > Magnoliopsida > Santalales > Viscaceae > Viscum > Viscum album. The sequence continues at coordinate 451,043,361 of OY728119.1, forward strand.
CAATTACTTCATGATATAGGGGTGGGCTATTTTGATCAGCAACCTCTGTACAAAATTAGGCAGTGGATCATTTTGAATCGAAGATAATTGGCTGCATATTAAAGGGGCTTGCATGACCTTGTGGATGAGGTCTCCCTTTCCAAAAAAATGATGGAGGTGGTGAAGGTGTTGGATCAAGGTCTCCAGTTATCGTCTGAACAACATGCCTAGATGGATGATTGGACAGAGCAGATATATAGGCATTAAGAGATTATTTATCATAAAAATTACAATCTTTGGATATCATCAACCTCATTGGACACTGCTCAGAGGAGGGTCAAATAATTGACTACCCAGGTTGAAGTTCTCCACCCTGAGGCATAGGTGGAAGAAATAGGGAAGGCGACACTCAAACACTCAATTGACGCCTCCTACTAGATTATGTCCAACATGGATTGTTCTATCAACCATATTATTTGTGAATAAATTTATTATATTTCATACCATAATTTTTCACTACAATCAATTTTAATTATTTATGCTTTAGAGAGACTCCAAAATTTTATGATTGCTCCCTTTTTCATACCATGAATTGATGAGTTTTTCTAAGATTACTATCTAGTTTTCTTCCTATTATTCATCTTGATATTCTATATATTTTTAGTTGAAATACTACCATTTATCTATATTTAATGATCATGAATTCATATAATTATATGTTAAAATCATGATAGATATCCGTTTATTAATGATCGTGAAGGCTCACCCAATATGAGGTTCTGTATCGGTAATATGTTATAGATATCTTGAGATCACCTGATGTGAAGAGGTATCATCTAGGTAAGATATATATTCTGTAAAATGAGTACATTTTTATATACATGGAAATAATCTCGACCATAATAAGTCCATATAAGTGGGCATCACAATAACCACCATGTGACTTAGTTTGAGGTCTTTTAGTTCAAACCATCTGTCATTTTAGTTTATGTTTTTTTATTTTATACCATCTATCACTTTAGTTTATAGTATTTTAGCTTGAACCTTATGCTATTTTAGTTTAGGGTCTTTTAGCTCAGACCTTTTGTTGCTTTATTTTTAGGTCTTTTATCTCAGACTATCTATCACTTTAGTTTAGGGTCTTTTAGCTCGAACCTTCTATTGCCGTAGTTTAGGGTCTTTTAGCTTGGACATTCTATTACATTAGCTTATAGTAATTTAGCTCAAACCATCTATTTCTTTATTTTAGGGTTTTTTAGTTTATACCATCTATTGCTTTAGTTTAGGGTCTTTTATCTCATACCATATATCACTTTAGTTTAGGGTATTTTAGCTTGGACCTTATATCATATTATTTTAGGGTCTTTTAGCTCAAACCATATGTTGTTTTAGATTAGGGTCTTTTAAATTGGAACTTATATTTCCTTAGTTCAGAGTCTTTTAGCTAAAACCATTTGTTTCTTTAGTTTAAGGTGTTTTAGCTCAGACCATCTATTGCTTTTGTTATGGTCTTTTAGATCAGACATTTTTTACTTTAGTTTTGGGTATTTTATCTCGGACCTTCTATTTATCTAGTTTAGGGTCCTTTATCTTGGACCTTCTGTGTGAGCATGGGATATAATGAAGACATGTGAGGAGTGTCCTAAAACAATCTAAGGTTTTAGATCCTACCATAGTGTTACTGAGGCTCAAAAAGATCAGAATTCCCTTTTTGTAGAGTGACATGCTTGGTTGACGGCAATAGGTGCATATGCAGGATCCATGGACATGCATGCATCATCAAGTAAAGGGGTCCCTTGAATACAATTATCTTTTCCTAGGCAATAGAATATCTATAGAGGTAATATTGATGAAGTTAGATTACTAGGGATATAAAACCCAACTGGATAGTTGGGGAATGGATGATGTAAATCCTAACCAAGGATTTTGAGTCCATGAATATGAGATGGTGTAGACATACCTAGTATGTCCCTTGAAATTATAAAAATAAAGACTCTATGGAATTGCTGAAAATGCTCACAAGGATCGATGCTCTTTTATGGGAAGGAGATGATTCATTCGGTTGGTGGGTCAGGGACCTTATGCGTCGGTAGTATGGCCAAGAAAAGATGATCTCCACTTCTTTCTAATGGCTATAGAAGATCTAAGATGAATAAAACATCTATATGATGAAGTTGGATATGGGAAGAAAGCTATGAAAGAAGGGTTTTAGCACCCTAGGGTAACTAGATCTTAAAATAAAGCTTGATCTCTATGCCATGTGGTTTCTAATCACAAGAGGTGGTCCATCAAAGGCTCGTAAGTTAAGTGTCATAGTCCCTCTTTGAGAAAGGATACAAAACATGGTAATGTAACGTCAAGGACATTGAATCCTCTTGGATAGTTTGGTATGGGGATTGTAAATAAATATATAGAGTTATTAAATACGGATAATGTTATGGGGTTGACATAAGGGGAGTAGTTCAAATACACTGGGGTGCTTAGTTGTTCCGTGATGATGTCAGGTTTCACAAGAATTGGAATTTCCTTTTTCAGAGTGATGTATTTGGTTGAAGGCCATATGCACATATGCAGGAGCCATGGGAATTCATGAATAGTCAATAAAAGGGTCCTTGAAGACAGATATAATTTCCAAGTTCCATTGAAGGTTATGATGATTCAAGGCACCCCAACTCATGAAGTGTGGTTTTCATAAGATATAAAACCCAAGGAGGGTTCAAAGTCCCTAAAGGTTGTGTCACCGCCTAGAGAATATATTCTCATGGCAAGGAGATGTGACAAATATTTTCCTAGTTTTTTCCTAGACCAGTGGGTCCAGCGAGCATAGTCATTCATTTAATAGGGTCATGGACACTATGAGATTTGAAACTTTTAATTTTTCACTAAAATTTTCTTCTAAACTCTAAGGATAAAGTGTTTAGAGGGTGGAGACTCGAATTTTTCTTAGGTTGTCCTTTAAGGGTTTTATCCTGAAAGATTTTGGGTCTCTTTTATTAACAGTTTAAGGTCCTGTGATTTCTACTATTATGTGGTAGAGTTTAAGGTCGTATAGCATTGACCAAAGCATAAACAATTTAGGGTCACGACTTTCATAGATCTAGTATGGAAGACATTACACAAGAGCCTAATTAGGATACCTAGGTTCAAGAGTACTCTAATATATTCTCAAGCATGGAAGGGAAATGATGTAAGTCATGGCTCTAGTTTCTTAGGTCATGGTTAATGATATGGGACAACAATACAAGGAGTGGTTCAAACACACTGGGGTGTTGAGTGTTGTCATAATGATGTTAGTGTACACATGAATTGGGATTTCCTTTTTCAAAGTTTCGTATTTGGTTTATGACCATAGGAACATATGAAAGAGCCTTTGGGTCACATGAATATCCAAGAAAAGGGTCCTTGAAGATAGATAACCTTCCCAAGGTCCATCGAAGGTTGACGGAGGCATGAGATGCTCAAGACATGAGGTTTGGTATATGGATATGAGGTGCTCTTAAAGGATGGTGGAAGCACCCCTTACTCTGGTTGACTGAGGTAAGTCTCTTACAATTATTTGATGAGGAGTAAAAAATAGAAGATGGTCATTATAGTTTATTGTCATGTTGTGGGGATGTGTTTCTATCTGTGCAGTCTAACATCATTCAGTGGGGACATCATGTTATGCAGTTTAAATTTATGTAGTAAGGACATACTGCCATGCAGTTTGACATAATGTAGTAAGAACATACTTCTGTGCAGTTTAAGGTCATACAGTAAGGACAAGCTTCTATATGGTTTAATGTCATGTGATGAGGACGTAGGAACTAACATTAAAGGTGGTAATTTTGTGGCTAGTTCATAATAAGGGAACTTGGGTGCAACTATATATCCCATGAAAATGAGAATCAAGACACACATTGTTCTGGGTTGTCATGTAGTTTATTGTATTGTGGAAAGGATGAACACCATACAGTTTAACATCATGTGGTCAGGATAAAATGTACCATACAATTTAATGTCATGCGGTGAGGATGATGGGGAATAGTTTAATGTTGTGTCATCTGGACATGTGCGGTCAGGTTAGGTCCATGTGGACTGGACCGTAAGGTGGAGTTACTAATGTAGGGGGGGTATGGTGTGGTGTAATGTAGTAATATTAAATTAATGAGAACCAAATAAGTCTTAACTACACCACAAACCATTCTAGGAAGACACATGATGAAGGGATAAAGAGGGTTATGGTTGTGGATGGGACTGAAGGAAAAATTTCTAGCCATCACTACATATCTCATGAAGATGAGAATCAAGACAAATGTAGTTTTGGAAAAGGAAATACTTTACATAGGTCTGACCCATAAATATAGGTAAGAATTATTTCCATTGATAGTTGAAGCTTGGTCTAGGATTGGAGATTATGGAATAACTAAATATTTTATATGGGAAGGAATCAAGCTACATGTAGTTCTTTATGTTCTATGCATTTTAACATCATGTGGTGAAGATGTAATTGGATCAACATGAATTTGTGGGAACATAAAGGTTGGTCCCAATGATAGAATCATGTGCATCACTATGCATCTCTTGTGTATGGCAATCAAACCACCTGTTGTTCATGGATGACCGTGCATTTTAATGTTGTGCGGTAAGAACACCGAGCGTGAAATTTAACATTATGTGGTGAGGACTTATGGAATTTCTTTTATGGTCTTTCACTCTTGAATGTAGTGGATCCATTTTATACCTATATTTCTTTCTTATGATGGTATTTCCCTACCATAATTTATAATCTCACGTGAGTTATGCTCGATGTGAGAAATAAAGAGCTGCACGATTTACCCTATAGTGCATAGTCAAAATAGAGGAATAACATGGGAATTTTGTATGATGTAGTGGATAGAAAATGATATAGGATCAAGGCATCCCTACATATCTCATTGGAAATGAGAATCAATATATATATAGTTCTGGAGAAACTATGCAGTTTAATGTCATACAGCATGAACATTATATTACCCCATGTAAAGGGGAAGTGGAGTTATGGATTAGTGCAGTTTTATGTCATGCGGTAAGGAAATTTGTTGTGTAGTTTAATGTCAAGTCATAAGAAAAAACACTATAAATTTTAACATCATGTGGCCAGGAAAAATGATAGGGATTACTCTAATGTGGAATCCCATTTTCTTAACAGCTATGCAAAGTGTTTCTTGAGAAATATCTCATTGGTGGACGGTGTGACACGCTTCACATCCATGGTGGAAAATGATTAGGATCCACTATGATAGACCTTATGTATGATGTAAGGTCCTTCATACTTCAGCTAAATTTTTTGGAGATTCTTTCCTGGAATCATGGGGGTTATGAGATCCAACAATAGTTCACCCATAAAGATTGAGTGGAGGTAAACATTTTTATTGAAATATCATGCAATCCAATTTTGGTGGATATCAAGGTTGTGCAACGTGCGTAATCTCTTCTCATCTTGTCATTCAAAATCATCCATCCATTATTTTTGATTGTTCAAATTTTTATAGCTATCGACAAATGGAAGTTCGAAGTGATGACAAATGGACCTCTATGGGCAACACTACCTCAGTCCCATACACCAGTCAGTTTTTTGTTTTTTGTATAGGAGTATGTGCGGTGGTACAGTAGGCCCAAAAATCATATAAGAGTTTATCCAGAAAAAAATTATTATCCTTGTTTACCATCTTCTTAATTATGTTCAATAAGGTATTATTTAAGGCCTCTATTTATCTATTCGCCATTGCATGATAGCGGTATGAGTGATTGGAATTGATATTGTACACCTGGTAATGATTCTTCACCTCCATTGAATTGAATATGGTGTTGTTATATATTAAAATTGTGTAAGGGACTCCGAACTAGGTGATGATATGAGATTCCATGTAGTTGATGATATTCTTCATCTTGACTTCCTTGAGGGGTATTGCCAAAGACCATTTTCAAAAGAAGTCGGTGGTAGTAAGGATGTACTTGAACTACTTAGCTGTAGCCAAGGGATATGGCCCCACAACATCCATCGCCCAAATGGTGAATGGATAGGAATATTTAGCGGTATGAAATAATTTCAAAGGCTAATAGATGAAGTTTGAATGGATCTAGAATGCATGATATTTCTTGGTGAATTCCACATAGTCTTGTATCATGGTTTACTAATAATATCCCAACCTCATGATTTGGTGGGAGAGCCTGGCTCCAGATTGATCGGTGACGTAAGATCCTCTATGGACACCCCCCATGACATTGAGAACTTTTTCTTATTCTATGCAGTTGAGGATAATTCCATCAAATCCGTTCTTATAGATTATTTTTTCTCATTTTGGCCATCCTACAGAGTAAAGGTTTGTGCTCGGTGACAAATTTATCCACTTACAACATGATCTTCAAGGAGAGTCATGTCTTAATTATAGCTTACTATGTGCTCCATCCATCTAGGGTTGTTCTTTGGTTCATCATGCTCTGGGAAGGTTCTAACTTGGTTGATCTGTTCCATATTACATATGGTGATTGATGACTCCCTTATACGATGTGTAATATAGATGGTTGATTCCACATGATCAGGGTCATCCAGGATAGTAGCCGCATTGGATATCACATTAGTGTGAGCATTCTATGATCGTGGGACATAATGCAGTGTGGAATCAAAGGGGAATTCCACCATTATTCCCCTAACATAGCCAATGATGGGGGAAGTTCCTCATTTTTTATATACAATTATTCAATGGTCTGCTTTATCACTAACTTTGAATCCCATTTGATGTTCTTGTAATCTATATGAAGCTATAGGACTAGTTCCATTCCATCTATAAGGGCTTATTATACTCCCTCATTATTTGTACACCCATATAATAGTGAGAAATAGATTGGAAAAGACACTCTTACTAGTCAGACAAATACAATCCATGTACCAACCCGGTTGAGTTTTTAGTTCTCCATTCTGGTACTGATAGGACACTGGGAGGTTCCATTAAAGTATATCTCCCATGTTTAGGTAGTGTTATGGGCATAAAATACCTCTTCATTGGGGAGCTTGGTATTTTTTGGTGTATTTTTCTGAGTTAGGGTGTGTTGTGAGGAAATTAGTCAAGGATTTCCCTTCTACTAACTTCTTTGACACAAACCAGATGTCATATTGTTGAAGAATGACAACCCATTGATCCAAGAACCCAGTCTACTTGGGGTAGCCAAGGATATACTTGATAAGATCAATATGATAGACCAGGTGGACATTGTGGTGCTGAAAGTAGTGCCTCATCTTTTTTACTATGAAGATCATTGCAAGGAAGTTCTTCTCGACATCAGAATATCGACTCTCAGTACCCATTATGGTCTAGATGAGGTAATAGAGATTATTGTCTCTTCCTACATCATTGTTTTTCAAGATAAGGGCTCCCAATGAGTATTCTATAGTGGCCACATATAAGATGAGTGGTTTTCCTTCCACCGAGGGCATCAGAACCGATGGGTGTAGTAGGTACTTCTTGAGACATTCAAAGTATTTTTAACATTCATTGTCCCATTATTAGGTGACTCACTTATTCATTAGCCTCTTAAAGGGAAGATCCTTGTTGGCTAGGTTTTCTATGAATCATAGAATTTAGGTGAGGTTAATTTAGAGTCCAATTAGTTTTTTCATGTTCTTGATGCTGACATTTCTAAAATAGAAATATTCTTCTCTGGGTCAACCTTAATCTTGTGATGGCATACCACAATGCCAAGGCACTTTCCTGATGTTACCCCAAAGGAAAATTTCAATATATTCATATTTAGACTATGTTGTCACGACTTGTCAAATATTTCTTGGAGATCCGGGATGTGGTCACATCTTTGTTGGGATTTAACAACCAGTTCATCGATATAACTCTCGACTATCCTTCCCAATAATGGATTATAGGTGAAATTAATAGTGTATTGATATGTGGTGTCCACATTCTTTAATCCAGAGAGAATGAATTGGTATTATAAGATCCCTTGAGGTGAATTGAAGTTATTGGATTATTTATCCTCAGGGGCCATCTTGATTTGTTTCTACCATGAGTACCCATCAATGAAGGATTGATCCTAGAAGCCACTAGTTTCATCGATCAAGAGTTATGTGATTAGTAATGGGAAATTTTCCTTTGGGAAGTGCTAATTAAGATCTATGAAGTCAATATAGACCCTAATCTAACCATTCTTCTTCTTGATTGGGACGATGTTAGAAAACCATCTCGGGTATTTTACCTCTTAGAAAATGTTTCCTTTAATCAATTATTAAATTTTCACATCTACATTGGTGGAATAAGGGGTGAATTCTCTTGGTTTCTTTCTTCAATCACTGATGTTCATCAGGTAGTTCGAGTTGGTTTGTACCCACATCATGATTTAGTCTAGGAATTTTTGTGTAATTCCAGAAGAACACATATCGATGTTTCTTTAGATATGCAATGTACATCTCTTTCTATTCAACTGGAATGTAGAAACTAATCAAGGTAGGTCATGAGTCTTCTTTTGTCCCTAGATTTATTAGCCTGAGCTTGTATATGAAAGTGGAGATGCCTTCCTAAAATGTTGTAGGGGAGTTTTTGAGATCATCCCCATTCATTTATGAGTTTGTGGAGATGTATTCAGCTGAAGATGGTAGTATAGGGGTATCTTTATCAATATCATGGTGAGGGATTCCATTAAAATAGATATCATCATCCCCTTCTATCTGATTTGTTGAATAGGGGTGTTGGATTTTATTTTCATTGAGGAAAAGAGAGATTTCTTCCTCTGGGATCAGATGTGCTACCTCAACCATATTTATAGGGAGCACATTACCATCATAAATCATGATCTAGGGATTGACAAGGGTGGTCCCTAAGCCATTAGGTGCTTCAAACTATATATCATTTTCCATTATTGGTTTCTTGGATCCCTTCTTATAGAAATCTTCTTATGAAAATATGGATCTGAAATCCTCTAAAGGAGAGATATCACCATTTATAATTTCCATTTCCATTGATGGGTACTTCATACATTGATGGAATGTTGATGGTACCATGATGTGTTTATAGAGCTAGGGCCTTCCATGTAGGATATTATAAACGGTATCCTACTATATAACCATGAACTCATCATTATATGTGAGCTCCCCAAATTGGCCTTCGAGTTTGATCTTCCCTATGGGTCTCTGCTCACACTTGTCATATCTCGGGATGGTCATATTTTTAGGGGATAAGTCCCCTTTGTTGTGACCTAGTCATAATAGTCTACAAACTGGGATAATATTGGTTCCTAATACATTATAAATTAGCACCATTTAGACATTAACATTATTGAATCTATCCAAAACATGTAAGGGTCTGATTTTCCCTTGGATATCCCCCACCTGATCTTGATTTGTGAATGAGATAAAAACATGGAATTTTAAGGACATAAACTCCACTCGATATTCCTCGGCGACAGTGACTTCTGTGTCAAATTTCTGTGGACTTCAGATGGATTCAATGAGTTCCTCCCTGAGTTCTTTTGAATGAAGGAGTGCATCTAGAATCAAGATCTTCAGTAAGACTATAGATAGAAATTTCATAACATCATAATTTTGCACTATAGGTCGACGTTTGCTGGTATGGGGTTGTTCATGGGCATGTGGTTCGTGGGATGGAGCATCCGAGGAAGATGGACCTAGTACCTGTGCTAAGGTTGATGGAATATCCACTATTAGCGGTGAAAGTTGTGTTGGACTTCCCTATTTCCTAGATTGGTCATATTGGACCACCACAAGGTGTTCATACTAGACAATCCGAGGTAGGAAAATTCAGGGGGGCTCTGAGGCACCTCCTTGCCTCCTTTGAGCATACTGGAGTGTCTTCCCTCAAGTCTCAGCTACATATATGTCCTCCATGGGACATGACTAGAATGTTGAGTCTGACAATATCTGTGCTATCCGCGCTATCCGTGCTATCCCTTATATCCTCATCTCTGGTGCAGGCATCCTCTTGTTTTTCTATTATATGCAGTGAAACCATATTCAGGGAAATACTCATCATTATAGAAGAGGCCTGTCAAGTGTATTATGTTGATAGAACCTGAGATGAGCTCCTCATCTAATGAGGATTCCATTTGGTGGGGCAGTTCCCATCTTACCAATGTCCCAGGGAAGAAATTAGTGAGGGTTAATGACTACTTTGGAGGAGAATATTGCTCTTCCTCCTCTATTTTATTCTATGACTGGTGATCACGCCCACCTTTGGGAGGAACATCTGACACATATTTCTTTGGTGGTGGAGCTACTATTTGACTGTGTAATTGTTCTCTCAGAGTGGAATGGGATCGATCAAATGTCTTCTGAACCATCCATCTATTGAATTTTCACACATATATGGTCGGGACTTTCTACCAATCATCCTCTACTTCTAGTTGGAACATGGTTATTGAAGCCACATGCTCTAGATAATTATCTGGAACCAATTTTTTGGAATAGATCATGCCTTGAAGGATATCTTTGAAGATAAAATAATTTTGGATATTATGACCCATCCATCTGTGGAAAGGGTAGTAATTTGGCCGGTCAGTGAGGATGACCTCATTAAAATTTCTGGGTTATAGAAGCATAAGAAGGATATTTTACAAGGATTCCAAGAAATTACTGAGGAACTTTTCATTCTAGAATGAGTACACCTTATTCATCTTTTCTTTAAATATCAGATGACCTTGGTTTCTCTATGCTTTTGGAAAAGGGGGATTTTTTTTGTTTTCGTTGCTCTATAGGAGGTGATGAGCCATTTGGGTCCTACCTGGGCATCTAGATAGGTGCCTCCAATAGCTTGAGAGTGATAGCTAAAACTTCTGTTATGGATGGAATTTTCCACTGTACCATGGTAATGAGTTGATATTTGGAGGGGGTCCTCTAAATAAAATCCTCCAAACATTGGGCTATTTAAAAAAATTCAAAAAAATCCACCTAGATATTTCATTAGGATCAGGGGTGTTTGTAACTCATCCATAATATTTTTGGTATAGTGTTGTAGTAGATTCTCTTGTGAGAGAGGGATACTAAGTGAGTAGGTCAAACCCTTCCAACTTGCTATGAAATCAGTCACCCTCTCATTTTTACATTATTTATAGTTTTTCAGGTCAGTGATCATTGTCTTTCTCAGTGTAGAACTAAATTGGTAAATGAATTTATGATGGAGGTCTTCATATCCTGACACAGATCCTAATGGTAGTATGTAATACTAAATTAAGGCTATCCCCATTAGAGTTCGTACAAAACACCTCATATTCTTTGTCTCCTATTGATCTCAATGTCTCATCATCATCTTGCATCAGGACACGAAGTGTGTGAGAGACTTATTAGGGTCACCCTCACCATTGAAGGTGGTGAACATAGGATTGGAAATGTTTGGTGGAGGTGCAGTATCATTAACCCATTCAGGATATGGATTCCTTGCAGGAAGCATAGTTGCACACCACCCTTCCATGGAAATGATTCGAGTAACCAGGGACTCGTCGAAATTCATGAGATTCAGGGGAACTACTACATAAACTATATCCCACCCATGTGAAGCCAAAGGGGGTTGATGAGGTGTCCCCATTTTTATCTCTTGTCGATTTTTAATTCTTCTTAGGACTGAATGATTATCCTAATGGGGGAGAGTATATTGATGCAATGAAGGGAAGTCACGATCATTTTTTACTTCCTCATCTATGTGGGCTGGCTACCTATAACTAGAGACAATATTAAATTTAGAGGCTTCCCTTGAAAATGGTTTAAATATGGGAGGCAGAACATTTTTCTTTTCCTAGATATGATATCCTGCGTGAATATTTCCCATAAGTAACTCCTCATTAAGGTGTGAAGGGATTGTATTTCACTCTCATATTGTGATAGTCATTCCTCTAAGGAAAGAACCTATTTCCTCCTGTGAGGTGACCAGGATGTGGCTATAATATTCCCCTTGGAAGCATTCTATTAGGGAGGGGGTAACTCGATATTCGAAATTTACATGTATTGGAGATCTCTTCGGATCCTGGTGTGTGTAACCTCATTCAGTGCATTCAAGTCACCCTCCTCCCAAGGAATGTTTTATATGTCATGACCCTATTTATTTTATTTGTGATCAATATATTTCATGTTGATAGTGATGACATTCATAGATTCTTATCAAGAAATGGTGCTTCTTCCATTACTTTTGACATAATAGGATGATTCTGCACAACTTCCATCAGGACTGTTATTCGAACCCTTGGCCATATTGGGCAATTTTTTCTAGTGACTCCAGTGGGTCTTAACCTTCCTCAAAACATGTTCCTCCCCCTTTGGTATATTAATATTTATCTTGAGGGAGTTTTCATTTGGGTTTTCCAAATAGGCCCCAACTAGTAGAACTGTGTCTTTCGGTAGGTGGGTTACTGACCACTGATTCAATTCTCCCAATCTGGAGAAGACTGATTCCATCTACAGTAGTGATGATGATGAAAACTACACTAGCCTTGTGGGGTGGGGGGCATTCAGGGCTGTAGTTGGCACTGATTGGTCCAATTATTGAATATCCAATGGCTGTAGTTGGGGATTTTATAACTCCCAGGATGGACATGAAGATACAAATACCCCCATACCAGTGGGGTGGAGTAGTTCTAGGATCGACGATGATGTCTCTAGGGTCCTCTTAGGAGATGATGAATCTAGGGATGGTGATTGAGATATAAATATTCCCATCCTAGCAGGCTGGGGTTCACTTGTAGTTGATGCCAACATGTCCTAAATTCTCTTAGGAATTGGAAATATGAGATGTGGAGGATGTGGTAGATATTCCACTGGCTCCATAGGATGGGTCTTCACCTAGATGGATGATATTACAGCTACATTAGAGGCCCACAAGATGTGTCACAATTGTGATCATGTAAGAGCTGGGTGTGATGGCTACCTGTGATGATGATCATTTCTCCTGGGAATTTATTCAGGTGATCGAAACTTTGGTCTCTATGTTTGAAATGTATTCTTATTGTTTCAAGGGGTTAAGTTTGAAGTCCTATTGGCTATCCCTCATATCTTTCCACAATGTATGGGGACTATTGGAGTAGAGGCATTCTATTATAGTGACCAAATGTCCTCAATGTTTCCAAGTCCCTTGATCTTACTATAGGATATAACATTACAGGATGACATATCTGAAGGGATCTGATGTTCCAAGGGAGCAAAAAAGTGTAACTCTTCATACTATACCCATTCCTGAATACGGTTTCATGACATGGATTCAAAGGTCATATTTCAAAGATTCATGATGCATTGTGGACAAGCGTGTTGTTGATTTTCATTATGCCTTTTGGATTTTAGATCCCGATCCATGGAGATAGCAGTCAGGTCTAGCTAACAATAGAGTATATTGATCATCTAGAGGTGAAACACATATCCTGGGTAAGTGAGATGTATATTCTTCAATCACTGATTAGTGGCCCACATATTCTAGAGTAGATAAGGCATGAAATCCTTCTCTAGATCCTTCAGGATATTATAGTCAGCGATAGTGAGGGTCTAAAACATGATGGGGAGGTTGTTTCCAGCTAACTCTCCCCATATGTCAATGTTATCCACCTCTTCATCAGACTTACATGACTCTATCCGATCAAACCATAAAGGATGGCTCTGATGGTCGCCTACTAACAGGAATGGGGTTTGGATGAATGTTGGTGGGAAAACATATAGAGTTGACCTTGATGTTTCAAGAACCTCTCTATAAAAAGGTGTCAGAGTTTGTAACACCTATCCATATAAATTTGTATGGGAAATGGTATAAATACCTTGTCCATGACAGATATTGTTGCAAGGAGCTTGACCACAGTGGATGTCAGGAGTAGAGTTTGTGTGATCCATATGCACACAAAAATGAGGAGTACTATCCTGGTAATGAACTCATTCTGCTTATTCTTCAATTAAAGTGTCCACAGAACCTTGTGGTGTTGAGAATGTGTCTCGAAAAACCTCAAGAATGATGACATTGATCATATTAGGAATATGGACTTTGTTCTGTGTCCTGGTCGGAATATGTTGACCTAAATTTTGGAGTTGTGCAGGGGTACGTGCCTGTTGTGTGACAGTTTCCAGAACTTCTATATAACCTTTTAATACAGCAAGGATATGATCCTACTTCTGAGAAGTGATGAAATTTACTGATGATATATCTCATTATTGATAGGAATGTGATCTTATACTAAGGTGTGTGCCACTCTCATAAGGTGAGCCTTGATTAGGATAGGATTTTGAGCCTAATCGCGAGCCTTTGGGATATTCCACTGGTATTTATTGTTAGGAATATGAGCCTACCCTGAGGCATGTGACTCTCTCACATGGTTGGTCTCAGTTGTATTATGAATATGACCCTGTTATGAATATGAATTCCCCTTTAAATATGTCGATAAACCTCTAGAATGGGAGAAGGAATATGACCCTTTCCTAGTGTTTCCGTGGAATGGTGTTAGTGAATTTGTTCATTGGTTGAAGCAGGAATATGTTCCTAACTTTGATGACCTTCTAGAATATTTCGGATGAATACATCAATAATAATATGAGATTTTCCTAAGTCTTGTTCCATTCCCACATGGTCAGCCTTGTCCATAATGGGGATATATGCCCGATCATTGCATTTTGGATTATGCGGACTGACTTCTTCAACAGGGTTGTGTGCCTGTCTCGAGGCATGTGTTGTTCTCACCTAGTTGGCCATAGTTTGAATGGGGATATGAGGCTGATCTGATGCATCACCCTTCATCGAAGTATACCAATAATCCTCCTAGTTGGGATCAAGAGTGTGCGCTTTCTCATGTACAACCACTTATTCATGATGATCAGAGTGTGGTGTTGTCATGACTATAAGGATAGAAGCATGCGCTTGTCCCTTGATCTTAAATAGTGTCGGAATATGCCAACTGAGTTCTTAAACTGTTGCTAAAATGTATTATCATTTTAGAAAAGTGTGTGAAGGGATAAGAGCCTTCATATTTTTTGTCTCCATGATGAAATTATATATGTATTCTATTGAAGTAGGGATATGCATGCACTTATTTTCTAATTGTTCCATCAGAGTATGCCTTTGGGATTCATATATAGGGATAGGAATATGAGCCTTCTCCATGATTTCTACAGGAATAAGCCTGCAAAATTTTTTATATTGAGCATGTATATGATCCTACTGGATGGTCCCTACCAGAGTATACAAGCAGTCATCGTTGGTAGGAGTGGGGATATTCTCCCTCTCTTGGACATTTGACACCTTTCTTCTCTGATGTGTTTGCCTTCCAACTTGTGCCGGGGAGTTAGAGGGCACAATGTATCAGATGGTACTCTTAGTAAGAAACTAATGGGTACTGACGGAATGGTTTCAGTGAAAGAGGTTACCAGGATCCCTCCTAGGTGGCTCCTGAACCTAAAGAGATCCATATTGGGATTCCTGGTCCACCTTCCTTAGATACAAATGGTGGCGGTAATGGCACTCCATGTATACACTCCCGAAGCTATTGGTTGTGGTAAATAGATCAATATATTTAGTAGTAGCCTTTCTTGGGTGATGATGACCTGATAACCATCATGTCTGGAGGACGTCATGAGAATCCACCATGGTTGGGATAATACCATATCAACGGTACTCCTGAAACATCATATTCTCTACCAACTGTTGGAGTCACCATGCAGCTGAGATTGTTTTATAAAATATAGAAGTTGTAGTTGTGGACAATTTTCAAAAACAAAAGCTGGATGATGATGACATCATCTCAAATTAGGATGTTTAAGCAGTATCTGCAATTATATAGACAACAAATAACATTCTAGATATGTTTTTAAACTTACTAAATATTTACATAGTCTTAAAAAATCCCCTAGGGTTTGGTATGGTAGATTAATAGCATTCTTGTTATAAAAAAATTAAGGAAATTGGGGATCCAACACTTTTTGTAAAATAAGTGAATACAAATATTATGATTTTAAAAATTTATGTTCATGATATTATATTTGGATCAAATAAAATATCTTAAACCGATTACTTTGTGGATCTTATGAAATTGGAGTTTTAAATAAGTATGACGGGTGAGTTAACTTATTTTATTAGTTTTTAAATTAAAAAAAAACTAGAAGGAACTTTTATATCTCAACATAAATATATAAAATATATTCTTAAGAAATTTGGTTGTGCGAATACTAAATGTATTAGTACTATCATCGGTACCTCAAATACCCTTAACCTTGATGAAGCTAGGAAACCGGTTGATCAAAAACAATTTAGAGGTGTGGTAGGAAGATTACTTTACCTACCTGATAATTATCCAGATGTATTTTTTCTATATTTTTATGTGAAAGATATAATTAAAATCCAAAGGAATCCATTTAAAATCTGCAAAATGATTTTTTTCTTATCTTAAGGGAACTATGGATTTATGACTTTTTTGTTCTTCTAGAAATGTTTTTGACCAAAAAATATTTCTTGATACTGATGTGATGGTTGTATAATGGATATGAAAAGAACTTATAGGACTTATCATTTCCTAAGAAATTATTTTGTTTCTTGGTCTTATAAAAAACAACACTCATTATCACTTTCCATCGCTAAACCCAAATATATGGTAGCTGGGAGTTGTTGTGATCAAGTATTGTGGATGCAAAACACACACACCAACTATGTCATGAATTGTATAAAAACTCAAATATTTTTTGATAACATAAGATCCACTATTTTAAGTAAAAACTGATCAAATCACTCACATGATAAACATATATATATATATAAGAAACTATTTTCTTTGAGATTACACACTTAATGGAGATGTAATTTAACAATTCATCAGAATACAACCACAACATTCGAATATTTTTTCAAAACCACAACCTTATAATATATTTGAATAAATTAAAAATAAGTTAGGAATGATCAACATAAATTAATCATTCATATCTACTTCTTTTGTACCCATATACTTAAATTATGTTACTCTTTTTCATAGGTGTAGTACATGTGTTTTTCTGCTTTTCAAAACTTTTAGTTTTTCTTTATAACTATTTTTTTTCTAAAAATTTATGTTTTCTTAAAGTGTTTATCATAATTAGTTTTTTGGGCTCATAATTCCAATTAAATATTGTAGAGTCATAATTTTTAAAAGTGTTTCTAGTCTCAAAAAATATTTTAAAATTTCCAGACTCAGGATTTTGAATATTTTTTTGGACAAAAAATTTGTAATAAAATTTTTAAATTCAAATTTTTTGATTATATTTTCTATCAAAAAAATACATATTCAATAATTCATAATAAAAACTATTGTAATCTATTTATTTTATAAAAACCAAGAGGAATAGGTTATTCATACTGATGGATTTCATCACTCCAAAAGGTACTTATCTATTATTTTTACTTTTGTACACTATCTAATTACATTAGTTATTTTATTTTTGTTGTTATTATAATTTTTAATCTTAAAATAAAAAAAGTAGTTTTTTGTTAATTATTTTTTAAGAAATATTCTGGTCATATTTATTCTCTATACGATATAAGTTTTTTAAAAACCTTGATAGTTCAAAATTTCTAAAATTTTTATTCAAATAAATATAAACCACTAGATTATATTGGTTTTAATATCATCCATTGGATTTATTTTGGAAAATAAATTGACACCATGAGTGTCTATATATGAATGGACCCACTCAGTGTCCCATATCGATTTTCCTCTTATTTTCCCCCTAATTTTTTTCCTTTAAGTTTAACAGTCTAAAAAATCATCTTTTTATCTGATTCCCCAGATCAAATTCCAATTCGAATGGCCAAAAAAAATATTTTTATAAATGATATGTTTTCAATGAAAGTATGGTAAAAATGTATTTTTATGATAAGTATGATTCCACTTTGAAAAATATTATTGATTTCTAAGGATAGTAATCTGTCTGTGTTGAGATATTTTATAAGGATTTTGATTAATTTTATCATGATTTAGTTCATGATTTATATAAATTTATTGTGTTATTTCAAGAAGATATAAAATATTTTTTTCTGGAATGTATGGGAATAGGTAAACAATTTCATAAAAGAAAGCTGTAAGTCTAGTAGGAGTTCCCTCTGAATGGGAAGCTTATTTTCCCCCACACAAGATTCTAGATGATCTTTTATCTTTTAATAGTAATAATAATAAAAATTCTTTGTTTGATCATTATGAATAATTAATGAAGGTTTCCCATTTTACATCATATAACTGTGTAATTTCTTTATATATGTAGGGGCTTCCCATACCAAGGAAGGGAAATCGTGATACCCTAAAATTTTATAATGTTTTCATTTTGTAATTTTTAGTAAACACGAGGAAGATTGATTTGGTGAGTTTGGTTTTATTAACTATGAATAACATCAAGTCTGGAATAAATAAATCAAAGATCACCATGTCTTCGGCCTTTAGAAGTAAGCTGATTGAGGACTACATGTCATTTTTCAAAATAGACAACAAATCGACTCTGAAGAGAGAAAATATTTCATTCATAAGTGAAGATACTATGAATATGATGAAATTTATTTTTTATTCCAAAAATAAAATAAGTTTATTGAAAATGGATGTGGTGTTTCATTAGAGGCAGAACAATCAAATAAGAATAAAAAGGATGATAAGGAAGGGAAAAGGAAGGTTGAGACCTCTCCGCCTATGAAATAAAAGAACAAAAATAAAGTACCTAATGAAATTATTTACGAGTGGATTAAGAAGAATGATAAAATGAAACCTAGAGATCTTGTAATTGGAATAGACCCTACTAAGGACAAGGACTTATTGCTTCTGATACCTTCCAAGAAGAAGGAAATATAAAAATTAGAAGAATATTTTGATATATGATCAAATTTTTGAACATATTTTAATGGGATATGAGGGAGAATATAGTAATGTAGTTCCACATACATCCCAGACCAATCAAGTTAACCTAAATGCATGATTAGTGCTTCAAGAAACTATTAATTTTCATATCGAGATTCTATCTTTATATGATAAAGGGAAAGGAAAGGTTATTGAAGATGAATTGGTACCCCAATTTCTTCAAGAAAAAGAATCATAATTGGAACCTACTAGAAAAGGATATTTGAGAACAACCATACAGGTTTAAGAAGGTCTAAATAAGGCTCTTGATGAATAATTTGAAGGTAAGGATAAAGATCAAAAAGTAGTTGTTGAAGAAGAATAAGAATACAAAAAATTGAAGAAAAATTTGAAGAAAATAAAGATAAAGAGAATGAGAATTAGGGAGATCAATGGAATGATGAGAATAAAGAGGAATAATAAAATGAGGAAACTCAATATAAAAAATCATCGGATGCATCATCATTTTATTTAACCCCCCTATATGATAATGAAGAAAATTATAGAATTTATAAATAGAAACTATGAATTTATAAAGGATAATCATTAGAAGAAAAATAACATTCATCATTTAAAAAGATTTAAGATGATCAAAATTCAATGACTAAGGCTGATGATAAAAAAAATATTGAAGATATGGATGTCATGTAAATTTATAATGATAAGTTAGTTTAGAAAAATGTTTCTAAAAAAGTTCACAAAATCAGTTTCAAGAAAACCAAATAAGAAAGAAGAATTTTTACAAGTTAGAATAGGAAAAATCAAACCACATGATGTGTAATGAGAATAACAGGATTCAGTCAAAAAAATTTCATTTGAAGGAGTCGATTATATTAGAGTTCTTTAAAACTTATTAAAGTAACAAGCTCATATTTTCTGAACCTTCAATCCCGGTTTCAATTGATTTAATAAATTTTAAATGAGAAATTATAATCGATCATGGTTTTAATAGAAAAACTTATTTGGATTGAGGCTCAGTTGAATGTTTATTAGCAAAGTTACCAAACTCATAAAAAGTCATGTAATAAAATTGTGAAGTGGTATCACTAAGTATAAGTTGATCTAAAGTTACATGATGAGAATTTTTATGATGTAAATAATATCAACAATGAATCACCTAAATATTTCATCCAATTATCAAAATACATGGAAGACCAGGGAAACTCTGTATAGTGTTTTATAGATACAACTGGTAACCATACTGAGGAAGTAAAATATTTGAATGGGACGATCTGATACTTGCTGTTGAAAATAACTAAACTCAAATATTTTGAAGAGATATTTAAAAAATTAAAAAATCATAATATGGAAATTTATAAAAACTAAAAATTTTGGAATCCAAAGAATGGTTTTATAAAGAAAATATTCAGTAGTTATAAAAGGATAAAAAGGAGTTCAAGTAGATAATGACTTTCATAAATATGTTGATGACAAAATATTAAATCTTTTTTCTTCTGAACTATTTTTGTAATTTTATTTAAAAAAATATTGATTTTTTTTATAAAAATATGAATTTTCCATCCAATTACAATTTATTTGAATATTTTAAAAATTCAATTAGTTGAATGTTATTTAATACATTCTATGGATGATTAAGTACTTCATTATATTGTTTTGTATATTTTATTTTCCAAACATTTTAGAAAACAATGAATCCCTCCACATTACCTTTTGAAAATCAGAACAGGGGATAATTTTCTAGAAAGTGGGATTTTTTCAAAAATGAAGTCAAGAGTTTAAGGGGGGGATTCATTTTATCAAAGGAATATTTTCTTACTAAGGTGGAGAAATTTTGATATAGGAGAAGAATTTTAAACTAAAGGGAAGAATACAAATCTTATAAGAAAATATTATCCTAAAGAAAAGTTAATTGTATTCAACATCATTATATTCAAATGAGTTATAAACATAGGGGGAGTTAAGATTAGATGTTCAACTATAAATATGAAGTAATTAAAATAAATAGAATTTAAGATTTTCAATGTTTTTTTTCATTTAATTTTTCAGGTTTTTGATTTCCAAAATGGGGGAGATCCTTGAGTTAGATGTTTTACTTCATAATTTTCCATTTCTTTTGATTTTGAAATCACAAACACATTCTTAATACATGATTACTGAATTTTTATGTCCAATGTATTTTAGTTTTTTTAAAAAAATAATATTTTATAATACTTAGAATACGATATTCAGTATTATGAGAATAAAATTTATATTGTTTATTATGATTATCGTAATTAGTATGTGTTCAATTATTCAGTTCATCTTTATTAGATCAGGTGTTAGAATTTATGTCTTATCTATCGTACTAAAAAAGACTTAAACATAAGACTGATACCAATACCAATAAAATAAAATTTAAACCCATAAATATTATCATATTTATAGACATAAAGAATTCCATCACACTGAATATGTTTATAATCATATTCGGAAGAATTATTTCTAATTTAAGGAATAATTTTTAAACTGTAATGGTTTAAAACAATATGACATCAGACATTAAGTTATGCCAGATCATTATTATAATCCATGTTCCAAGTATCCAAGTTGTTGTAAAAAACATAGAGAAATGTGATCTTTGGGGGAGAAATATGGTCATTTGGAAGATTCTTATAAATACCAAGTCATTCAAAAAGTTTATAGTTGTCGATTACTATTGTTGAATTTCATTTTTCATTTCTCATTTTTCAAAAGTTCTGAATATTTATAATCATGGACGTCTTATTCCTAGTATTTGTAATTGTTTAGAATTTTAAGGAATCCTTTTCAGGTTGCATTCTTATGAACATTTACATTGTAATATGAATCCAATAATCATAATGATATAGGGATTCTATGTATATGAAGATAGATAATTTCATCCCTTAGATTGAAGGCTATCGGGATTGGTAAATAGAGAATCCAATAATCGTATTTAGGGCTTGTAGGTATGGGAATAGAGATCCATTTTGATCATCATATTGAGGGCTTCCCTAGTAAGGGAATATAGACTTTATTGTAAGTATAAAATAAGGGATACCTTTAGTATGGTTTAGAAACATCCTTTATCTTAAGGTTAAAAGTGGTTTATTCATTTAATATCCAATAATTCATTCTTATATTTTTTAGCTGTTATATTACATGTTTATTAAAAGTTTTATATTCCCCTACACATATAATAGAAATTGAAACATTGTATCCATCTTTATATTTTGTTTTTTATCTAAACTATTCTAATTAATATAAAAAAACATGGATTAATCAGATCTATTTTGATTTCGACCTTTTACACTCTGATTTAATCGTATAGATTCTCATTAAGATTATGTGATTATGATCATCAGACTGAGGTCCATTTCTGATAATATACTTTAATAGGCCTTTTGTATTGTTTAGTTTAATACTTTTAAACTAATTTTTTAAAAATAAATTTCACCCCCCATCTTATAATTATATCCATTTGAGAATATTGGTGTGATACTAATCTGCATTAGTTCTGTAATATTGATCCAACAATCATAACATCCATGAAATGAAGACATAGAAGGCCAAACAACTAAATCCATAACTCAACATAAGCACGATCTTATTGTGTTAGACCTAATAAATAAAGTTATAAAGTTAGATTTATTTCAAAAAGGGGTGTTGTAAAATTGGGTGCCTAAGACCCAACTTGAATAGTACTTTTCAATTACCATATTATATATAGAGTGAGATACACATTATGTATTGATTCCATAATAATTTTGATATTTACATTTCCACTATTTATAAGGTAATTTCCATATATTATTTTTCATATAAAAGGTTATAGTAGTTCCTTACCTATAATAAGAACCTATAGTTACCATGAAATTAATCTAAAACATATGAGATGTGTTCTAGATACATCATTCTAACAAGACATATATGATGTCCAACCATCATGTGTCAGGGGATCATAAGTATTGAAAAT
Organism: Viscum album; assembly: GCA_963277665.1. NCBI lineage: Eukaryota > Viridiplantae > Streptophyta > Magnoliopsida > Santalales > Viscaceae > Viscum > Viscum album. The sequence goes on from OY728119.1 coordinate 451,066,117, forward strand.
TATTCTCATCATTTTTTCACTTATTGATATTTAGTATATGAGATCATGAGGTATGAACCACCAATAGGAGGACCACATGTTTCAAGTTTTATTAGTAGTTCCTATCTGTAAACATGTGTAATGGTATTATGGATTGATATTATTATTAGTTTATATATTTGATCATGGGATTTGATGAAAAATGGAAACTACAACATTTATGTCATAGTGATGTAGCTATTTTCTATACATCATTGGTTGTATTTCATAGATAGAATAATCAAGATATAATTTTTCACTTCTAAAAGGAAGTAATATCTTTGGTCTAGTTGACTAGTATGTTAATACCCGGACTAAATCCATTTCCATGGTTGAATAAGGAAATTGTTTCTAGTTATATCAATGAATAATAGAGCATAATAGGATGATGAAAAAATGTGTGTCTTTATTTACGATATAACATGAGAAAATATGTTATATTAAATGACATATGTTCATAGGGAAGGTTTTCATTTCTATGAACTTCCCTTATATCTTTAGGGTCCTTGTTGGGTTAACAGACTCTACTTGTAGTCTATGAATATTATTCATTGTTTTCAAGATAAGGGCCTTGAGGGTCACACACTTAGAGTATTCAAAAGACCTCCCTATTTTAATGAATAATATTGGACATGGTGGACATCACCATGGGGTCTGTGTGATGTACAAAAATATAATATCTTCATGAAATTAATAAAATCATATTATTTGATTTTAGAATAATTGGTACTGAATTTATTTATTAAAATTATTCATGAAATGATAAGTGAATACATGGAAAAATATTATATAAATGAATATTTTATTAATATTTGAGGTTCATTTAGCATTTGTGAGAAAGAAGAGTCAGTTAAATGTAACACTTTTATCGTGTAATATACTTATTACATTAAAGGTAAGTGATAAAAATATAAATGAAGTTTATAACATGGTTAGTTGGTCCTAACACGCCATTAATGGTTTATTTAGTGGGTAATGAATATTCGGGGATTAAAGATCCATTTCTGAGTATTTTTCAACTCATTGTATTAAGAGGAAATCTATTGTGAAGAAAAAATTAATCACAAAAATTGAAGATTCTCTATATAATCTCTACCTCTTCTTAGATAGATAAACTCTTGATCTAAGAAATAGACCCAAGTTCATCTTCTTGGATCGAAGGATTGATATAGCTATAATCATCGGGATATTAAATGTTTTTTCATATCTCTACTCTAGAACCTGGGTTTTAATGACCAATTCTACCATATACATTCAAATCATGTGTGGATGATCTAAATGTATATGTATATGGTTACTTCATGAAATAGTCACTGTAAATGAATAGTTGTCAAACACATCATCAAATTGAATGAGGTATTTTTTTGATTTGTCTTTCATGCTTAATTTTCTTCATGAGGGATGCCTGACTGTTTTACTAGCTAGTGAGTCCCCAAAGCTTATGTATTTACATATATTGTAGCTAAAAATGTTCAAATCCCTTTCCCTTCTATTTCTGTTTCACACCTGAGTACCTTTATAAGTAATTCTATGAAAAAAACTAGGAGAATCCGGAAAATGGATTTATACACCCTTGTGCATTAATATAGGGTGAACCTATTCTTTTTTATAAGAAGAATTATGGTCCAATGTTTATTTTCATTAATTATCAAGAACATAAAAATTTCACTATTATGAACAATAATTTTATTCCTAGTATTAATGACTTTCTTGATCAACATCACTAAGCTCAATAATTTTCCAAGGTTGATATTCAATTTATAATTCACTAGATAAGTTTCAAAATGGAAGATATACCCAAGATAGCATTCTTTATTAGGTATGAACATTATAAACTTATAGAGATTCTATTTTTACTTACCAATGACCCCAACATATTTATGGATCTATTAAATAGAGTCTTTAGAGATTACCTTGACCAGTTTGGTGTAGTAAATATAGATGATACTCTCATATATTCCATGATCATGGAAAATCATGAAGATAATTTTAGGATTATGTTAAAGAACATGATAAAGGAGAATTTGTTTTCCAAATTTATTAAGTGTTAATTATACCTATATAAATTATCATTCTTAAGTCACTTAATTATAATAGATACTATACTGTTCAATCCATCAAAGATGTAAGTTATTGAGAGATGAGCCCAACCAACCACTATTATTGAGGTCTATTGTTTTATTGGATTAAATATAAAGTATTACATATTTTTGATACATTTCATAGGGATATAAAATACCCTAACAATATTTTCATTTAACAGAGACATGTTTCTTTGGATAGTTGAATGTGAAGAATATTTGAAGGATCTGAAGAGTAGGCTGGTTAGTGCACCTATAAATACACTACCGTGTAGTGTAAATGAGTTTTTAATAAAAAATGATACATCAACAAAGTAAATGAGATTTGTTTCTCATGCATAATGGCATGTTAGTAGAATATTCCTCAAAAAAATTATGGTGTATGATAAAAATTACCCGATTCAAGGTTTAGATCTTGAAGTTGTAAATTTTTCATTGAAAATAAGGAGGCCTTATATTTATGGAGAAAGGTGTGGTATATATACTAATAATAAAATCTTTAAATATATATTTACACAAAAATAGTTGAATATGCACCAATAGATATGGTTGAAGTTGATTAAATATTATGAATGATCAATACATTTCCACCATGGGAAGGTGAACAATGGGGATGATGCTCTAAGTCAAAAGGACCATTCTTATTTGTCCATTATGAATATTGAAAGATATAAAATACTTAAGTATTTTCAAAATAAATACCTCAAAATTATAAATAATGGGGAAAATCATGCCATTATCAATTAATTGTTCAACTAACAATCCATGTTATAATTAAGGAGTCACATAAAGAAGATAAATATATTCTAAAGATGGTAAGGATTATTATTTAGTTAAACCTTGAAAATAATATAATGATAAGTTTTAGGAGACATATATGTGTCCCTTGAATACAAAAATTTAAGAATGAGTCATTTAATGAAGAATATATATCTTCATTCCCAATACATCACTGAAGTGCAATGATATGTGGAGATATTAAAGATCTTTTCTTATGTGAAAACATGAAATGCGATCTCATGGAGTATGTATCTCTATTCCAGGTATGTGATCCAGTTAAGGATAAACATAAAAATTACAGGGGTATGATGAAATAATTACCCATACCTCTTTGTAAATGGGAAAACATCAACATGAATTCCATCATAGGACTCCCAAATAAACCTAAATTCCATAACACCATCCGGGTTGTAGTCAAACTAATTTTAAATTCAGTGCATTTAAATTATATTAGAAAAGATTTCTATTTTGACCAAAATTCCATGGTAAACATTAAGGATGTGGTATGGTTTCATTGAGCACCACTCTCAATTTTATCACATCAAAATATGAGTTTTTCCCCAATTTGTTTGGATAATTCTTTAGTATGAATTGAATATAAAGTTAAAAATTATCATTGTATATCATCCTCAGATATATGGTCTATCTGAGAGGACCATTAAAACCTTAAAAACATATTTTGATATATTTTTATATGGATTTAAAATGTGGTTATGATAAAAACATTTCTATAGTTTACTTTTCATACAAAAATTTATTTCATATCATGATGTTTAAGGTTGCACAAAATGGATGACATAACATGTATTTAAGTTATTGAAATGAGAAATGTATACTATATAGTTTATATTTTTAATTAAATGACCTATAAATCCCAAATGAATTATATTTTAAGATTATTTTATATAGGTTTGATAATGGTTTTCACACATGACAGATACATCTTGGGCCTCTCCAAATCTATGAGGTCTACATAAATAAATTTATAAATCTATTTCTAAATGGAAAATAATTCTAAGATCACATATCCTAGAATATGGTGGTAGAAGAAATAATTTTGAATAATTTTCAAAAAAATCATCCTTTAGATTATGGGTATGTAGAATATTAAGTTAATTATAGTCTAAAAACAAATAAAAAAACATGTTCATTCTCATGACTAATAAAATATACCATTTTTATCATTAACAGATTATTAAATCTAATTATTTTATATAACATGTGTGTTATTCTTAGGGTATACCAGTGGTTGAAGCTGAGTTTTTATGTCCCCATCTATCTTAGTGCTTCATTTATTTTTTTTTTCTATCCAATATTTGAAGAAAAATCACTCATTTATTATGTGTCATAAAAATCGATTTTTGGGGAAGTAGTTAGAATGGTTTTTTGATTTCATTGTCTCAGTTTTATTTATATTTTGATGTATAGGAATTTAATTCTATAAGAAAAACATGGTGTACCTAGGAACCTACTCTTTTTGGAAGTATTATACCTTATTTTATATATCTTTTTTAAATTGACTGCTTGATTTTCTATATTTGTGTATTATTCTTCTATAAGGATGTTCTTATGGATAAAGATAAATTTCATGAAGTGGTACATTGAAACCTTGTTGACTAAATTTAATAGTTTTATTTCATTTATGATTTTTATTTATATAGGGTTACCCTTGGATTAAAAAAATCAACTATTTAAGAAACTCTTTATTGATCATCATGGGTTATCATTATCTAAAAGGAACTGAAGGATATGATTGTTTATATAAATATTATTCCTATCATAGTGTGATGGTTTAATTTATTAGATATTTTAAACCTATTAAGGTGTATTTCACTAGAATATGAAGGACCTTTGTGATGGTGGATTATGGAAAAATACATGGGTATAAATTTTTGGGTGAATAATTGATATTTTTCATTAGGATAGTATCCAGAATGATCTATTTATGAGGAAATTAATTGAATGAGTTTATATGGTATGTAACTAGCTAGGATACATAATAATAACCCTATAGGTCAAGAAAATTCTTCCCAAGAAGGTGCATTGACTTTTATAGGTGGGGCCTCATCTCAAATTTTCTCATTTATAGGAATATTCATTCATATTTAATCAACAATAATTTATTAAACATTTTAAATCCCAAGTTTAATATGGGAAATATTACCAGAAATAGAAAAATGTTCATCAAATATGGATGAATAGTGGTAAAAATTCAAATAGCATCCTTACCATTATCAAAATTATGTTGGAATAAATTAATGGTATATTAGATGGATGTAACAATGCTCAATGATGCCTTTTTCTATGATTGTCCATGTTATCATCATTAATTTCACCAAAAATAATGTTTTCCAATGTTATTACATACTTATATGTTTTATAATTGATGATATGTAATGGAGTATTAATGATAACAACTATGATAATATTCATAGGCACGAATCCTATAGGTACTAAGTCATTTTTCATGTCGATGAAGTATGAAGCTTTATTATACTTAGAGTAATCATTAAGGGTATCATAATGATCAGATCTGATGACTATAAAATTTATCAAAAAAATCGATTTTATATCCTTAAATGTATCATTCCATTATCCTCATGCACGTACTAAGGTGACACAGAAGAATCCAAATAAATGGTGATCCTGAGGGAAAAATTATAATCATTGTCTCATCGCATTCATCAAATTTATTAAAATATTATAGAGAAATAAGGGGTATATAAAGGAGATAGATATTTTTTCATAATTATCTATTGATTGTAGTGTAATTTTTATATAACATGGATATCCATTGGTTAATTGGTTATTTATGACGCTATCATAGGGTCTGAATCTATGAGATTGTGTTAGGTCCAAAAGACTGAGTACCCTGAAGGGGGGGGGGGGGGGGTGAATCAGGGTATGAATAATTTAAAAATAAAGCTCGTTCTGATGTTGTTTCACTATTAAGAAAAACACTCTTCTCTCTCTTTCTCATTGCACAATATAAACATAAAGTAAAGCATTCACATGACATAAAATTTTTTACTTGGTTCACCTCTAAGGGCTACGTCCAAGGAGCATACGATGACAGGTTGTTAGTCATACCAAATTCCACTAAACATAACTAGATATAGATTACAAGGTTCGAGTAGAGTCACTCTATCCCTGGATCACTACCTTTACAAAGTTTAGGGTTAACTCACTGCTTTCCCAAGGGTCACTCCCTATTTCTCTCTCTCTGGATCACTACTGGTGGAGAGGATCACCTTCTTCCTCTTCCTTTTCTCACTTCTCCGGAAAGTATCCACTCACAATTTATAGACTTGTAGGACTCTTCATTATCTCTAATTAATACACCCTCTATTGTGTGTGGATGCTCTGTTGAACTCCAAATTTCACCCGTAGATAAATTTCACTTTTTACTGAAGGTATCAGGAAATATTCTAGCTTTCATGCAGCCCTGAATAACCGCCACGAATCAACCTTACTTGGCACGCAAGTCTAACCTGGTGCGCAAGTATCGGCGCGCAAGTCACAACGGGCGCACAAGTCTACCTCACCAACTTGCGCATCACAAACTTCTGCAACTCCAAACCTACGTGACTCAATCCATTTTATGCCCTAACCAATATTGGTGTGCAAATTCAAACATTGGCGCGCAAGTCCACCTGCGTGAACACACACCACCTACGTGACCACCACACTAGTGTGACGGGAGCTCTAATTTTTCTAAGTGTTGAACTCCGTTAAAAATGAGGAGTGGTGGTCCTGTATTTAAAGGCATTTGGTCAACCTATACAGCGGCGTGCAAGTCAACCCTTGACGTGCAAGTCCCAACGCACAGGTTTCTTCCCCTGAAATACACCTACACAACCCTACTTCCTTTACCATATTTTGAAGATCTAATCTTGAAAAACATATGGTGCACAACTTTCCAACCCTCCTAGGCACCGACGCGCAGGTCATTTCACGGTGCGCAATTCACCTGCGCGACCACACCAATACCTACACGACCCTCTTTCGTTTTCCATATTTTGACCTTCTGATCTTGACAAACATTATGCGCGCAAGTTTCCTCTCTTTCAAGTACATGGAACACAAGTCCCTTTGCCAAAAACAAATTTTCTTCATTTGTCGATTTTCAAGCCCAAAAATTTGGTAAACACTGAAAAATGGCACCACCTTGTATCTGTTCTTTTGGTACCGCCTCCAGATCATCCATTCCTTTGTCAACATTATTGAATCAAACATGGATCATTGACTACAGCTCTTGAACTCGACATTCCACCATGAAATCCCCTTTTTCAACAAATTTGTATGTCATGGCTTGCTTTGTCAACAATTACATCACAGTTTTCCACTTTGTCAACAAACACAATCACCTCAAAGATGCTTCAATGATACCATAAGGGATTTTTTTCCAACAGATTGGAGGATAACAATGTGGAAAATTGGTATCTCAGATTATACTTATGGAGGAGATCCATGATGATATGTATCTTACACAATTATTTGAATAATAATATGAATATAAAAACTATATATATAAAACCATGATATTTTTTTGATATATTTCCCTATAAATAAATTGATTTATTCTAAATCTTGTGTTACACCTAACACCGATTTTAAACGAACTGTGATATACTCTTAAAATATTACTATTTAAAATGATAGTTATCACCTAGATGTCAGATTTGTGGATATGAATAGTAATAACTAAATTATGAAACATTTATGGCCATATATAAATAAAATTAATCCATTGTTTTTTAATTGATTATAAATGAAAATAAAAATCATTCAAAAAAAAAGAAATTTTATTTTCTAAAAAAAAGTTTTTATATGTGAAATGTATCTTTATTAATAAAATAAATTAATCAATATTGATGAATTATTTTAATTAAATTTATATATTATTTAATGGATAATTTTTTTAAATATTCCAAAAATATTTTTCTGGGCATAGGATAAGAATAAATCGAGTTTAATGCTTAAAAAGTATTTTTTCTAAAAACTGTTTTCTTCACATATTGAAAGATTATTTTAAAATTAATTTCTAACATTTATAGTTATTTTTTTGTATAAATTAATTACATATTTATATTCAAGTGCTTCAAAATTTAAAATTATGCCCCTTTTATTTTTGGTATATATGAATAGTAGTCGTGACAAAATTTACCACCTCGATAAAGGGTATTCTGGTTAATCTAGGTTAAAAATAAGTGATAAAGCCATAATTGTTCATTATAATTATTATTGGACACTTTAATTATTCCCCCAAAACATTATGTTCTAAATTGAGTCGTTTAGTGGAAACTTGTCCCTGAAAATGACTTATATATTATTTAAATAAAATAAAGTTTCAAAATGTCACCCTATATCTTTTTAATATGTATTATGTGTCCCCATAAATTAAAAAGTATGTTATGAATTAATATAATTTTTTTATTTTTATATTAATAAAAAAATATCTAAATAAACTTATTTTTAATTTTTAGTAATTTTATAATGACCTTAATTTTTTATGCAACACCAATGCAGTATTTTTCCGCTTGATAAAAATATATAATAAATGATTTAAATTTTATTAAATGTGACATAATTTTAATGAGTTAATGTGAACCATGATTTTTATAGATGAATAGAACTTATTAGTGAGATCTTAAAGCATTATATTTAAATTTCCTTAATATCATGGTGTATTTAAAGTTAAATTAAATGAATAGTGTCAAAATTGAGAAGAAGGATATTTTATCAAAATAATATTTTGTTAAATTATTTAAAAATAATTAAAATAATAAAATAAGACCAAGATGGTTATTATATAATCTAAAATTTCATTAATGTTTCATTTATTTCCCATTTTCCACCTTATAATTAAAAATTACAACCATTTAATATTGAAAAAGTTGTGACCGTAGTAAAAATTAAAATTAGTTAACTAAGGGTTAATCAAAATAATAAGGTTTTAAATTACAAAAAATTTTATCCAAATTCTATTTTATGATGGTATTATTACCCAATACAACCTTATCTTCACATATATTTCCATTTAGGTTTATTTTTCTATTAAATTAATTTATTATAATTTAATATTTTGAGAAATTCTTAAAGTGTACCTCACTTTAGTTATAAAAGGACACCTTCTACCTCACTTCATCGCATTGATTTGAGCCTTCTATCATGAAAAAAGTAATTTAATTTCCATTATCAAATTCTCCATCCACTTTTTATAGCTTCTAGTCTTCCCAAAATACCAATCATATATCCCTTTAGAGGGAAATATAAAGGATTTGTTCCAAATAAGAGGTAATCTACCTTACCTTTTCACTTTCTTTGGTTCTATTATTTACCTTATCTAAATAAATATTGTGTATCATAAAATAATAAATTATGTATCCAAAATATTTTTGAATGTTATTATAATATTTAAAATAAAATTATACACCCTCTTTCTTATCAAATGATAAGTGAAAGTATCGCTCGTGCGTACATACAACCAACCATCTTCACATAGCAATTTAATTCATTTTTTATAACCATAATTTATGAAAGGGTATTATAATGGATTTTAATGTTTATATATGATATTAATGAAAAATGTATACTTATTTAATTATAATATCACATCTACCTACTTATAATCTGATCCCTAGGGAAATGATAATGTTATTCGTGCGTATGTATGGACTTTCACATCCATGAAGCGATGTGATTAATTTTTCATTTATATGTTACTTGTATTGTAATAAGGAAGTATTTGATGAATATATATGATATATATTATATAATAATGATATAATAATGTTTAATTAATATTTAACTTTATTTTTTTCTGTCAATCTAAATATTAAAACAACATTAATGTGTATGCACAGCTTACCATCTCTATAAATGGTGTAATTCATTTTTCTATATCTAAATGTTATGGATGAAAATAAATATGTATATAATTAATATATATGATATTTATATCAGGAATAATATTATGTAGGTGATTTAACCATGATAAATTTATTTGTACTAGAACTAATGAACTGAAATACTGATGATAAATAAAACAGTTAACACCTAGAAGTAACAATTTTAATAAGGAATTATAAAAAAAATGTGTTAAAATGTTATAAAGAGATCATATATGATATTATAATTATGAAAATTACTCTTATATATAATCCTAATAAATATAAAATTATTATACAGGAGTTTAGAGTTATTTTGAAGCAATGTGTACTTGAGGTAAATGTTTTATGTTACAATCTCATTGTATATCAGTATTGTGTATAATTAAGCTTCCAATAATGTAATATTATTATCTAAATATCAATAAACCTATGAGTTTTATTATCCTCCAGTTATAACTTTAAAATTCTTTTTTCCTTTCATGTTATGTATTCAAGAGACTAAAATTATATTTTTAAGTAAAATCGACTTTATTTCTCTCTTTGATCAAATAATGTTTATCTTCCATATCTATGTTTTCTAAAAAATGTTAAATAAGATTTTTACTATTATTTTATGATTTTTTAATGTCATTTTTACAAATTATTCATTTTTTAAAAAATTTCTTGAAAGGAATCATTTTTTCATTTTCTAAATGAAGTCGTATTTGATTGTTTTCATAAAAAATATAGAAGAAAGGTTTTTATAAATTATATGGAATGAATGGATTTTCCAACTATCATTAATAAATTTTTATTTGAATATTATTGTTCTTTTTTAAAAAGTTATTTTCAAATAAAATTATTTATTTTATAATTTTGTAGCTTTTAAAAAATGATTTCAAAATGGAAAGGTTATTTTCCTCAAGAATTATTCCATGTGATCTTTTAAAATCATTTTCAATGTATGATGAAATTATTTGATATTAATTATGAAATATTTGGGATATTATCAAATGCTACCATATTTATTCTTTGTCTAAATTGTTTATGTGTAAGATGAAAACATGAAATTTTATGAAACCCAATTCTCTTCATGAGTTTTGATATGATGGATGCTTTATGATCTTGTGTCACACATATGTGTGATTTTTATTATGTAATAGTGGTTATATTATAACCAAGGATATTGGTTCTATTATAACCAAATATAGTGGTTATATTATAAACATGGATGGTGGTTACAATATAAACAAGTATATATGTGACCGATATATCCCTCTAATGAATTAAGTAAGGATTGATATATCATGACAAGATTGGAATGGTAAGTTAACCCAGTTTAGTAAGGAACTATGTCCCCTATGATGTTATTAGGAGTGAAACTTGACTACTATGATGGTTTAGGGAGTGATCTTTTTCCATTATGATATAATTTTCAATTTCCCTTTACTACTAATGTAATGATTTTCTATGCTTATGTGTATTCCAAAAATCAATTTCTTATACCTATGTTAAGATTTTAGTGTTCATGTCCTTTGATTACATTATAATTCATATCTTATGAACTTCAATATTTGTTCCATGAAATAATATTATGATATTTGATATGAAGAGTATAGTTTTCAAACAATAAGGTCATGTTTTAAAGCCTTATAATCATTTCATGCTTCTATGATCATTAATATCTCCCTTATTTACCCTTATTAAGAATTTAATATCTCAATTTTCTTATATTTCTTTTTCCCAGGTTACAAAGAATGGTATTAAGTATGAAATCTCTAGTTAGAGTGCTAATTATGAAGAAATAACTGAGAGATGATGTAGATATTTTATGAACCAATTGTTTATGTTTCCAATTTTCTAAATATACTAGTCCTAAATGATTATAGATTGGATTGAAATTTTATCTAATGAATATTCATCTATTATGATGTAATATTTATGTATTAAAATTATGGGTCTCTATATTTGGTGTTAGAGAAATTTTTAGTAAACCATGGGAAATTAAGATGAGAAAACTTTAGTAATATCTCTATAGATAAGTCAAATTATAATAAAAAATCCAAATGTTTTGGAAATGACCATGAATGGCATAGGTTAAACCTTTGGTTTCATAGAAGGTGTCAAGATTTAGAGATCCTATAAAATTTTTTCCATGATTATGTGGTTTACCACCATGATTATTTTTTCTTATACTATGCTTTGGGGTTTTAGTTAATATTTGGAACCTGAAGGAATCATGTTATTACTAAATTTCATAGACAATTAAATTATTATACTCATATATAATTGAGTGTCATGATAGTTAGAATGAAAAATCATATTATTATACTCACAAAAAATTCACAATCTATGAATCACATTGAGATTCTAAATTAGAAAATGAGGTAACAACATTTTGTTTATTCCTCCATGAGGAAAAATCCACCTTATTTTAGTGGGTCCACTGATCCACTAGTCACTAAGAAATGGATCAGTACCATTGAGAAGATATTTTACATTCTCCAATTTTTTGGATCCTGAAAATTTTATTCATTCTATTTATCATTCAGAATGAGAAGCATGTCAATAGTGGACTCTTATCAAGAATATGTGACAAGAGGAAAAAAATGACTCTATAGAGTGGGATGAGTTTAAGGGGATATTTTTCAGTAATTAATTCCCTGGTATTATACAAACAAGGATGGAGAATAAGTTTCTTGAACTCAAGAAAAAGGATAATGAATATAGTGGTACCTATAAATATAATTTTACAGGACTTGAAGGGTATGCTTCTAGTTTAATAATCATCCCTAATAGAAAAATTGATCAATTATTTGGTGTATTAAAACCAAGTCTCCAAAAGGAATTATCTATAAGATACTTTATTATTTATGATGAAATAATTTGATATCCATCCAAGTTAGAAATTTAAATTAAGGATTCCCACTACTCACATGGTTTTGATAAAAAATAAAGATCGAGTCTCATGATAAATTGAATAAATCACATGATGAAAAGAAATTATGACTACCTATATGAAAGACATGTGGGGAGAAACTTCATGGTAATTTCATGAGTGGAACTGGGAAGTGTTTTATATGTGGTCAAGATGGTTATAGATCTAGTTAATATTGATAGGTGGTGAAAATGAAAGTTTATATAATTGGGGGAAGGAAGACTCTAACTAATTCCCCACCCAAGCTCTAATGCCTCAAATTCAAGTTGTATCAAAATTATTCCAATCAATGAACTAATCCAAAATATTTATATGATCAGAATCAAGAAACACATAATGAAAAATAAAAATTAAAACACCATGTGATCACAACTGCTGAAGTGGGTTATGAGAATTACATAGGGAAAGGTATACTTATTATACACTCCAAAAAAGGTAATGTCTTATTAGATTATGAATTAACACACTCTTTTATATATAAAGAATTTTTTAATGGTATCAAAATACTCCATCAAATATTAGATATTGATTTAGTAGTAAAAAATCCCAAGGTTATGATGATAACATCTCATATTTGTGCTTCTCTTCCAATTCAAGTTTATGGGAATGTTCATCTTAAAAATATCATTATTCTTTCTCTAGTTGGATTCGATTTTATTTTAAAAATGGATCATATTTCATTAAATAAGTACCAAATAAATTACTAAGTAAGATAATTAATGGTTGATATTCGAAACCAACCTATGGTTTCCAAACAGTGTTATGACAATAATGAACTTTTGGTGGAAATTGCATCCATCATATGAGTCATAATTCATATGAAAAAGTGTATTTTATCTTAGATGATTGGGGAGAAACTCAAAATCAATGATATGCCTATTGCATGGGAGTTTATTTATGGATTTATGAAAGATTTTTTTGGTCTTCCACCAAATTGTTATGTTGAGTTTTTGATAGAAATCATACATGTCGCTACACCTATTTATAAGACTCTGTATAGAATGACCCTGATACAGTTTTAAGGATTGAAGAATAAAATCCAAGAGAATATTTACAAGGGATTTATTCATCCATTTGAGTCACCTTGGGGTACACATACTTTATTTATTAATAAGAAATATGGATTAATGAAACTCTATATTTATTGTTGGAAACATAACAAGATCACCATCAAGAATAAGTATCCTCTACCCATATTGATGAATTGTTTGATAAATTATGTTGAACTCAATACTTTTCTAAGATTGATCTTTACTATAGATATCATTAATTGAGGGTTAAATAAGGAATATATACCCAACATAGTATTAAGTACAATGTATATACATTTTTGAATCTACAGTAACACCATTTGGACATACTAATTCTCTCTCTATATTCATGGATTGAATGTGTAGAGTCTCTATAGATTATCCTGATTAGAATATAGTCATATTTATAGATAATATTCCTATATATTCAATGTGAAAGGAAGATCATGAAGATCACTTTGGGATTGTTATAAAGAACATGATGTAGGAGAAGATTAATGAAAAATTTACCAAGAAAGAATTTCATATTCAGAAAGTTTCATTCTTGGGTCATATAATCTCATGTGAGGCTATATCAATAGACCCTTAAAAGATAGGAGTTGTTGAACATTATACCAGAACAACCACTATGACTGAGATTCAAAGTTTTCTTGGTTTGGATGTATATTATTAGCTTTTTGTATTTGACTATTTATGGATATAAAATACACTCACCGTGTTAACTTGAAAGGGAGCCTAGTTCCTTTGTATGGATGAATGTGAAGAATTGTTTAAGGAATTAAAGATAATTCTAGTATGTGAACTTATATTTATACTACCATATAGTTATGGAGGGTTTTTAATATTTAGTTATGAATCTAAAAAGGGATTGTGATATGTCATCACATATAATGATATGGTTATAGATTATTCCTCATGACGATTAATGATCCCTGAGAAAAATTACCCAACTAATGATTTGGAGTTACCTATGGTATTATTGTTACTAAATATATAGAGGCATTATTTATATAAATAAATTTGTAACATATATACTAATAAAAAAAATATTAATATATATTTTCACTCAAAAAGAGATAAACATGCCCCAAATAATATGGTTGGAGATGATTAAATATTGTGAGTTATCAATACATTACCATGATGGGGAAGTGAAGAAGGTAGAAAATGCTCTGACCCGAAAGGATCGTGGTAGGTTATCTATGATAAGGATAAAAAGAGAATCTATATTTCATGACATGCAAAGGATGGATCTTTTAATACTAAAGGAAGGTGAGAAACCATATATTTCATATCATTGAACTATATATACAAGTGATGTTTAAAGACGTGCATAAGGAAGATGTACAACTATAACAGATGTGATAGATGTTACTAAGTTCAACCTTTATTATGATAGAATAATGCAATTTGGGTTCTAGTTGATCACCTTACGAAGTCAGAACACATTATTTCTGTTATTGAATATTTCTCTATAACATACCCAAACTTCTCATAAATAAATATTACATCTTAATAAATAAATATTAAAAAAATAACATAATGGTCCACACCAGAATCATTTAGGTCTAGTGTCGTTGGGAACATAAAGAAATAAACAACTGGTCTATAAGTGAGCAATATCATCTCCCACTACATTCTTCATAACTATCAACCTTCTTATACGTATCATAAATAATACCTTTCATCATAACCTAGGGAAATGAAGCATAAAAAGGGATAAGATCATATGCTCAGTGTAACATCCTGGTTCTGAGTGCCACGCATTGGGTGCCCCGAACCTGGGTCGCCATGTGACCTCAAGCGCATTTCCCCAAACACCAGAGGCTGCCGACTAGCAGCGAGGGCCTAGGTCTGATAGTGGGGAAACTATGACCTCATTTGTCAAAGTGTAGCACAGCAGAATACAAATAAAATATACAACGACGGCGGAAGAAATAAACCATACACAACTTAAAATAAATAACTGCAGTAGATATAACCAACTATATATAAAACATGATGCTACATGTCTCAAGTCCTTAGAAAACAGCCAAAACATGTTATACATCAGTACAGTACAACAAAAAAAAACAGAGTCCAGCAGAACAAGAAAAATAGATGGTAGCGGCATCACGAGCCTAGGCTCGGTCCCATGCCCTCCTACTCCTCAACAACAGTCAAGTACCTGTATAGGGACTCTTGCCCCTATCCAAACCTGTAGAAATGTAATCTACTTGGGCTGAAAAGCATGACCCAAACAAGGTGTGAGAAATATATCTTAGTAGGCACCCACCAATGGCTCGTGCCCAACTGCGTGTAAGCATGCAACAATAGTGTGCAATAGTAAAATGAAATAAAGTAAGCAGTACTAAAAAGTAACTAACTTAGAGGTTAAATTGCCATTTTATTATTTATTTAATCCATTAAATATTAGAAATCACCACAATGCATTTCTAAGCAAACATTCCACGTCCTCAGACAAGAAAAACCTTACCCTCAAGTAAGCAGAATCTAACCCACAGGTATTTCCCTCAGGCATAACAGATTTTTGCCCTCAGGCATAGGTATTTTCGCCCTCTAGCACAGAGTCTATTTCCCTTAGGCACGGAAGAAGTTTCCCTCAGGTTGAAATAACTTCTGCTCTTTGGCTAAACATTACAGTGCCCACAGGCTAATCACAACAACGCCCTCAGACTAACAGGTAATCGGACCATGCCCAACATGTAAACAAGAAGTAAACAAGCAATTCCTATCAAGTCAATTATACAATTACTACTTTAAAGGAATAACCTCAGGTATCCTGGAAAAACGACTAAATAGTGGAACACACCCCCGGGGTTGTTCCGGATCCAAGAAATGATCCCAAACAGCAGTTTTATAATTTATTCAATTACATATATAGTTTTAGGTCGTTAAAAATAGCCACAGGCTCAGCCATACGACACCCCAACATGGGTTCGTAGCACGGAAATGCACAAAACACACGGTAGTTGGAAAACTAAAAACCAAGCCACATACCTTATACATCAACGAGTGCTATACCCGAACGTCGTTTCTAGAAACGCCTAAGAACGACGTAGATATGATGATGAAATAAACCCGCTCAACCTTAAATAATTCCCGTTAGAGGAATAATTGGTAAGAAACACGCTAGGAGAAGAGAGGGCTTACCCACGCGGTTCCAACGTGATCGATAGCAGCGGGATCGGATTCCTGGTGCTCGATCGGCAGATCTCCCAAGGTTCGGCCTCCCTCTTCCGCTCCTCTCGTCTGGTTCTAAGCCTTCCCATTGAACAGGGGAGCCTACTACCCATTTAAGCGAAAAAAGAAAATTACACGGCGTGTACTTCCAAGTACACAGTGTGTACTTCCTTCATTTAATTGTTCCTCTGGTGGCACCGCCACACTGTTCATCCATCGACATGAGTACATGGCATGTAATCCCGACTACATGGCGTGTACTGTCGCCCAGTAAGCGGCTGCTCCACTGCCTTACTGTTTTGGCATATCGACTGACTACACGGCGTGTAAAGGACCACTACATGGCCTGTAGTCGGTTTCTACACCCTTCGACGCTAACATGGCTACACGCCCCGTTTACTCATCTCACATGGCCAGGAGTACACGACATGTGGAAAAATTACACGGCGTGTACTTCCAAAATTTAGGATTTTCCCCCATTTTCCATATTTTTCTCAAAAAAATTTAAGGAAAAGAGAAAAGAAGAAACCCATACCTCAAAATAAGAACCGGGTTCTTACAAACTTTCCCCCTTATAGCAATTCTTCACCGAATTTCCCTTCCAAGGGTGGTGAGGATATAGCCGTGAACAACTTCGGCCACTGAGAACGTACGTCGGTCTCCCGCTCCCAGGTTTCGTTCTACACTCAGCCATGCTACCATAGCACCTGTACGAGAGGAACTGACCAACCTTAGAGAACCTTCGTGCTCCTGTCAACGATACGAATCAGATGATCCTCAAAGGATGCATCCATCTGAAGCTCTAACTCCTTGGGCTGAAAGATGTGAGATGAGTCCGAATGATAGCAACTCAACTGAGATATGTGGAAGACACCGTGCATGTCTTGGTATCATTTCGGTAACTGCAACCGATAGGCAACCAGTCCGACTCTCTCCAGAATCTCAAATGGCCCCACATACCGCGGTGAAAGTTTACCCTGTCTCCTGATCCGCTTGTGTCCCAGCCTCGGCGAAACATGCAAGAAAACCTGATCCCCTACAACAAACTCCAAAGGTCGTCTGAGGCGATCGGAAAATGAATTCTGACGAGACTGCGCGGTAGCCATCCGCTTCTGAATCAACTGGACCTGCTCAGAAGTCTCCTTCATGAGACATGGTCCCAGTTGAGCTGCTTCACCTACCTCTAACCAGCACAAGGGTGATCGGCATGGCCTACCATATAAAGCCTCGTATGGTGCCATCTAAATAGTCGCTTGAAATCTATTGTTATAGGTGAACTCAACTAAGGGTATATGCTTCTCCCAAGAGCCCCCAAAGTCTAGGACGCATGCATTCAGCATGTACTCAAGCACCTGTATTGTATGCTCTGACTGAACATCGGTCTGAGGGTGGTATGTTGTGCTCAGAAGCACCTGTGTACCCATTGCCCTCTGAAAACTTTTCCAGAAACGAGACATAAAATGGTCGTCCCTATCTGAAATGATAGAACAAGGGACCCTATGAAGACAGAAAATCTCTTGGATATACAACCTTCTGAGCTCGTCAACATCGAAGGTCTCCTTGATCAGCAAGAAGTCATCTACCTTCATGAGTCTGTCCACAACAACCCACATGGCGTCATTACCACGAGGTGACCTTGGCAATCCAGTCACAAAATCCATCACGACATCATCCCATTTCCACTCCGGAATGGGTAACTATTGTAACAGTCCATCTGGTCTCTGATGCTCTGCCTTCACCTCCTGACAGGTGGAACATCTCATAACATAACCAGCTACACCTCTCTTCATAACCAGCCACTAGTACTGACGTCTCATGTCCCGGTACATCTTGGTAACCCCGGGATGAGCTGCCCAAGCTGAAGCATGAAACTCCCGCATCAGCTCCTCGCGTATATCCCCTAGAACCCATACGCGCCCATGGAAACACAAAACTTCATCATTGCCTATCATATAACCAGGAGGAGGGTCCACACTTTCCACCGACCCCCGTAGAACTAGGCCTTCTGAATCGGATAGCCGTTTCATCCTCACTCTATCCAGGAGGGTAGATGTCACAGCTAAAGAGGAAAGAAAATTCTTCCCCTGACTGTCGTGCACCCCCAGATGCATCTCAGAGAACAAAGAAATAAGCTTCCACTCACCATTGGCCTCCTGTACTGCTTGTATCTGAGTCTTCCTGCTCAGTGCATCAGATACTGCATTACCTTTAACAGGTGTACAAGCAAGCTCAAAATTGAAGGACTGTAGGTACTTGAACCACCTTCTCTACCTCAAATTCAGGTCACGCTGAGTGAAGATATACATGAATATTTTGTGGTTGGTGAAGACCACAAAATGCTCTCCCAATAGATAATGTCTCCAACAGCGCAACGCATGCACAACTACAGCTAACTCGAGATCATGCGTCGGGTAATTCCTCTCATGAGGCCTCAACTACCGAGATCTGTACGCAACAACTCGATCAACCTGCATCAACACTGCTCCCAGCCCAATACCTGATGCGTCATAGTAAACTGTATAGCTCTTCCCCTACTCTGGGAGTATCAAGATCGGTGCTGATATCAACCTTCCTTTCAGGTCCTGAAATGTTGTCTCGCAAGCTTCTGACCAAGAAAACATCACACCCTTCTTAGTCAGACCCGTCAACGGTGCTTATAAGTGGGAGAAGTCATGTATGAAGTGTCTGTAGTAACTGGCCAACCCTAAGAAACTCCGTATCTCAAAAATGTTCTTAGGATTATCCCAGAAACTACTTCTCTTACCTTCTCTAGCTCCACTACAACTCCTACCTCCGAGATGATATGACCCAGGAAGTGAATATAGTCCATCCAAAAGTGGCACTTTGAGAGCTTAACATATAACTGATGCTCTCTCAGTGTACTCAATACGATCTCAAGATGGGTGGCATGGTCACGTCGAGTGTGAGAGTACACCAAGATGTCATCCAAGAATACTACCATAAAAGAATCCAGATACTGATGGAACACTCGATTCATCAGAGCCATAAAAACTACTGGCGCGTTCGTGAGTCCGAACGGCATAACCAAGTACTCGTACAGACTATATATGCTCCGAAAATCCGTAAGAGGTATATCCGATGGTCTCATGCGCAGCTGATGATATCCGGATCTCAAGTCCGTCTTCGAGAACACTCGTGCTCCACGAAGCTGATAAAAAAGATCATCAATCCTCAGCAAGGGATATCGGTTCTTAACCGTCAGCTGGTTCATCTTCTGATAATCCACGCAAAGTCTGAGGGTGTCGTCCGCATTCTTCGCAAAAAGGACCTGAGAACCACATAGAGAAGTAATGGGTTAGATAAAGCCCTTTGCCTGTAAATCCTCTAACTGTCTCTTGAGCTCCTGCAACTCAGGTGTGGCCATCCTATAAGGAGGAATGGACACCGGTGCTGCTCCTGGCACAAGCTCAATGGAGAAATCCACCTCTCGCTCCAGAGGTAGACCTAAAAAGTCATCTGAGAAGACATCCCTGAAACGATAAACCACTGGAGGGAAATCCTTCGGACAAGTCCCCTGGTTATCCAGATATAAAATCTCAATCTGGGTTGTGACTCCACCTCACCCATGTTGCTCTGGTCCAACATGACTCGCCTGAACATCCCATTCTCCCTTGTATAGAAACTCTCCACCCTCTGGTGATGTGAAACTCACCCTGCGACTATAGTCGTATACAAAGGCTCGAAAGGGAACCAACCAGTCCATCCTGAGAATGACTTCATAAGATATCATCTCTAAGACATAGAGGTCCAAAAGAAAGTGAGACCCACCAACCTCAAGGGGGCACTCCTTGCACTGATGCACACCAGCCGTTCTAGTCCCCAACATAGTGTCTAGCATCATAATATCAGAAGAAGTAGAAACGCAGAGCCCAAGGCTCTCCAAAACGGGTATAGATATGAAAATATGTATAACACCCATATCAAAAATTACTGAAGATAAAACAGAAGCTACTAGAATAGTACCTCTGACTATAGAAGGTCCGGGATCCTGCTCCTGTTGGGTCTGTTGCACTGCATAAGCCTGCCCAGTGCCATGACCTTGCGACACAGCCTGGCTACCCTGAGCTGTCCCACCCTACTGCCTCTGAGATCCTGGTGTCTGGCTACCACGACCATGGCCACCATCTATACCTGCACGCCCTGACGTATTCCAGTTCCCTAACTAGTAAGAAGCCACTGGTCCTGCTCCCACATACAGAGTCTATACAGAACCCCTCTCACTAGCCAGTGGTGGAAACACCCTACAAAAGCGTTTCAGATGACCCATCTTGCCGTAAGCTCGACACTCCACTAGGTCTCATGGACACTGCGGTCTCTAGTGCCCCTCTCTACCACACTAGTAGCACCTGACCGGGCCACTTGAAGAATCTGCTTGGCTGGTACTGCCGTACTAAGAGAATTCCATCTGTCTCTTCCTCTTTCCAATAGAAATAGTACCAGTAACTGGTGCTGAACTTCCCTGGACCACACCACTAGATTCCCGCAGGTTCCTCTCTGTAATTAATTCCTGGTTCACAATAGCATGTATAATAGGCAACCTGAAAACATTCACCAGTGCTCAGATGTCATATCGAAGACCATCCTCGAAACGTCTGGCTCTCAATGTCTCATCACCCACCAGCATGGGTGAAAAATGATGAATCTCGGTAAAACGAGCAGAATATTCCATCACTGACATAGCGCCCTGCTACAGATTCATGAACACTTAGGCTCTTTCTTCCCGCAACGTCTTGGGAAAGAATAATTCATAGAAGACTGCCTGAAAATCCTCCCACACCATGTCTCTATGATGCTCTGACTGGGTGATGACATCCCACCACCTCTTGGAGAAATCACGCAGCATGTATGTCATGAGATTGACCCTCTGCCCTGGAGGCGTCTCAAGATGCTCGAAAATAGTTTGCATCGATCCTAGCCAAGTCTCTACAGCCTGTGGTCTGCCATCCCCTAAAAACGTAAGCGGATGTTGCTGCTAAAAGATTCGAGTAAGCTCAGCCATAGATGTGGCAGCTGGCAGTGCTCCCTGAAAGGTCTGTATGAACCGCATAAAACCTTCACGGAACTGCGCCTCCACGCCTATGTCTGGTATAATAGCGGGCGCAGTATCTGGCTCTGCTGGAGGATCAACTGGTAGCCCATGGACCACCATTTTTGGAGTATAGTCGTTGCTGCTCTCCTGGAGAACAACACGTGGTCATCTCGGCGACATGACTCTACAAGGTCAAAGCACACCTTAGATTCAAGATTTATCAAAGACCGAAAGTGAAGGAACCACAAAGGGAACAAGTGGAAGATGGAATTTCAAAATTTGCAAAACAAGACTACACGACGTGTACAATGACTACAAGACGTGTACTTGACTTCCCCTTCCCCTGCCCAGGTCCTTCTACACGGCTGAGCCACACGACTCCTATCGAACAAAACTACATGGCGTGTATAACATCTACATGGCATGTGTGGTGAAATTTTCCAACTGCCTGTGTCTTTTGTGACACTGCCGACTACTCGACTTGACACTACACGGCATGTTCCACCCGCACACGGCGTGTAAATCACCCCATTTCTCAGCCACATGGCTAACACCACACGGTCTGTCCTCGGGCAAGACTACACGACATGTCCTATAGGTGAACGATGTGTTCAAGGAGAGGTGACACTGACCCGTGTTGTTTGTTACACGACCGAGTCCCCAGGGCACACTACACGATGTGTTCATCATTAACATGATGTGTTTTGTACAGGAGTTCACCGACCTGTGTTGTTATTCACATGGTCGGACTCTAGGTCAACACTACACAGCGTGTACAAAAGTTACACGATGTGTTCGCCCCAAGCTCTTCCCTTCCCCGTGTCGCCACCAACACGGTTTGTGACACGGGAAGAGACTAAACGGCGTGTACTCTGGGTACACGGAATGTACTCAAAAAGTTTATTTTTCTTCCCAAACAGAAGGCCATACACGGTATATTTAAAGTACTACACGGCGTGTATACTGGGTTTCTAGACAGTATGCCTCATAAACTTCTCCAGAACCCAGAAAATACCGAAAAAACAACACCTAAGTGTCACATTCCGACCCGTGAGGTCCCATACTCACCATTAATCAATGTTTGACATCTTATCTGTGTTATAACCAAAATAAACAGTCAATGATCCACCAAATTCCAGTAAATGGGGGCCCATACTCCCCAAAAACCAAATTTTGGCGTCCATTATATGGATAGGCTCACACAAGTAAATACACTATCACAAAGCAGGTATTTATCAAGCAGCTATCACAACAACATGTTTTTCTAGCACAACAACTATCACAACAGCATGCAATTTCTAATGTGCCTACATGGCATGGAAACTATGAATGGCATGTGATATCTAGCATGTGCCTATATGATGCATGATACGGCATACCCTCATCTCATTGGGTTGCAAATAAATAGAACCCATTGATAAAACATAAACAACAGAATAACTAGGGTGTCACCCAATGGTGAAATCAAATCAACCGTAAATTGCAAAATCAGTAAAATTGCAATACGAGGTAAATTGGTTTTTCCCTGTACACGGGTTAGCTACGCCCGGGAACAGGTTATTACCAACTACCTTTCATCCTATCCCTGACTACGGCTCCAAATACTAATTCATAGAAAAGAACCCCTCTGATACCACTTTGTAACGTACCGGTTCTGGGTGCCACGCATCGGGTGCCCCGAACCCGGGTCGCCATGTGACTTCAAGAACATTTCCCCAAACGCCAGAGGCTACTGACTAGCAGTAAGGGCCCAAGTCTGATAGTGGGGAAACTATTCCCTCATTTGTCAAAGTGTAGCGTAGCAGAATACAAATACAATATACAACGACGACAGAAGCAATAAACTATACACAACTAAAAATAAATAACTGCAGTAGATATAACCAACTGTATATAAAAAATGATGCTACATGTCTCAAGTCCTAAGAAAACAGCCAGAACATGTTATACATCAATACAGTACAAAAAAAATAGAGCCCAACAGAACAAGCAAAACAGATGGTAGTGGCATCACGATCCTAGGCTCAGTCCCATGCCCTCCTACTCCTCAGCAACAGTCAAGTACCTATATAGGGACTCTTGCCCTATCCACACCTATTGAAACATAATATTCTTGGGCCAAAAAGCATGACCCAAATAGGGTGTGAGAAATATATCTCAGTAGGTACCCACCAAAGGCCAATGCCCAACTACGTGTAAGCATGCAACAATAGTGTGCAATAGTAAAATGCAATAAAGTAAGCAGTACTGAAAAGTAACTAACTTAGCTGTTAAATTTACATTTTATTAATTATTTAATCCATTAAATATTAGAAATCACCATAGTGCATTTCTAAGTAAACAGTCCACGTCCTCGGACAAGCAAAACCTTACCCTCAGTTAAGCAGAATCCAACCCACAGGTATTGCCCTCAGGCGTAACAGATTTTTTCCCTCAGGCATAGGTAGTTTCGCCATCAGGCACAGAGTCTATTGACCTCAGTCATAGAAGAAGTTTACCTCAATCCAAAATAACTACTGCCCTCATGCTAAACAGTGTAGTGCCCACAGGCTAATCACAACAACGCCCTCAAGATAACAGGTAACTGGGCCATGACCAACATGTAAACAAGCAGTAAAAAAGCAATTCCTCTTAAGGTAATTCTACAATTAATACTTTAAAGGCATACCCTCGGGTATCCTATCCAAACAGATAAATAGTAGAACACACCCCCGGGGTGGTTCCAGATCCAAGAAACGATCCCAAACAGTAGTTTCACAATTTATTCAATTACCTATACAGTTCTAGGTTGTTAAAAATAGCCACGTCTTCAGTCACACGACACCCCAACAAGGGTTCGTGGCACAAAAACACACAAAACACACGGTAGTTGGAAAACTAAACACCAAGCCACCTACCTTATACGCCAAAGAGCACTATAGCCGAACGTCGGTTCCAGAAATGCCCAGGAACGACGTAGATATGACGAAGAAATAAACCCACTCAACCTCAAATAACTCTCGTTAGAGGAATAATTGGTAATCAACATGCTAGGAGAAGAGAGGGCTTACCCGCGCGGTTCCAACGTGATCGACAGAAGTGGGATCGGATTCCCGGTGCTCGATCGACGAATCCCCCAAGGTTCGTCCTCCCTCTTCCGCTCCTCTCGTCTGGTTCTAAGCCTTCCCTGTGAACAGGGGAGGCTACTAGCCATTTAAGCCAAAAAAAAAAACAAAGTACACGACATGTACTTCCAAGTACACGGTGTGTACTTCCTTCATTTAACTGTTCCTCTGGCGGCACCACCACACTGTTCATCCGTCGACATGAGTACACGACATGTACTCCCGACTACACGGCATGTACTGTCTCCCAACTAGCGGCTACTCCACCGCCTTACTGTTTTGTCCCGCCGACTGACTACACGGCATGTAAAGTACCACTACATGGCATGTAGTTGGTTTTTACACCCTTTATCGCTGACATGGCTACACGCCTCGTGTTCTCATCTCACACGGCCAGGAGTACACAATGTGTGGAAAAAGTACACTGTGTGTACTTCCAAAATTTAGGATTTTTCCCCATTTACCATATTTTTCTCAAAAACACTTAAGGAAAAGGGAAAAGAATAAGCCCATAACTCAAAACAATAACTGAGTTCTTACACTCTATAAGGGAGAACAATGTATTTTTAAATATATAATGATCAAATGTGTATAATAACATGAGAATAACATTAAAAATCCATAGATTGTATATCATAGATCATAAAATTGAGTCATTTTATAAATATTATAATTTCCTAAGACATGAATCATAATTCATTTAAAGAACATGAACCATGAGAATATAAAACCGGCATAAGGAATATATTTTTTGCATATATATAAGCATATAAAATAATTTACATAGTAGTCAAGAATCATTTTTAGGGCGATAATAGTGGAATGGTCTCGCTCCCCAAACCATAATAGTAGTCAAGGTTCATCCCAAAGACAATAATAGTGGAAAAATTACATTACTAAACTAGGTTAGTCCTCTATTTCTATCATATTTATCTTATGAGAATTCAAGATTTACCTAAATCATTGGAGGGAGATATAGGTCCCACATGTCACATAATGGAAATCATACATACATGTTTCAAAATATCATAAAATATTCATTATATCAAGACCCATAAAAAGAAATGGGTTTCATAAACATTTAATCATAGCATAACATGTTGAAAAGAAATAGGTTTTATAATCATTTAATCATTCATCATAAGAAAACTCATAGATAATGAAGTGGGTTTTATAATAATTTTATCATGGTATAGCCCATTTAATTGAAACAAGTTTCATAATCACCTTTCTATCATAAACATAATCTATCTAGAGAAAAATAATAATGGTATCCTTGGATCAAATCCATAGTAAATCATAAGTAAAATAAAATGATTCCATATTAGATAGAAAATGATTATGAATGATCACATAGAACATTTATTAAGGAAAATAGCCTTTATTTTGAAATCAATTTTAAAACTAATACTTCATAAAATATTTTTTCCATCCTTTCCTTTGAAAATAAACTTTTAAAAATTATAAAGGAATTCTTAAAAATAATTTAAGTCATTTTTTGATGAAAATATTATTTTTTAATGATTTTTTTTAAAATATAAAACATTTTCAAAATAATTTTATTTGAAATTAACATTGGAATCTTATATGGGAATAAATAAAAAATTATTTAATCATAATGGTAGAAAATGGGCATTGTTTTTTTAAAATACATAATGTTTCATTTTAAAAATGATCTAAAAATCCAATAATGTGTAAAAATGTCTATAATAAATAATTTGGATTATTTTAAAAATATTTTCAAAATAAATTTTAGAAAACATGATTTTTGAAGTAAATTTATTTTTGATCTAAGAGAGAGATAAAGTTCATTTTTTTAAAAAAAAATATTTTGAACTCTTGAGTACATGTGGAGAGGAAAATGAAGGGAAAAATGTATTATCATTACATAACCAGAAGATAAGTACATTCATGAGTTTATTTATATATAGTTTCTAATATTTCATTAGAAGAAGAATAAACGTAAATAATATCAGCCAACAATGAGATTGTATTATAAAAACCATACCACTATGATAACATTAAATTGTATGCCCAAATGAAATAATAAAATTAAATGAAACTTAAAATATCATGAGAATAAATATATTAATATTATTACATGTTAATTTGTATATATATACAACTAATAAAATAATATAGTTCCATAACATAACATATGTCTCAAAGACGAAAAATTGAGACAAAAATCACTTAATGCTTTGGTAACTTTTGAAATGTAAACCCCAATATAAGTAGAAAATAAAATAGATATGTAAATACCAATAATATTTAGGACGAGATCATAAAATAAATTTATGGGTAGTATATAAACCACATAAAATAAATATGTGGTGAATTTTTCATGTGTCTCACAGAAGTAAAAAGTGAGATGAAAATCCTTAACATTGAGTCTCGACTTCCTTTGGACATGTTGAAACCTAATTTATAATAAATATAAGTTTATTATATATATTATGTAACTATAATTATATATAACATACCATATATAATTTATTTATGACCTTTTATTACCTGTTTTTTAACCATTCCTTGTAAAAATAGTGTTTCGGGTAATAACTGTTTAAGTATTCATTTATGTTTTCATTTGTTATTTTCAAAACTATTAATTTCATAACTATTTTTTCATATCAACAATTTTAACCATGATATAAATATAATTTGTATTAATTATATATTTATTTATAGTAATCCATAAAATTTAGTGATAGAAAATAAAATATATCATTTATGGAGATGGTAGGTCATACATACACATTAATGTTGTCTCCATTTTCTCAACAGATTGAATTTAATAAAGGTAAATAATATTTTAAAATTAAATAATCATTTTTATGAAATATATATTGCATATTTTTATTAAATTTACCCAAATTACCTATCATGAAAAGCATTAGTGAAAAACGAATCACTTTGCTTTGTGAGGAGGTAGTCTTTCGTACACACTAATGATGTTATCATATCCCCCACAGAATAAAAATTAAGAAGTATTTCATGATATATTTATTTTATAGGTATAATTATGTTAAAAATATCATATATATTAATCCTTGTTACCATAAAAATAAAATATAACTGGAAAAATATATCACATCAGTTTTCATGGCGGTAGTCTGTTGTACACACAAGCGATGTTATTATTTTCCAAAAGGTTGGGAGGCAAAAACTTAGATATGATATTATAATTTAATAGGTAAATTAATATAATAATTATAATATATTAAAATTAAATCCATAATTATATACATCTATGAGAGTTGGTGATGGAAAAGGAATAACATTGGTTCATGAGTTGGTAGTCCACTGTACACATGAATAATGGTTTGTTATCCCATTTGAGAGAAGTAGAGAAGGATTTAGGTCATGAAATTAACATAAAAATTATCAATATATTTAAGATAAACAGTTCATTATATAACCCTTGTTTAATAATAATTTAAGGCTCTGTATGAAGATATAAAACAAAACGCTCGGTTAAGGATGTTACCTATTTTATGGAGAACTTCTTTTTTGTTTGTAGCAAATGAATTACTTAGATGGATTTATTCCTAAAAAATTTATTATATGATGAGAGGAGGTAATTAAAAAATTTATTTGAGAAGGTATTATCCAAATGAAATGTTTTTTTTAATTTTTAAGATGAGAGGAGTGTGGGTAGGATTTTATAAGTGAGGTGAGTAGCGTATTCATATTTTTTTAAAGAAATTGCAGGACCATGTTTTTCACATAAAAAAAAATACAAAATGGAAAATTATATACCATTTTAGATTATAAAGATGAAATATTTCTATAAAATTGGTTCCATACTAATTTATAGTACATTTAACCACTTATCCTTTTAGTTTCAACACTCGATAAACCCATTTTTACCTTAACCACAATAATTAATTTTTTCTTCTTTTACTATTAAAAATGGTAAAAATCAAGTTAAAATTTTTATAAAATAAAAATTATTCATATTTAAAATATTTAATACATTTACCAAAAATACATTCATATAATTAGAATAAGTTAATTTAAAATTAAACCTGGGAGCGCGGCGAAAGAACGATTTTCCAAAGAGAAAATCTTCAAAATTCTAAAAATTATTTATATCAAAATTAAATTTGGAATTTATTCAAATAACATAAATTGGATTAATTTATATATAATTTAACTAATTAATATTTTAAAACAATAATAAAAAAAATATATTTTCTAAATCATTAAAATTAATGACAATTCTTAATAAAAACTTGTATTTTGTACTATTCATTAAAAAGTTTATCATCTATGAAAATTATCAAAATTGAACCTTGAGATGATTATGACATGATTATTTAAAAATTTACTTTAATTCTTTCAAATACACCTTAAATTTTTAAAAATTAATTTTAAAAATAAGTGCGCAAAATGCGATAAAACTTTTTTTTAGAAATATATTGTTTTAATTTTAAAGTTGGATTTATTTTTTTCTCATGTATAGAAAACACAAAATATGAATGTTAAAAAATTTTATTTATTATATAATATATAAATTTCAATAAAATAATTCAACATAAGTTATTTATATAATTTATTGGGATAAAACATGTTTTTGTGCTTAAAATAGATTTTCATATAATGATTTCCTTCATTTTCAAATAATTTTTTTATTTTCATTTCTAAATAATTAGCTACCAAAGAATTAAATTTATATAAATTTCTGAAAAATATTTTTTCAAAATTTATTTAATCATATTCATACCTACCATTACAAAGTATATGGAATAACTATTATATTAAATAATAATATTTTAATAGTATATTTTTTTTATTAAAACTCATTGTTGCGTGTAACACACACTATCTAAAAAATTAATTTTATTTGAAATAAAATTCAAAAAATCTCAGGGTGTTACATTTTACCCACCTTAAACTTAATTTTTCCCTTGGAAATTTTCAATATGATAAAAAAATGAGGATACTTATGCCTCATTATATTTTCAATTTCCCATGTAGCTTCCTCATGTTTGTGGTTTCAACACAAAAATTTGATCAGGCGAGTGGTATTATTTCATATTACTTTCTCTGTATGATAAAGAATCTCAATTTATTTTTCCTTATTAAAAAAATCATGCTCCAGCAGTATAAACTATGCATTTATTACATATAATATACCAGGTATGTACTTCTTTAAGATAGATACATAGAACATATCATAAGCCTGAGAGAGGTTCAGTAGAATCACCATATGATAAGATACCATCCCTATATGATCAAAAATTTAAAAGGTACTGATATACCTAGTGCTTTTTTTTATATCATAATCATAATTTCACCCTTTGGTTGTGCTTTGATCAATTTCAAATTCATCTCTTACTCCAATAAATGAACATTAATTTGTTATGCCTAAAGCACAAACATATCAGAAGATCCAAAATAAAATGATAACCCATTCCTTCTATCTATATTTATTATTATAAAAAATGGTTATTACTAGTTATCCAATATGAATAAACCATTATATGTAGAAGTGAAACATTATTCTCTAAAACATCATCCAAAGTTCAACTTAATCCTTTCTATAAATAGTTAACCTTAACGATCCTCCAAAAAATTAAAATTCTAAAAAATTAAAAAGATGGTCACTAAATTTTAAAAAACATATAATTAATCCCCCAAACAACATTAAGTATCTCTTAATATCACATACCAATTATGAGAATACCTTAGTCATATATTATCCCAAAGCATGGTAATAACCATTATTACCAGAAACCCTCAATAAAAACATATATGCCTCCTCATTCCTTAAATAAAACCACATATTATTAAATATATTCGATAAATATAGAAATATTCTAAACACAGTAAATGATAACATATACCACTTCTTCCACAAATAAATAATCAATTTAAATGTCTTTAATACTATCCAATTTACTGGATTCATACCCATTATATCTTTATCTAAACTAAATTCCATTTTCTCATTATTGGAAACATATTAAGGGTTACCTTCCCTTAACGATGTGTCTTCCACATAATATAACTATTCCATTAAATCAATTTTTAAGGCCATTAGTAACCTTTAAAATATTTTTTCAACTCCTTAATGGAAAACTATTGTGGAATAATCCATTGATGTTTCATGATTCTAACATCCTAAATAACACTAATAAAAATGTAATTATTTTAATATCAATACATAAACACATTAATTATTCTACTTTATTTTCATTCCATTAACTAGACTTCTTCTTCTTATTCCTTAACATATGTTATTCCTAGTCTCTTTACCAAAAACAATATAACCATTAATCATACAACCTTTCTGATTCACTTTATGATATTTTCCCCTAGTAAATTGATTTGAATAATACCATAAATTCTACATTTGAAACAATCAAACATTCATGATACCTTAGGGAGACCATTATTCTTATCCTTTTCACTAACTGAACTTTTAATTTTTCCTTGATATTTATTTTGTTTCCTTCTTTTCCACATTTAAAATATATTATCATTCCTCTAATACATTCACTTGGGTGATTCTATAAGGCCCAAACCTTAAACATTACTTAATATTGAGTTATTACAAGAATACACATTGAGGATCTTTTCAGGTTTAGAGTTTTAGAGAATTAAATCATAAATTATGAATTGTATTCCACATTTAAACAAGGTGGTTACATAAAAGATAGTATTCATTTTCTTCATCATAGGAAACATATTTAAAATAAAACATGGATTCTTTTTTGACACATCCTCGACACCATCATCACATCATGTACCTTTCCTTGACCTGAGAAAAAAATTTCAAAAACATGGGATGAGCATAAAAAGCTCAGTAAGGGATATAGAAGTATGGAAAGTAAACCTTAGTCCATGTATACATAAGAATCAATGAAATCATACTTTATTCATAGAATATAAGAAATTTAACATACCTCATGAAATCATAAGATTTATGAATAACTCATAGAAAACATAAGACATAAAGGTAACTTGAGGCACTCATAACATTCTTACGTAGGGAGTAACCCTCATGGTTACCTTTGGAATACCCATTACAGTATATTCCCTAAATCTCTTTGGAGAAACCTTAGAATTTAACTCCTTCACATTACCCAATGCATTGGAGAGCTATATTGGGCTCACCCGCCCTTAGTTTATCATGGAACCACCCGTCTTCATAAAAAATTCCAAAGAACCATAAGATAATCGTATCACATAAAACATGTATAAAGGAAACATAACATTTACACATTTTAATCACAAGATATAAAAAACGCATTGATATAATGAAAACATTATCAAAGGAATTTTCAATACCAAAATAAAAGAAAAGTAAAACATGGTATTTATTTTTCATTTTAAAAAAATTTATGTCTTGTAGATGAAGCCGAAACTCAAATAATGGTCACAACGGCAGAGAAGTCGTTGTCGCTGCATATTTAAAAAAACATTCCCTTTTTTCATTTAGAAAAACTCTTCGTATAAAAAAGATTCATTTTGAATAAAATTAAAAGTCAAAGGGTTTTATACACTATATAAAAGAAAGTTGTGTATAAAACAAAATATGCCTCAATGAGAGGAGATTGAGACGAAGTCCCTTACCTCATGTCCGACTTGACTCGATCGTTCTTTAATCTCCTGAATAATAAACTCTAGTTAATTTATACTTTCTTAAGAACCTTTTTCAAGTTAATTATTCCTTTTATATCACTTATTACCATGTTATGAACATTATGTAATTATTTAAGTTAATAACGATCATTTTGTCGATAATTGGTACTTGAGTCAAAAATAAACTTCTTATAATTACATGTTATTCATGTGGTAAAATATCAATTATATACAGAATTATATTCATGATGTAGATATAATATATATCATATATATTCAGTATATACATGAATTTATAATATTACATAACATTTAGAGGTAAGAAATGAAATGCACCATTCATGGAGATGGTAAGACGTATGTACGCATGAATGCTACTTTCATTTCTATTTCATATTTAATGGAATGAAATCATAATGATATAAAGGTATATTATAATTAAAGTATGATATCATATGTAATACCATTAACTCCATACTTTATACGTCCCATATATGGCATTAACGAATCAAATCACTTTGAGGGGGTGGTAGTCCGCACTTCCTAAAATCAAGATATCGTGTTTACCCATAATGGAAACCACAAAGGTATGCCAAAAATGAAAAAAATAAAGAAGATAAGGAAAAACTAAACATAATATATATCATATATAAATATAGTTACATCTTAATGGCCACCATGAAATGTGTTAAAAGAAGATTGAACAAGCATCGTTTCATGAGGCAGAAATTCGCCAACCACAGAAACAGTGTGTTCTTTAACCATTAGACGGAGGTGTGTGTAAGTGTAGATAGAATCATCCTCATTAAAACATCCTAGTATATTTAATATACTGGTGTTGTTACAAAATAAAGGAATAAAAAGAGTTTAGGGGGTTGGAGAAGCAAAATAAAACAAAAGAACATTAGAGAAGACATTACCTTTAAATCTGGTAACTCCCCTTGGTTTGAACCAAAAGGGTTTATTGAAGAGAATTATGCCTAAGGTAAGGCTTCTATGACTAAGAGATTAATGTGGAGAGATACAATGAGTAGAGTTTGTCCCATACAATGTCTTGAGAGGAGTGGGTAATATGGTAGAGGTGGGGGCCTTTTATAAGAGGGAGGTGGGGCACTCTTGGAAAGTCAAGAAATGTTACTTTATTATAAAATGAGTTTCGGATTTTAAAGGTCCCACAATGATATATTTAGAGGATAAGGTGATAAGGGTTCTAAATATACCCATCCAATAGGTTTTTTACAAGTTTATGTCTTAGAGTTTACATTATCTTTTCATTTTATTTAAATCGTACATTAATGAGGTAATCACTGCATCATCGTGGTGTCATAAATAAATTAATTTATTTAATGTATAAATATTATAAAAAAACTATCATGATGTAGGAAATCTTTTTAGATTTCCAATGATAATTTATAGTCTGAGAGGTCATTTATGTAGACAAAATTAATTTTTTTTACTTGGGTGATACATACTTTGGTTATAATTTCCTTTAAAAAAAATAATATAATAAAATGTCACTATCACCCAAAAGTGATTCCATGGGGTCCCAAAGTTGGAACAAGGCATCCCATGGTCGGTCATGACACAACCAGTAGCATTAGGGAACATGTTGGGGTCATTTTATATTATTATGATATTATTTTATTATCCTTAACTACCCGGTAACTAATTAATCACGATAATTAAAGATAATTACCGTCGTTACTATTCATAATGTCCAAAAAAAAAGCGTATTAATTACATAATTTTGACCATCTGATTACAAATATGGAATCCATTTGACCAAATTAAAAACACAGAAACTATAGTAATTAATTTAAAAATAATTCCCGTTGTCAAAACAAATAGCAGGTTTTTTAGAAACAATATCTATCAAAAGTTTGAAAATTGTTTATGTCCAATTTCAAAGTGAAATTAATTACAATGAACACCATTTGATTAAATGGTAAAAATATATTCTATTTATACTTTAAAACCAATTAAAAATATAATATATCCATATAATTAAATTATATGAAAAAGAAGTTTTGAAGTAAAATGCAGTATTTTTCGCTATTCATTAAAAAATGAACATTGTCAGAAAAATACCAAAAATTTATCCAATGTAAATTTCAATGTCCCAATCCTAAAGAATAAGTTTATTATAAAAAATAGAGCTTATAAAATTTTCAAAATATAGATTTAAAAATGGTTCACCATCAAAAGGCGGTAAAACAATATTTAAAAAATATTAGAGAAATCTATGATTAAGATTGGATTTATTCTCATTTTAAGCCTCTAAAATACTATCTAATTCATAAATAGAAATAGATATGAAAATCCATAATTCTTTACTTAATTAAGATGTTACATCCTTACCCCCTTTTGAAAATTGTGTCCCCTTAATTTATTTACTTATTGAATAAGTGCGGGTATTTATCCCTCATTGCATTTTCAGATTCCCATGTTTCCTCTTCAATCATGTGGTTTTTCCACAAAACCTTTACTTGATGAATCACCTTATTCCGAAATACTTACTCCCTATGGTCAAGAATCTGGACTGGTTGTTCCTCATAGGATAGTTTCTCTTCCATTTGAACTACCTCTGGACTCAAAACATGAGATGGATCTGGCATGTACTTCTTTAACATTGAAACATGAAAAAAATTGTGTACCTAAGATAAACTCGGAGGTAAAGCCACTCAGTATGAAACTGATCCAACTCTCTCCAGAATTTAATATGGTCCAATGAACCTTGGACTCAACTTTCCTTTCTTACCAAATCGCATTACACTTTTCCATGGTGAAACCTTGAGGAAGACATGATCACCTACCTCAAAAGAGAGATCCTTCCTCCAGTTGTCCGCATAAATTTTCAGCCTGCTCTGAGCTATTCTCATGTGTTTCTGTATCAGCTGAACTTTTTCTACCAACTCTTCTACCAATTCTAGTCCCATCAACTTTATTTCACCTAATTCATCCCAAAAAGCTGGAGTTCGACACCGCTTCCCATATAATTCCTCAAATGGTGCCATTTGTATACTAAAATGAAAATTGTTATTATAAGAAAACCCAACCAAAGAAAGATGTTGGTCCCAAATTCCCTGGTAATCCATCGTACAGGCATGTAGCATATCCTCCAAAGTCTGAATTTTTCATTCTGACTTCCCATATGATTGAGGATGAAAAGCTGTACTAAAATTTAATTCAGTACCCAATGACTTCTGAAGGCCTTTCCAAAAGTTAGAAGAAAACCTGGGATCATGATCAGATACAATGGAGAGGGGAACTCCATGTAACCTGAGTATCTCTTTAAGATACAAACGAGAAAGTTGATCTAGGGGAAAATTATCTCGTATAGCAAGGAAATGAGCAGACTTAGTCAAGATATCAACAATAACCCAAATTGAATTATTACCTCGAGGTGTCTTTGGTAACCCCACATTGAAGTCCATGGATATATTCTTTCATTTCCACTCTAGCACTGGTAAAGGCTAAAGCATCCCTTTCGGTAACTGCTGATCTACTTTAACCTATTGAAAAGTCATACACTTCACAGTAAAATCAGTAATATCTCTTTTCATTCCATCCCACCAGTAATACTCTCGAAGATCTCTATTCATCTTAGTACTGCCTGGATGAACTAAAAACAGAGAACTATGAGCTTCCCATAACAACTCTCTCTTTAACTGTGTATCACAAGGCACACACAATCTCTTCCCAAATCTCAAAATACAATCATTATCAATGTTGAATTCAGGCAACTTACCCTTCTGAACCAGCTCTACTGTAACGCCCCGACCCCAGTTACCCAGAGTCGGTACATTATTACATAACATTGGCATGATCACAAGAAAGATCAAGTCTCGAAAGGCCGATTAGTTTAGTAGCCATGGAAACAGTAGATATATTCATAAAGTTTTACATTACATCATAAAAATGAAAACTACAACAACATAGTCTCCATATTCCACACTCTTATCCCCTCATACCATCCCTTCAGGTCATTTATAATTTACTTCTTCACATCCTGGGAAAAATAAAACATAGAAAAGGGGTGAGCTCAAATGCCCAGAAAGGATAACAATATAGCGGAAACTTTCATAAATAAGAATAAACATTTAAGGCAATGTATAACTAAAACAAAAGCCTTTTAAACTTGAACTTCAATATAGTATGGAAAAAATAAAATGAAATAATTCCATTTACTTATTCACATGGATATTCTACTAATCGAATAATCACATGCAATATCAGTAACGAGTTTCATAATGATGGAATGCATAATGCCAGACTATCATAACCACATAGCCAAGGCCTCGTTCCAAGACTACAAATAAGATTTTGTCAAGACCTTATGCCAAGACACTATTTTGTCTCATGAGACCTACCGATGCATCGAGGAGCTATAGCGGGCTCCACTCGTCACATATTAAGTCCAATGCATTCCCATATGAAAAGGTTTAAACATAACATAAACATTCGTATTAAAACTAGCATACAAAATGTCAATACTTTCACCATAAACCATAAAGGGTATAAAAATAACATATCCATAGTCAAACATATCACGAAACCTTCAATACAATATGGAAGTTTTGTTTCATAATAAATCATCTTCAAATAAGCTTAAAATCCATCAAAGGATGTTGACATAGATGAAATCAAAACTCTTTTTAGAGAAATGCCTGTTTTTATTTTGAAATCATTTAAGAGTCATATAAAATAAAACATTTTCTTTGAAAATATTCTTATAAGCTTGTAAGGGAAGCTTCGAAGATTTTATAACGGCGGAAAATAGCCGCACCCACCGTATAAGTTAAAAAAACATTCTTACCTTAATTCTGTCGAAAAGGTTAAAAAAGACCTTGTTTGGAAAATGACGGAAAGATTCCTTTATAAACCACTTATAAAATTCAACAAGGGTATAAATGAATTTAAACCATATTCTAGTAAATAGTAAAAATGTTTTGAAATACATTTTTAAGAAACATGGATGTGGACGATAAAGAAGTCCCAGTAGATTATTACGTATAAACAAGCTCGGATAATGAAGAGATTGCGAAATAAACCCTTACCTTGTACTTTTCCTTGGTTGAGGGTAGGTTAACCTCCTGTATAATGGTAAAATAATTGTTATTAAATTATTCAAGAATCATATACATTAATATGATATCATATATGATCTTTTAACATTGCTTTGTTAATAATATCATAGAATTATCGTCGTTTCGGGTGTTAACTTACTCATTTTATTTTATATGTTTTGTTACATAAGCCGTGTTTGTTATGGATAGGTTGTATCTTATTCATATCCATAATTATATCAAGTCCTTAAATACTATTATTAATCATCAAATGAAAATTATACTTGAATGGATACGATATAGAATGAATCTCATCGCGTTCGTGGAGACGGTAATCCATACGTACGCACGAGCGGCAATATCATTCTTAAAATAATATATAATTGGATGGTATATCATATATAAAAAATCATTATCATGTTATATTTATTATTTACATTAATTACGAATCATTATTATACCCATCCAAATAATAATATATTGAATAACAATTACACCATGACGTGGAGACGGTAAGCCGTACATACGCACGTATGGTGACATGTCATTCAAAGGATGGATAGAATACTGAATATGGTTGTACCATATTTATAATAATATTATAGTATATAGGAGATACTAGATTAATTATTTTATAATGGGAATAACAAAGAAAGAATAAGTGGAAGAAGAAATGAATTTGAAAAAGGGTGGTGAAAACATTACCTCTTCTTCGGGTTCTTCCTATTGATTTGATCAAAAGGGATACTTAGGTTGGATTTCTGATCAAACTAAGGCCTCTAGGTTGTAGTGAGGGAAGTTTAGAGAGTATTTGGGTAGGGTTTGGCCGAACCAAAAGGCTTAGAAGGTGTGAATTAATGAGAAGGTGGAGTGCCCTTTTATAAGAGGGGTGAGGGGCACCTTTGGAAAAGCTAGAAATATTATCTTATAATAAATTCATATTCGGTTTCTAATGGATCCAAAGTGTATTATTTAAATTTTAAGGTGGGTATGGGTCTAAAACCACTCAACCAATAGAATTTATACAGGTTTGGGTCATTATATTAACCTTATCCTTTAGTTTTAAATCTTAGTTAATTAGTTTGACACTTACCATGTCACTTTGTATTTTTATCTTATATAGTTAATAAACTTACTATATACATCCAAGCGACCCCCAAGTGGTCCATTAATGATACACCTATAATTATATAAGTCTCTTGGATGATACTTAAATTTTTAGGAATTTAATATCAATTAATAATATAATATTTGTTTTAAAAACTCTTTTATGTCAATTTTGACACTATTTAATAATTGATTTTTTGTGAAATTTATAACAGAATGATTACCTAGAAAAAAGTTAATTAAGTCAATCCTAACATGTCATATTAATTTATAAAATTAGTTTAATTCATAAAAAGTCTCAAATTATATTTATTTGGGTATTTATAATATCAATTATTTTAATTTTTCACTATTATGGTAATTACTGCATCATCATTGTGTCATAAATAAATTACATTATTTAATGTCCAAAAATTATAAATAAAATATAATTATGTAGGAAATATTTTTATATTTCTATGTAATATTTACAATCTAATTTATATTATGTATAACCCTATATTAAAAATGTTTTAGTAAATAAAATTTGATTTTAACTCTTTTAACTCTTCTTTGAATTAAATAATAATAAATGTCCTAATCTAATCCAAGTGGACCTAAATGATAATTTTTTATTCCTAATGTTGATTTTGGTCTAGATACACTTGTCCAATAGAATTAGGACATGTGTTAGGGTAATATTAATATCATTTTTACCCTTAATTACCCTATTTACTTTTAACCGTGGTAAATAAAAGTAAAAAGTTACTATTCACCAAAAATTATTGTAACGCCCCGACCCCAGCTACATAGAGTTGGTGCATTACTTCGTAACATTGGCATGATCACAAATGATCAAGTCTCAAAAGACCGATTAGTTTAGTAGCCTTGGAAACACTAGATACATTCATAAGTCTTTCATTATATCATAAAGTAAAAAAAACTACAATAACATGGTCTTCACAATCCACAATCATATCCCTTTTTGACTATCCCTACAGGTCATTCATAAAATAATTCTTCACATCCTGGAAAATATTAAAACATTGAAAGGGGTGAGCTCAGATGCTCAGTAAGGATAACAATATTGCAGAAGCTTTCAAAAATAAACATTAACATTTAAGGCAATGTATAACTAAAACAAAAGTCTTTTTAAACTTTAACTAGAGCATAATATGGAAAAAATAAAATTAAATAATGCCATTTACTTACTCACATGGATATTCTACTAGTCTAATAATCACATGCAATATCTATAACCACTTTCATAATGATGGAATGCATAATGCCAGACTATCATAATCACGTAGCCAAGGCCTCATGCCAAGACCACAAATAAAATTTTGTCAAGGCCTCATACCAAGACACTAGTTTGTATCATGAGACCTACCGATGCATCGAGGAGCTGCAGCGGGCTCCACCCGTCACTTATTAAGTCCAATGCATTCCTCATATGAATAGGTTTAAACATATCATAAACCATAACATAATCGCATCACATAAAACATGCATAAAGGAAACATAACATTTCTACATTTCAATCACAAGATATCAATACAACACATTGATATAATAAAAACACTTTTAAAACCATTTTCAATACCAAAATAAAAGAAATTTAAAACTTTGTATTTATTTTTCATTAAAAAAAAGTTATGGCTTGTAGAGGAAGCCAGAACACAAATAATGGTCACGACGGCGGAGAAGTCATTGTCGCCGCATACGTAAGACAAAAACATTCCTTTTGTCGTTTAGTAAAATGCTTTGTAGACAAAGATTCCTTTTTGAATAAAAGTCAAAGTCAAAGGGGTTTATACACCATATAAAAGAAAGTTGTGTATAAAACAAAATATGCCTCAATGAAAGGAGATTGAGACGAAGACCCTTACAAAGATCATTTTTTTAAATAAAGTAGATCTATTATGTGTATTCACTATAATTACTTATAAATAAAGTACAAATACAAGATAGGACATAATAATATCATGACATAATTTGAAAGTAGGAGATTAACCCAAAGAATAGAAATTGGGTTAAGAAGTTCCCTTACCTCGTGTCCGACTTGACTCGATCGTTCTTTAACATCCTGAATAATAAACTAGAGTTAATTTCTATTTACTTAAAAACCTTTTTCATGTTCATTATTCCTTTTATATCACTTATTACAATGTTATGAACATTATGTAATTATTTAAGTTTATAACGGTCAATTTGTCGATCTTTGGTACTTGAATCAAAAATAAACTTCTTATAATTACACTTTGTTCATGTGGTAAAATATCCATTATATCCATAATTATATTCATGATATATATATCATATATATCATATATATCCAGTATATACATGCATTTATAATATTCCATAACGTTTAGAGGTAAGAAATGAAATGCACCGTTCATGGAGACGGTAAGCCGTACGTACGCATGAACGCTAATTTCATTTCTATTTCATATTTAATGAAATCATAATGATATAAAGGTATATTATAATTCCAGTATAATATAATATATAATATCATTTACTCCATCCTTTATACATCCCACATATGGTATTAACGATTCAAATCACTTTGAGGGGGCGGTAGTCTGCACTTCCTAAAATGAAAATATCGCGTTTACCCATAATGGAAACAATAAAGGTATGCCATAAATGAAAAATACAGAAACTTAAGTAAAACATAAACATATTATATATCATTTATAAATATAGTTACATCTTAATGGCCACCTTTGAAGTTGTTTTATGAGTGTTGAACAATCATCATTTCATGAGGCAGAAATTCGCCATCCACAGAAACCGTATGTTCTTTAACCATTAGATGTAGGTGTGTGTAAGTGTAGCTGTAATAATCATTGTAAAAACATCCTAGTATATTGAGGATACTGGTTTTTTTACAAAATAAAGTAATAAAAGGAGTTTAAGGGGTTGGAGAAGCAAAATAAAACAAAACAACATAAGAGAAGACATTACCTTAAAATCGGGTAACTCTTTTGATTTGAACCAAAGGCTTCCTTGGGAAGACTTCTACCTAAGGTGAGACTTCTAGGAGTAAGAGAGGGAAGTTCAGAGAGTATTGGGGCAGAGGTTGGCCGAGCCAAAAGGCTTTGAATGTGTGAGTAAGGTGGTAGTGGTGGGGGCCTTTTATAAGTGGAGAGGAGGGGCATTCTTGGAAAGTAATAAAATGTTACTTTATTATACAATTCTTTTCGGATTCTAAAGGTCCCACACTTATATAATTATAGGATAAGGTGATAAGGGTTTGAAATATTCTCATCCAATATGCTTTGGACAAGTGTAATGCTTAGATTTTACATTATCTTTTCATTTTATTTAAATCATTAATTAATGAGGTAA
Organism: Viscum album; assembly: GCA_963277665.1. Taxonomy (NCBI): domain Eukaryota; kingdom Viridiplantae; phylum Streptophyta; class Magnoliopsida; order Santalales; family Viscaceae; genus Viscum; species Viscum album. The sequence continues at coordinate 451,108,273 of OY728119.1, forward strand.
TCGCTGCATCATCATGGTGTCATAAATAATTTAATTTATTTAATGTCTAAAAATTATAAAAAACTATAATGATGTAGGAAATATTTTTAGCTTTCTAATGAATATTTATAGTAAAAAATATGACTTGTATAACCCCATTTAAAAATTGTTTTAGTAAAACAACTTATGTTTGAGACATTTTTATTTTAACTTTAAATAAAAGTTATTTATGTCATTTTACTACCAAAGTGGATCCATGGGGTCCCCAAGTTGACCCATGGATTTTCATGGTCGGAAATGACACATCCAATAGGGTTAGGACAAGTGTAAAGGTCATTCCATATTTTTATAATACTATTTTTACCTTAAATTTCACTAATTACCTTTAATCACGATTAATTAAACTTAAAAGTTACTATTCACCAAAAAATTATTTTAATCCCATTGAACCACATTTTAAATCCTAATGACAACCATATATGTCAGATTTTTGAAAATCAAATCACAGAAGTGGTAATGTTTCATTTAAACGAAAAATCAGTTTTTTAACTACCACTTAGTGGTTTCACTATTCATCAAAAATTGAAGTTTTTCAGAACAATGCCAAAATTTCACCCTAAGATATAATTGATATTCCGAATCCAAAAATGATGTCTATTTTACAAAATTCAAAAAATATAAGTTGCATTACTTAATTTTATAATTAATTCCCGTTGTCACAACAAATAGCGTGTTTTTAAGAAACAATATATATCAAAAGATTGACCATTGTTTATGTCCAATTTCAAAGTGAAATTAATTCTAATGATCACCATAATATATTCTAATTATAATTTAAAACCACTAAATAGTATAATTTATCACTATAAAATATTTTGATTAAAAAAGTTGTTTTTAAGTATTTTTCACTATTCATAAAAATTGGAAGTTCTCAGAAAATTACAAAAAATTCAACTTTGGATAATTTTGATATTAAGAATACAAAAATGAAGTCCATTTTGAAATATAAAATTTCTATAATTTTAAAAAGTGGGTATTAATATTCATAACGGCTACTTTGATTAGTTGTGGTGTGTGTTAGAACTTGAAGTTGTGTACAACACACGCTACTGTATTATTCAAAGAGAAGTGTACCGTGGAAGCTTGGGGTGTTACATTCTCCCCTACTTCAAATAATTTTTTCCTTGAAATTTCATATAATATCACTGTATAAAAATACTTGGTTGATTCTTCATCATATTAAAACCTTAATGAAAAAAAACAAGTACTGCAGTACAATCCTTATATATATCACATTATTATTATAACCAGAATATAATCCTTGAGTCCAAAAGCACCAATACATTAATTATTCCACTTCAACTGTAGTAACAACATAAGAGTTTCCTTGATCCCTTGGCCTTTTATAAGGTAAGTTTCCCTGATGCTTAGGACATTCATTTGCATAATGCCCCATTTCCCTACAATTGTAGCATTCAACATTGATAGCCTCTTTCTTTCCCTTGCAATCACGTGCCTGGTGACCTTTTTACCCACATTTATAACAAACTCCCATTCCTTTTAGGAAAGTACCAGGGTGATTCTTCCCACAATTATCGCATAATGGAAAATCCTTCTTTCCCTCTTTCCCTTTATTTGTCTCTTGTTCCACTGTTCTCTTATTCTCTTTCTTTACTTTATTGTCATAAGATTTAGAGAATTCCTTTTTTGTCTTGATAGCACATGAGACAATATCTTCATATGAGGAGAAAGATTGTGATACTAAAGATCGACAGATAAATGGTTTTAACCCATCAAAGAAACGATCAATCTTACTTCTCGGGTTACGTATATAATCTGCAGCATGCCTCACTAACCTTGTAAAGTTAGCCTCATACATTGCGACATTCTCATCCTCCTTCTGCCTCAGACTCAGAAATTGCCTTTCCATATCTGCTCTATGGTCACGGGGAAAGTAATTTTCTAAGAAAATCTCTTTGAACTCTCTCCATTCCATACTTGATACCTCTTCATATTCCTTTGTATTTTGAATCAATGACCACCATTGATCGGCATCTCCAGTGAGGCGGTAAAATGCCATGATAAACTTCTCCCTTTCGCTACTCCCCAAGGCGTGGAATATTTTCTCTAAGGAGTTTATCTATTGCTCAGATACTAATGGATTTGTACCCCCATTAAATGTTGTCGGTTGTTGCCTCATGAAGCGGTCTAACATTGATCCTCCACGTTGCGGATCAGGGTGCTCCATATGAGTAAGGTTATTATTCATAACCTGAGTGAGTTGTCCCAGTATGGTAATAAGTTGATCAGCACCGGTTGTATCTCCAGATCCATAATAATTATCTTGAGCAGGAGGGCAATCCCTACACGGAGTGCGTGCATTGATACAGTTTCCATTCCTTCCATTAGGCGCCATTTCTAAACAATGGCATAAACTATATTAGTTTATGAATCAAAATACATAATTCCATAGTTGTAAAATACTTAACATAAATTTAACTATTTATGGATATAATCCATAATAATAAAAATGTTTTCTTTAAGGAAGTATATACTCATAACCCTTCATAGTGGTTTGTAAAGAAAATGAGAATTATCCTAAGCATATCCCCCGGGAGTGTCGTAACCAAGAGTGCAGCAATGCCCATTGTCGTGCACCAGTTCCCGTTCGAGTCTAGCTCAAAGAGGTGTTTTCAGGTTTTACCTCTAGGTACATCTGTTCCAGAGCCGCCTCTACCTGCTCGTATCCAGACAGGGATGTATTTCTCGGAAAACTCACAAAATCTCTATAATACCAAAATTCTAGGAAGTTCTTCTATACTAATCCTCAAAGTCTATCTTCGGGCTATGTGCTCTAATCAGAGTTTATCTAAATATAGCTTCCAAGTTTAGTACTAAACTACATCTGATACCAACTGTAATGCCCCGACCCTAGCTACCCAGAGTCGGTGCATTACTTCGTAACATTGGCATGATCACAAATGATCAAGTCTCGAAAGGCTGATTAGTTTAGTAGCCTTGGAAACACTAGATACATTCATAAGTCTTTCATTACATCATAAAGTAAAAAAAACTACAATAACATGGTCTTCATAGTCCACACTCATATCCCTTTCTGACTATCCCTATAGGTCATTCATAAAGTACTTCTTCACATCCTGGAAAATATTAAAACATTGAAAGGGGTGAGCTCAGATGCTCAGTAAGGATAACAATATTGCGAAAGCTTTCGAAAATAAACATTAACATTTAAGGCAATGTATAACTAAAACAAAAGCATTTTTAAACTTTAACTCTAGCATAATATGGCAAAAATAAAATTAAATAATTCCATTTACTTACTCACATGGATATTCTACTAGTCGAATAATCACATGCAATATCTATAACCACTTTCATAATGATGGAATGCATAATGCCAGAATATCATAACCACGTAGCCAAGGCCTCGTGCCAAGACCACAAATAAGATTTTGTCAAGGCCTCGTGCCAAGACACTAGTTTGTCTCATGAGACCTACCGATGCATCGAGGAGCTGTAGCGGGCTCCACCCGTCACTTATTAAATCCAATGCATTCCTCATATGAATAGATTTAAACATATCATAAACCATAACATAATCGCATCACATAAAACATGCATAAAGGAAACATAACATTTCCATATTTCAATCACAAGATATCAATACAACACATTGATATAATAAAAACACTTTCAAAACCATTTTCAATACCAAAATAAAAGAAAGTTAAAACTTTGTATTTATTTTTCATTAAAAAAAAGTTATGGCTAGTAGAGGAAGCCGAAACACAAATAATGGTCACGACGGCGGAGAAGTCATTGTCACCGCATACGTAAGACAAAAACATTCCTTTTTTCGTTTAGTAAAACGCTTTGTAGAAAAAGATTCCTTTTTTAATAAAAGTCAAAGTCAAAGGGGTTTATACGCCGTATAAAAGAAAGTTGTGTATAAAACAAAATATGCCTCAATGAAAGGAGATTGAGATGAAGACCCTTACAAAGATCATTTTTTTAAATAAAGTAGATCTATTATGTGTATTAACTATAATTATACATAAATAAAGTTCAAATACAAGATAGGACATAATAATATCATGACATAATTTGAAAGTAGGATATTAACCCAAAGAATAGAAATTGGGTTAAGAAGTTCCCTTACCTCGTGTCCGACTTGACTCAATCGTTCTTTAACCTCCTGAATAATAAACTAGAGTTAATTTATATTTACTTAAAAACCTTTTTCATGTTCATTATTCCTTTTATATCACTTATTACCATGTTATGAACATTATGTAATTATTTAAGTTTATAACGGTCATTTTGTCGATCTTTGGTAATTGAATCAAAAATAAACTTATTATAATTACACTTTGTTCATGTGGTAAAATATCCATTATATACATAATTATATTCATGATATAGATATCATATATCTCATATATATCCAGTATATACATGCATTTATAATATTCCATGACGTTTAGAGGTAAGAAATGAAATGCACCGTTCATGGAGACGGTAAGCCGTACGTACGCATGAACGCTACTTTCATTTATATTTTGTATTTAATAAAATAATAATGATATAAAGGTATATTATAATTCCAGTATAATATCATATATAATATCATTTACTCCATCCTTTATACATCCCACATATGGTATTAACGATTCAAATCACTTTGAGGGGGCGATAGTCCGCACTTCCTAAAATGAAAATATCGCATTTACCCATAATGGAAACAATAAAGGTATGCCATAAATGAAAAATACAGAACCTTAAGTAAAACATAAACATATTATATATCATTTATAAATATAGTTACATCTTAATGGCCACCTTTGAAGGTGTTTTATGAGTGTTGAACAATCATCGTTTCGTGAGGCAGAAATTCACCATCCACAGAAACTGTATGTTCTTTAACCATTAGATGTAGGTGTGTGTAAGTGTAGCTCGAATACACATTATAACAACATCCTAGTATATTGAGGATACTGGTTTTGTTACAAAAGAAAGGAATAAAAAGAGTTTAAGGGGTTGGAGAAGCAAAATAAAACAAAACAATATAAGAGAAGACGTTACCTTAAAATTGGGTAACTCTTTTGATTTGAACCAAAGGCTTACTTGGGAAGACTTCTACCCAAGGTGAGGCTTCTAGGAGTAAGGGAGGGAAGTTGGAAGAGTATTTGGGCAGAGGTTGGCCGAGCCAAAAGGCTTTTAAAGTGTGAGTAAGGTGGTTGTGGTGGGGGCCTTTTATAAGTGGAGAGGAGGGGCATTCTTGGAAAGTAATAAAATGTTACTTTATTATACAATGATTTTCGGATTCTAAAGGTCCCACACATATATAATTAGAGTATAAGGTGATAAGGGTTTTAAATATTCTCATCCAATAGGCTTTGGACAAGTGTAATGCTTAGAATTTACATTATCGTTTCATTTTATTTAAATCATTAATTAATGAGGTAATCGCTGCATCATCATGGTGTCATAAATAATTTAATTTTTCTAATGTCTAAAAATTATAAAAAAACTACCATGATGTAGGAAATCTTTTTAGATTTCTAATGAATATTTATAGTCAAAAATATGACTTGTATAACCCCATTGAAAAATTGTTTTAGTAAAACAACTTATGTTTGTGACATTTTTATTTTAACTTTAAATAAAAGTTATTTATCTCATTTTCCTACCAAAGTGTCTCCATGGGGTCCCCAAGTTGACCCATGGATTTTCTTGGTCGGCCATGACACATCCAATAGGGGTAGGACAAGTGTAAAGGTCATTCCATATTTTTATAATACCATTTTTACCTTAAAGTTCACTAATTACCTTTAATCGCGATTAATTAAACATAAAAGTTACTATTCAACAAAAAATTATTTTAATCCCATTGAACCAAATTTTAATTCCTAATGAAAATCATGTATGTTATATTTTTGAAAATCAAATCACAGAAGTGGTAATGTTTCATTTAAACGAAAAAACAGTTTTTTAACTACCACTTAGTGGTTTCACTATTCATCAAAAATTGAAGTTTTTCAGAACAATGCCAAAATTTCACCCTAAGCTATAATTGATATTCCGAATCCAAAAATGATGTCTATTTTAAAAAATTCAAAACATATAAGTTGAATTAATTAATTTTATAATTAATTCCCGCTGTCATAACAAATAGCGTGTTTTAAAGAAACAATATATATCAAAAGATTGACCATTGTTTATGTCCAATTTCAAAGTGAAATTAATTCTAATGATCACCATAATATATTCTAATTATAATTTAAAACCAATAAATAGTATAATTTATCACTATAAAATACTTTGATTAAAAAAGTTGTTTTTAAGTATTTTTCACTATTCATAAAAATTGGAAGTTCTCAGAAAATTACAAAAAATTCAACTTTGGATAATTTCGATATTACGAATAAAAAAATGAAGTCCATTTTGAAATATAAAATTTCTATAATTTTAAAAAGTGGGTATTAATATTCATAACGGATACTTTGATTAGTTGTGGTGTGTGTTAGAACTCAAAGTTGCGTACAACACACACTACTATATTATTCAAAGAGAAGTGTACCGTGGAAGCTTGGGGTGTTACAATTATTTTCATCTCAATGAACCACATTTTACTCCTTGATATTAACCGTGTCTCTCGGATTTTCAAAATTTCAGTCACAGAAGCGGTAAAATTAAGTTTTATGAAAAATTCATTTTTTAACTACCACTTAGTAGTTTCACTATTCATAAAAAATGAAGTTTTTCAGAAAAATACCAAAAATTCACCCTAGGCTAATTTTGATATTCTGAATCCAAAAATTAAGTCCATTTTGAAAAATAAAAGTTATAAAATTTAAAAAAGTAGCTATTACTATTCATAACAGCTAGTTTGATTGGTTGTGGTGTGTTAGAACTCGATGTTCCGTACAACACACGCTATTGAATTATTCAAAGAGAAGCGTACCATAGAAGCTTGGGGTGTTACATTCTCCCCTAATTCAAATAATTTCATCCTAAAAATTTCTAGAATACCACCGCATGAAAAGACTTGGGTGGTTCTTCATCATAAGTTCCTCGGGTTCCCACGTTGCCTCTTCCATCTTATGGTTTCTCCACAAGACTTTTACCAGATGAGTCGTCCGGTTTCTCAGTACTTGTTCTCTCGTATCAAGAATCTTGACGGGCTCTTCGCAATAAGATAGACCAGGTTCCAGTTATAATTCCTCATAGGTGAGTACATGCATTGGGTTAGGCATGTATTTGCTCAACAGAGATACATGGAACACATCGTGAACTTTGGAGAGACTTGGCGGCATTGCCAATCGGTAAGCTACAACCCCAATTCGTTCTAGAATTTAGAATGGTCTAATGTACCTGGGACTCAATTTACCTTTCTTACCAAAATGTATGACTCCCTTCCATGGAGATACCTTCAAGAAAACATGATCACCGAATTGAAATTCCAAATCCTTCCTTCGATTATCAGCATAGCTCTTTTGCCTACTTTGAGCTGCTTTGATATGGTTTTGGATTACCTTCACCTTTTCCATCGTTTCTTCCACCAGTTCTGGGCCTACAAGTTTTCTTTCACCAACGTCATCCCAACAGGTTGGTGTGCGACATCTCTTTCCATATAACGCTTCATATGGTGCCATCTGAATACTCGAATGGAATCTATTGTTATAAGAAAGTTCTACTAGAGGTAAATATTGATCCCACATACCCTAAAAGTCAAGTGAGCATGATCTCAACATGTCTTCTAAGGTTTTAATAGTTCGTTCTGATTGTCCATCTGTTTGAGGGTGGTAGGCAGTGCTCAAATGAAGTTCAGTATCCAAGGCTTTCAGAAGACTTTTCCAGAATCTTGAAGTAAAATGGGGATCACGATCAGAAACAATCGACAGGGGTACTCTATAAAGTCTCACAACTTCATCAATACATAGTATTGCTAGACGTTCCAGTGGCAGATCTTCTCTTATAGCAAGAAAATGTGCTTACTTGGTAAGACGATCAACAATAACCCATATTGTATCATTCCTTCTGGTAGTCTTTGGTAGTCCCATGATAAATTCCATCGTGATATTGTCCCATTTCCACTCAGGTATGGGAAGATGTTTCATGACTCCTCCAGGCTGTTGCCTTCCAGCTTTCACTTGTTGACAAACCATACATATTGACACAAAATCCGCAATCTCCCTCTTCATGTTGTCCCACCAAAAATGTTCCTTCAAATATCTATACCTTTTGGTTCTCCCAGGGTGTATAGAGAAATTGGAACTATGAGCATCATCCAGAAATTCTCTTTTTAGATCAGGTATATCGGGAACACAAAGTCTCTTCCTGAATTTCAAAATTCCATCTTCATACACAAAGTCTCTCAATCTCCCATCATTCATAGCTTTAATCTTCTTTTGAAATTCTTCATAATCGGTCTGAGAACTCTTAATCCTTTCTAGTAAAGATGGTTTGGAAACCATTTGAAAAAGAATTGATGTTTCACCTTCCATGGTTATTCCCATGTCCATCTTCACTAGATCCATGAAAATTGGATCCCTTTCAATTCTCATATTGTTCAAAACTCCATGGTCTTTTCTACTCAAAGCATATACCACCTTGTTTTCTTTCCCTATGTGGTAGTGTATCGTACAATCATAATCCTTGAGTAATTCAAGCCATCTCCTTTGCCTCATGTTGAGTTATTTTTTTGAGAAAATATACTTCAAACTCTTGTGATCAATATAAATATCACATTTTTCACCATAGATGTAGTGCCTCCATATCTTCAAAGAAAAGATCACAGCTGCTAACTCGAGATCATGAGTAGGATAGTTTTGTTCATGAATTTTCAACTGTCGTGATGCATAGGCAATAACCCTATCATTCTGTATAAGGACACAACCAAGTCCTTTCTTCGATGCATCACTATAAATAACGAACCCATCATTCCCCGATGGTAGAGTCAATATAGGAGCATGGAATAATCTTCTCTTTAGTTCTTTGAAACATTCTTCAAACTCTTTTGTCCAAACAAATTTAACCCCTTTACATGTGAGCTTTGTTAATGGGTTAGCCAACCGGGAAAAATTCTGGATGAATCATCGATAATAACCTGTTAAACCAATAAAACTACATACCTCAGTTATACTTGTTGGTGCAGGCCATTCTTGGATTGCCTTGGTCTTAGAAGGATCATTGGAGATTCCATCTTTAGAGACAATATGGATAAGAAAAGAAATCTCCTGAAGCCAGAATTCACACTTGCTAAACTTCCCATATAATTAATGTCTTCTCAGAGTCTTCAGGATAATGCGCAGGTGATTTTCATGGTCTTCGTAGCTTTTGGAGTGTACTAAGATATCATCAATAAATACCACCACAAATTCATTGAGATATTCCTTGAAAACTCTATTCATCAGATCCATGAATACAAAGGGTGCATTAGTCAATCCAAAAGTCATTACTATAAACTCGTAATGCTCGTACCTAGTTCAAAATGATGTCTTCGGAATGTCTTACTTCTTTAGACACAACTGATGGTATCCAGATCGAAGGTCAATCTTTGAAAAGTATTGAGCTCCATGCAGTTGGTCAAATAAATCATCAATGCGAGGTAGGGGATACTTGTTCTTTATTGTTATAGAATTGATCTCCCTGTAGTCAATACATAACCTCATAGATCCATCTTTCTTTTTAACAAAAAGAACAGGGGCTCCCCATGGAGAAACACTAGGGCGAATAAATCTTTTATTACTCAATTCCTCTAGTTGTTTCTTTAGTTCAACTAATTCTACAGTGGACATTCTATAAGGGGTCTTCGATATAACCCTTGATCCAGGAATTAGATCAATGGAAAACTCAACTTCTCGTTCTGGAGGATGTCCAGGTAAATCTTCCGGAAACACATCTACATATTCTTTCACAACAGGTACATCCTCTATTTGAACATTCCTTTCCTCACCCATAGTCATTTCATTCTCTTCCTCCCCAATAATTGAATTTAGTTGAGCTACTGGGGGTGGATCTAGATAAGAATTAGGTGGTGACGATTCTGCTCTAAAGATAAGGTGTTCCTTATCATCATCATCAAAAATCGTAACCTTCTTCTTCTTCTAATAAATCTTCCCATCATAGTCTGAAATCCAATCCATATTGAGGATTATATCAAACTCAATCATAGGTATGACGATGAGATCAGCGGATAAAGAACATTTATGTGCTCTAATGGGGACTGATTCACAAAAATTTGTTGCAATGATACTTCCCTTAGGAGTTTTAACTGACAACTCCCTTGTTAAATCAAATTGAAAATATCTAATTTTCTTAGCAAACTGGGAAGATATGAAACAATGCGATGATACAGAATCAAATAATGCATTTTATAAACTTGAGGAAACCATTAAATTACCTTCCACCACGTCTTTCGGAGCTTCTACCTCGGCAGTAGTGATAGCATAAGCTTGGCCTTGATCCCTTTTCCTTTTCTGAGGTAAGTTCCCCTGACTCTTAGGACATTCATTTGTATAATGTCCCATCTCCCTGTAATTGTAGAACTAAACATCGGTAGCTTCTTTCTTCCCTTTTCAATCACGAGCTTGGTGGCCTTTTTCACCACACTTGTAAAAGACACCCATTCCCTTCAAGCAAGTACCAGGGTTTTTCTTCCTGCATTTACCACAGGATGGATATTCAACCTTTCCCTTCTTCCCCTTATTTCCATTCCCAGATTGATCAGTAGATCTCTTCTTCTCTTGCTTTGCATTAAAGTCATAAGACTTAGAGAATTCCTTTTCTATCTTGATAGCACATGAGACAATGTCTTCGTACGACGAGAAGGATTGTGAGACTAATGCTCGACGGAGAAATGGTTTTAACCCATCAAAGAAACGATCAATCTTACTTCTTGGGTTACGTATATAATCTCCAGAATACCTTGCTAACCTTGTAAAGTTATCCTCATACTTTGCGACATTCTCATCCTCCTTTTATCTCAGACTCAGAAATTGTCTTTCCATATCTGCTCGATGGTCACGAGGAAAGTATTTTTCTTAAAATAGATCTTTGAACTCCCTCCATTCCATATTTGATACTTCATCATCTTCCTTCATGTTTTGAATCAATGACCACCATTGATCAGCATCTCCAGTGAGGCGGTAAACTGCCATGATAACTTTTTCCCTTTCACTACTCCCCAAAGCCTGAAATATTTTCTCTAGGGAATTTATCCATTGCTCAGCTACTAAGGGATTTTTACTCCCATTGAAAATTGGTGGTTGTTTCCTCATGAATCGATCTAACATTGATCCTCCACGCTGCAGATCGGGGTACTCCATACGGGTAAAGTTATTATACATAACCTGAGTGAGTTGCCCCAGTATGGTGATTTGCTGATCGGCACCAGTTGCATCACCAAATTCACTATAATTATCTTGAGAAGGAGGGAAATCCCTACATGGAGTGCGTGCATTGATACAGTTTCCATTTCTTCCACTAGGCGCCATTTCTAAACAATGGCATAAACTAGATCAGTTTATGAATAAAAATACATAATTCCATACTTATAAAACACTTAACATAAATTGAATTATTTATGGATATAATCCATAATCATAAAAATGTTTTCTTTGAGGAAGTATATACTCATAAACCCTTCATAATGATTTGTAAAGAAAATGAGAGTTATCCTAAGCATATCCCCCAGGAGTTTCGTAACCAAGAGTGCAACAAGGCTCATTGTCGTGCACCAGTTCCCGTTCAAGTCTAGCTCAAAGCGGTGTTTTCAGGTTTTACCCCTAGGTACATCTGTGCCAGAGCCGCCTCTACCTACTTGTATCCATACATGGATGTATTCCTCGGAAAACTCACAAAATCTCTACAATACCAAAATTATAGGAAGTTCTTCTATACTAATCCTCAAAGTCCATCTTAAATATATGTGCTCTAATCAGAGTTTATCTAAATCTAGCTTCCAAGGTTTGTACTAAACTTCCTCTGATACCAACTGTAACGCCCCAACCCCACTTACCCAGAGTTGGTGCATTATTAAAAAACATTGGCATGATCACAAGAAATATCAAGTCTCAAAAGACCGATTAGTTTAGTATCCTTGGAAACCCTAGATATATTCATAAAGTTTTACATTATATCATAAAAATGAAAACTACAACAACATAGTCTCCATATTCCACACTCTTATCCCCTCATACTATCCCTGCAGGTCATTCATAATTTACTTTTTCACATCCTGGGAAAAATAAAACATATAAAAGGGGTGAGCTCAAATGCCCAGTAAGGATAACAATATAGCGGAAACTTTCATAAATAAGAATAAACATTTAAGGCAATGTATAACTAAAACAAAAGCCTTTTAAACTTTAACTTCAACATAGTATGGTAAAAATAAAATGAAATAATTCCATTTACTTATTCACATGGATATTCTACTAATCGAATAATCACATGCAATATTAGGAACCACTTTCATAATGATGGAATGCATAATGCCAGACTATCATAACCACATAGCCAAGGCCTCGTGCCAAGACTACAAATAAGATTTTGTCAAGGCCTTGTGACAAGACACTAGTTTGTCTCATGAGACCTACAGATGCATCAAGGAGCTATAGAGGGCTCCACCTGTCACATATTAAGTCCAATTCATTCCCATATGAAAAGGTTTAAACATTACATAAACATTCGTATTAAAACTAGCATATGAAATGTCAACACTTTCACCATAAACCATGAAGGGTATAAAAATAACATATCCATAGTCAAACATATCACAAAACCTTCAATACAATATGGAAGTTTTGTTTCATAATAAATCAGCTTCAAATACGCATAAAATCCATCAAATGATGTTGACATAAATGAAATCAAAACTCTTTTTAGAGAAATATCTCTTTTTATTTTGAAATAATTTAAGAGTAATATAAAATAAAACATTTTCTTTGAAAATATTCTTATAATCTTGTAAGGGAAGCTTCGACGATTTTATAACGGCGGAAAATAGCATCACCCATCGTATAATTTAAAAAAACATTCTTACCTTAATTATGTCGAAAAGGTTAAAAAGGAACTTGTTTGGAAAACGACGGAAAGATTCCTTTATAAACCACTTATAAAAGGCAACAAGGGTATAAATGACTTTAACCCATATTCTAGTAAATAGTGATTTTTTTTTGAAATACATTTTTAAGAAACATGGATGTAGATGATAAAGAAGTCCCAGTAGATTATTACGTATAAACAACCTCGGATAATGAAGAGATTGCGAAATAAACCCTTAGCTTGTACTTTTCCTTGTTTGAGGGTAGGTTAAACTCCTTTATAATGGTAAAATAATTGTTATTAAATTATTAAATAATCATATACATTAATATGATATCATATATGATCTTTTAACATTGCTTTGTTAATAATATCTTAGAATTATCGTCGTTTCGGGTGTTAACTTACTCGTTTTCTTTTATATGTTTTGTTACATAAGTCGTGTTTGTTATGGATAAGTTGTATCTTATTCATATCCAGAATGATATCAAGTCCTTAAATACTATTATTAATCATCAAATGATAATTATACCTGAATGGATACGATGGAGAATGAATCTCATCGCGTTCGTGGAGACGGTAGTCCGTACGTACGCACGAGCGACAATATCATTCTTAAAATAATATATAATTGGATGATATATCATATATACAGAATCATTATCATATTATATTTATTATTTACATGAATTACACATCATTATTATACCCATAAAAATAATAATATATTGAATAACAATTACACCACGACGTGGAGACGGTAAGCCGTACATACGCACGTATGGTGACATTTCATTCAAAGAATGGATAGAATACTGAATATGGTTGTACCATATTTATAATAATATTACAGTATGTAGGAGATACTGGATTCATTATTTTTGAATGGGAATAACAAATAAAGAAGAAGTGGAAGAAGAAATGAATTTGAAAAGGGGTGGTGAAAACATTACCTCTTCTTCGGGTTCTTTCTTTTGATTTGATCAAAAGGGCTCCTTAGGTTGGATTTATGATCAAAATAAGGCCTATAGGTTGTATTGAGGGAAGTTGAGAGAGTATTTGGGCAGGGGTTGGACGAACTGAAAGTCTTTGAAGGTGTGAATTAATGAGAAGGTGGAGTGCCCTTTTATAAGAGGGGTGAGGGGAACCTTTGGAAAAGCTAGAAATATTATTTTATAATAAATTCATATTCGGTTTCTAATGGCTACAAAGTGTATTATTTAAATTTTAAGGTGGGTATGGGTCTAAAACCACTCAACCAATATAATTTAGATAGGTTTGGGTCATTATATTAACCTTATCGTTTAGTTTTAACTCTTAGTTAATTAGTTTGACACTTACCATGTCACTTTGTATTTTTATATTATATAGTTAATAAACTTACTATATACATCCAAGAGACCCCCAAGTGGTCCATTAATTATACACCTATCAGGATATAAGTATCTTGGATGAACCTTAGATTTTTAGGAATTTAATATCAATTGATAATATAATATTTGTTTTAATAACTCTTTTATGTCAATTTTGACACTATTCAATAATTGATTTTTGTGAAAATCATAACAGAATTATTACCTCAAACAAAGTTAATTAAGTAAATCCTAACATGTCATAAGAACCTATAAAATTAGTGTAATTCATAAAAAGTCTCAAATTATATTTATTTGGGTATTTATTATATCAATTAGTTTAATTTTTCACTATTATGGTAATTACTGCATCATCATTGTGTCATAAATAAATTAAATCATTTAATGTACAAAAATTATAAATAAAATATCATTATTTAGGAATGATTTTTATCTTTCTAATGAATATTTACAATCTAATTTATCATATGTATAACACTATATTAAATATGTTTTAGTAAATAAACTTTGATTTTAACTCTTCTTTGAATTAAATAATAATAAATGTCCTAATCTAATCCAAGTGGACCTAAATGATAATATTTTATTCCTAAGGTTGTTTTTGGTCGAGCTAAACTTGTCCAATAGAATTACGACATGTGTTAGGGTAATATTAATATCTTTTTTACCCTTAATTACCCTATTTACTTTTAACCGTGGTAAATAAAAGTAAAAAGTTACTATTCACCAAAAATTATTTTCATCTCAATAAACCACATTTTACTCCTTGATATTAACCGTGTCTCTCGGATTTTCGAAATTCCAATCACAGAAGCGGTAAAATTAAGTTTTATGTAAAATTCAGTTTTTTAACTACCACTTAGTAGTTTCACTATTCATCAAAAAATGAAGTTTTTCAGAAAAATACCAAAAATTCACCGTAGGCTAATTTCAATATTCTGAATCCAAAAATGAAGTCCATTTTGAAATATAAAATTTATAAAATTTTAAAAAGTAGGTATTACTATTCATAACGGCTAGTTTGACTGGTTGTGGTGTGTTAGAACTCCATGTTCTGTACAACACACGCTATTGCATTATTCAAAGAGAAGCGTACCATAGAAGCTTGGGGTGTTACATCTACCTTTTTCTGCAACTCATTGTCTTGCTTCTGAGATTGCTTAATTCTATCTGATAGAGAAGATTTAATTGATACCTGAAACAAAACAAAAAAGCATCCTGCACAAACAACTTCTATACCAAAGTTCATCAAATCCTTAACCAAAGGATCACGTTCCAAACGTAACATGGTTAATGAAGCATTACTTTTTCGACTCAAAGAATCAACCACTTTATTTTCATTTCCCAGATGGTAATGAATTGTACAATCATAATCCTTGATTAATTTTAGTCATCTCCTCTATCTCATGTTCAATTATTTCTAATTGAATATATAATTTAAACTTTTGTGATCAGTATATATTTCACACTTTACACCATAAAAATGATGCCTCCAAATTTTTAAATCGAAAACAACAGCAGCTAATTCCAAATCATGTGTAAGGTAATTTAACTCATGAGTTTTCAACTGACGAAAAACATAAGCAATTACCTGATCATTCTACATTAGGAAGCAACCAAGTCCTTTCAATGAAGCAACATTGTAGATAACTAACTCACCATTCTTGGAAGGCAGTGCCAAAACTAGAGTATTCACCAATATTCTTTTCAATTCCTGAAAACAATCATCACATTCTTTTGTCCAGATAAACTTAACACCCTTCCGAGTTAGCTTATTCATTGGACTAGATAACCGTGAAATATTTTTAACAAACCTTAGGTAATAGCCTTCCAAACCAAGAAAAATATGAATCTCGGTTAAATTTGTGGGTCTTGGCCATTCTTCAGCAACCTTTGTTTTTGCAGGATCAACAGTTATTCCATATTTAGAAACAATGTAACCAAGGAAAGAAATTTGTTGCAACCAAAACTCACACTTATTGAATTTCCCATACAATTTATTTTCTTTTAAGGTTTTCAAAATAACCCTTAAATGACTTTCATGATCCTCTTTACTTTTAGAAAACACCAAAATATCATTAATGAAAAAAACCAAAAACTTTTCCAAAAACTCATGAAAAATTCTATTTATAAGGTCCATGAATACAGCAGGTTCATTGGTTAACCCAAAAGGCATTACTCCAAATTCATAATGGCCATATCTTGTACGAAATGCTGTCTTTGGAATATCTTCTTCCTTTACCTTCAACTGATGGTACCCCGATCTCAGGTCAATCTTTGAAAAATACTGAGCTCCCTGGAGTTGATCAAACAAATCATCGATATGAGGCAAAGAATATTTGTTCTTAACAGTGATGTTATTCAAGGCTCTATAATCAATGAAAAGTCTCATAGAACCATCTTTCTTTTTAAAAAATAAGATAGGAGCACCCCATGGTGATGTTCTAGGTCGAATGAAACCTTTCTCTAATAAATCTTGAAATTGCTCCTTTAACTCTAAAAGTTCAATTTGAGCCATTCGCTAAGGGGGTTTTGAAAATGGCATAGCATCAGGAACTATGTAAACAGTAAACTCAACTTCCCAATCTGGTATTATTCCAGGCAACTCATCAGGAAAAACGTCAGGATACTAATTTACCATAGGCACATCATTAATCTGAACGGTTCCTTTGTTTTCAACAATATGTGCAAGGTAACATTCATTTCCATCTTTTACAAGTTTCTCAGCCTCTTGATATGTTATCAACAGTAAGGGTTCATTCTTGTACACAAAATAAAAGTCTTTCTGAAAATAAACTTCTTTAGCTCTACAATCAATCTTATCATGGTAAATAGAGAGCCAATCCATACCCAAGATAACATCAAACTCTACTAGAGGTAAAAAAAATAAGGTTTTCAAGTAGGTTCTTTCCACGGATAAGGATAAGAAGATTCTTATAAATTCATTTTGCCTCAACATTTTCCCCAGGTGTTTTTACGACAATTTCAGGAGTCATTTCTTGAGATGGAATTCCCAATTTACTAAAACAATTTTCAGAGATGAAAGAATGTGTAGACCCCGAATCAAACAACACATTGGCATAATCTAAAAAAAAGTACCTGATACCACTTCATTTGATGGCCCAACATCTGCTGAAGTAGTTGCAAAGGATTTCACCACACCTTTCTTCTTTTAGTATGACTTCTTCCCATCATTTGAGCTCTTTGTCGAATACTCGATTGTATAATGATCCATCTCATTGCACTTGAATCATTTCACTAACTGTAAAACAAATTTGGTCTTACCATCAACCTGATCTTTTTCAGTGCAATCACGAGCCTTATGTCTCATCTTACCACATCAGTAGCACTTTCCAGAATTCAAAAGACATTCCCCAGCATGTTTTTACCACATTTATCACAAACTAAAAACTTAGTTTTCTCACCATCATACCTTTTTGAAGAATTCTTCCCTTTCTCCTGCCACCTCGGTCTCTTCTTCAATTGGTTTTTATAGAACACCTGATCATCGAAAAAATCCATTTCCACCTTATAAGCACATCGAACAAGCTTTTCATAACTTTTAAACTCAAGAGAAGCCAAATCCCTTTGATATTTTGGATTTAATCCTGAGTAAACACGATTGATTTTACTATCATGGTCTTGGATAAAATTTGGATCATAGCTTTCCAATCGAGTGAACTTTTATTCATAAGCAGCCACTAACTCATCCTCTTGCCTCAATTCCAAGAATTGTTTTTCCATCCTAAGTCGAACAGCCTTAGGAAAATAATTCTCAAGAAACATACCTTTGAATTCATCCCAGTCAAGAGAATCAATCTTTTCAGCGTCCCTGATATTTTTAACCATCGACCACCACTGATATACTTTACCCTCCAAACGGTAAACAACAAGACTAACCTTTTGATTGTCTGAACACCCCATGACATCGAAAATATTCTCTAGTACTTTAATCCATCCTTTATCTAGTACAAGGTCATATGATCCTCTGAATGATGGGGGATGTTTCCTAATGAAATGTTCCACCACTAACATGTTCCTCTATGGTTGATCTGGCTGATCTCGTGCATGGATACCACAACCATTTATTGATTGAGTCAACTGCCCCATTACTACAACAAACTATTCAATTCTAATTCTGACCATCTCAGGATACTGATTTGGAAGGTCATTTCCTTCTGTATGCCTTCCTAGCACTGCTTCCTTGTTTCCTCTGTGGAAAACCATTCTTAACAAACATGTCTTAGATGAAGCAACATGGTAATCTTCAAATGCTATATCATTTCAATTTGACCATAAAAGAAATATTTTTGGATAATCATTTAATAGAATTATAACACCTAAAGTTATCTAAAATGACCTCTGATACCAACTATAAGGCCCCAAACTTAAACATTATTTAATCTTGAGTTATTACAAGAATACACATTGAGGATCTTTTTAGGTTTAGAGTTTTAGAGAATTAGATCATAAATTATGCATTTCATTCCACATTTAAACAAGGTGGTTACATAAAAGACAGTATACATATTCTTCATCATAGGAAACATATTTAAAATAAAACATGGGTTATTTCTTGAAACATCCTCGACACTATCATCACATCATGTACCTTTCCCTTGACCTATGAAAAACATTTCAGAAACTTGGGATGAGCATAAAAATCTCAGGAAGGGATATAGAAGTATGGAAAGTAAACATTAGTCCATGTATACATAATAATCAATGAAATGATAATTTATTCAGAGAATATGATCACTTTAACATACCTCAGGAAATCATAAGATTTATGAATAACTAATAGAAAACATAAGACATAAAGGTAACTTGAGGCATTCATAACATTCTTACATAGGGAGTAACCATCATGGTTATGTTTTGGAATACCCATTACAGTATATTCCCTAAATCTCTTCAGAGAAACCTTAGCATTTAACTCCTTCGCATTACCCAATGCATTGGAGAGCTATATAGGGCTCAACCACCCTTAGTTTATCATGGAACCACCCGTCTTCATAAACAATTCCCAAGAACTATAACATAATCGTATCACATAAAACATGCATAAAGGAAACATAACATTTCCACATTTTAATCACAATATATTAAAAACAAATTGATATAATCAAAAAATTATCAAAAACATTTTCAATACCAAAAGAAAAGAAAATTAAAACATGGTATTTATTTTTCATTTTAAAAAATGTTATAGCTTTTAGAGGAAGTCGAAACTCAAATAATGGTCACGGCGGTGGAGAAGTCGTTGTCGCCGCATACGTAAGACAAAAACATTCCCTTTTGTCGTTTAGTAAAATGATTCGTATAAAAAATATTCCTTTTGAATAAAAGTAAAAGTCAAAGGGGTTTATACACTGTATAAAAGAAAGTTGTGTATAAAACAAAATATGTCTCAATGAAAGGAGATTGAGACGAAGTCATTTACCTCATGTCCGACTTCAATCGATCGTTCTTTAATCTTATGAATAATAAACTAGAGTTAATTTATACTTTCTTAAGAACCTTTTTCAAGTTCATTATTCCTTTTATATCACTTATTACCATGTTATGAACATTATATAATTATTTAAGTTAATAACGGTCATTTTGTCGATCTTTGGTTCTTGAGTCAAAAATAAACTTCTTATAATTAAACGTTGTTCATGTGATAAAATATCCATTATATCCAAAATTATATTCATGATGTAGATATCATATATATCATATATATCCAGTATATACATGCATTTATAATATTACATATCATTTAGAGGTAAGAAATGAAATGCACCGTTCATGGAGACGGTAACCCGTACGTATGCATGAATGCTACATTCATTTCTATTTCGTATTTAATGGAATGAAATCACAATGATATAAAGGTATATCATAATTCTAGTATTATATCATATGTAATACCATTAACTCCATCCTTTATACGTCCCACATATGGCATTAACGAATCAAATCACTTTGAGGGGGCGGTGGTCCACACTTTCTAAAATGAAGATATCGCGTTTACCCATAATGGAAACCATAAAGGTATGCCATAAATGAAAAAATACAGAAGAATAAGGAAAATATAAACATAATATATATCATATATAAATATAGTGACATCTTAATGGCCACCATGAAAGGTGTTAAAAGAAGATTGAACAATCATCATTTCGTGAGGCAGAAATTCGTCAACCATAGAAACAATATGTTTTTTAACCATTAGAAAGAGGTTTGTGTAAGTGTAGCTCGAATCCTCCTCATGAAAAAATTCTAGTATATTGAATATTCTGGTGTTGTTACAAAATAAAGGAATAAAAATATTTTAGGGGGTTGGAGAAGCAAAATAAAACAAAATAACATTAGAGAAGACATTACCTTTAAATCGGGTAACTCCCCTTGGTTTGAACCAATAGGGTTTCTTGAAGAGCTTTATGCCTAAGGTAAGGCATCTATGATTAAGGGAGGGATGTGGAGAGATAAAATGAGCAGAGTTTGGCCGAGCCAATGGATTGAGAGGTGTGGGTAAGATGGTAGAGGTGGGGGCCTTTTATAAGAGGGAGGAGGGGCACTCTTGGAAATTCAAGAAATGTTACTTTATTATAAAATGATTTTAGGATTTTATAGGTCACACAATGATATATTTAGAGGTTAAGGTGATAAGGGTTCGAAATCCACCCATACAATAGGTTTTTGACAAGTGTAAGTCTTAGATTTTACATTATCTTTTTATTTTATTTAAATCGTTCATTAATGAGGTAATCGCTGCGTCATCATGGTGTCATAAATAAATAAATTTATTTAATGTATAAAAATTATAAAAGAAATATCATGATATAGAAAATCTTTTTATATTTCAAATTACTATTTATAGTCTAAGAGATCATTTATGTAGACAAAATTAAAATTGTTTTACTTGGGTGATACATACTTTGGTTATACTTTCCTTTAAAAAATAATATAATAAAATATCATTATCACCCAAAAGTGATTCCATGGGGTCCCAAAGTTAGCCCAAGGCATACCATGGCCGGAAATGACACAACCAGTAGAATTTGGGCACATGTTGGGGTCATTTTATATTATTATGATATTTTTTTATTGCCCTTAACTACCCGATTACTAATTAATCACGATAATTAAAGATAATTATCATCATTACTATTCACAATGTCAAAAAACAAAAGAGTATTAATTACATAATTTGGAACTTATGATTGAATATATGGAATCCATTTTACCAAATTCAAAACATAGAAATTGTAGTAATTAATTTAAAAATAATCCCCATTGTCAAAACAAATAGTGGGTTTTTTAGAAACAATATCTATCAAAAGTTTGACAATTGTTTATGTCCAATTTCAAAATGAAATTAATTACAATGAGCAACATTGGATTAAATGTTAAAAATATATTAAATTTAAACTTTAAAACCAATTAAAAATATAATCTATCCATATAATTAAATTAGATGAAAAAGCAATTTTGAAGTAAAATGTAGTATTTTTCACAATTCATTAAAAAATGAACATTGTCAGAAAAATACCAAAAATTTATCCAAAGTAATTTTCAATGTCCCAATCCTAAATAAAAAGTTTATTTTGAAAAATAGAGCTTATAAAATTTTCAAAATATAGATTTAAAAATGGTTCACCATCAAAAGGCGGTAAAACAATATTTTAAAAATATTAGAGAATTCTATGCTTAAGATTGTATTTATTCTCATTTTAAGCCTCTAAAATACTATCTAATTCATAAATATACATAGATATGAAAATAAATAACTCTTTACATACTTGGGATGTTACATCTTCTTCCCACAGTTTTAACATATATGAAAATGAATCTTATTTCCTCTATGGTCTCCACAATCCAATCTCTCAATGAACTCTATCTTTATCTTATTTGGTAATTATAAGACTTGTATATGGTAATTTTTTTTAATCATATATCATGATATCTAATTAATAATAATTACAATATCATCAACTCTAATTTCCATCCCATTTGGTTTCACATCAATACATTTTCTATCTCATTTAATGTTAACCTTGTTTCTTCTAGTTCCCATCAATAAATAAAACCAAAAATCATTATGTGAATAAAATAATCATATTGGGAAACCATATAATCATGAAAATAACTTATAGAATATCTAAATCATGGCACATTATTTTCAATTAAAGATACCTTAGGATTAAACTATACCATTCATAGTCATTATTAAAATCCTTTATGATGGTTCGTAAAAAGTTTTTTATTTTATAAAGAATATCTCCTAGGATTGTCAAACTAGGTGTACAAAAAGGCCCATTTTCAAGCACCAGGTGATGATCAAGTAAATATCAATGCACCTTTTTGGAGTAATTATCTCTATGTACCTTTATACTAGAGCCACATCCACATGTAGTATACATTCAGGGATGTAATTTCATGAAAACCACTTGCTCTATCATTTACCAAAATTCCAAGAAATTTTACTATACTTCGATTTATCCTTAGACTTAGCCTTAAATGCATCCCTATACATACCCTTTGAAATATAATTAGGGATATCACTAATGTTATCTCATCCTATTTTCCAATGGTTAACTAAAACATTCTCTGATATCAACTTTAAGGTACCTGAGTGTCTTATAAATAAATATTACCTCTTAATATACTAATATTTAATACAGAACAAAATTACCCATTCTAAAATCATTTAGTTATACTTCCATTAATAAATTTGATACATAAAAAAGTTTTATATAAGTGAGATATGTTATATTACACTATTTTATTCATAATTATCACCCTTCTTAGACATATCATACATAATACCATTCATCATAACCTAGGGAAAATAAACATAAGAAAGGGTTAGATCATATATTTAGTAAGGGTAAACAAGGGATATAGTAATATACCATGATCATAAGGGTATGAGAACATGATAATAAAATTTGAAAACCATACCCTGTATGTCATAGATCATAAACATGCATCATTAAAAAAATATTGGTAGTTTCTAAGACATGTATCATAATTAAATACATGAACATGAACCATAACAATATAAAATTGGCATAAGACATATATTTTTGGAATACACATAAGTATAGAAATCATATCTATAGTATACAAGGATCATTTAAAATGATATCATAGTGTAATGGGTTAACTCTCCATACCATCATAGTAGTTGATGTTCACTCCTAAGACAATCATAGTATAAAAATTTCCTTAAAAAACTAGGTTCACTCCCCATTATAGTCTTATTTATCTCATGAGATTTTAATCTTCACCCAATGTATAGTAGGGAGATATAGGTCACACCCATCACATAATGAAAATCATACATACTTTGTTCCACAATATCATAAAACATTTATCATATCATAACCCATGAAAATAACTAGGTGTCATAAACATTTAATCATAGCATAACCCATGGAAATTAAATAGGATTCATAATCATTTCATCATTTCATCACCACATAACTGGTAAAAAAATAAGTGGATTTCATACTAATTTTATCATGGTATAACCCATGGAAGAGAAATGGTTTTCATAATAATCATTTAAATATAAACAAGAACTATCTAGAAAAAAAAAATAAGAATGGTATCTTTGGATTATATCCCCAATAAATCATAAGTAACATCAAAGGATGTCGTCTTAGATGGAAAATGATTTTGAAAGATCACTTGAAACATTTCTTGAGAAAAAAATCCTTTATTTAAAAATAAATTTGAAAACTATAATGTTACAAAATATTTTGGAAATCCTTTTCTTTAAAAATAATCATTGAAAATTTATAAGGGAGACTTTAAAAATCATTTAAAACATTTTTTAAGGAAAATATCCTTTTAAAGTTAAAAAATATTAAAACATAAAAAAATTTCAAAATAATTTTCATTAAAATTAACCATGGAAACATATAAATTTTTATTTGAAAGAAATGATTTGGTAATGACAGTAAAAATACTATTTGTTACATATACGTTAAAATGTATATTCCTTTCACATTTTTTTATAAAATCCAAACGTGTATTATTTTTTTCAAAAAGACATGAATTTTCCTTTCAAAACAATTAAAAAAACAAAAAAAGGGTAAAACTGTATTTATTAAATAATTTATAGAATATTAAAAACGTTTTTTGAAAATACTTTTATAAAATATTATTTTGTAAGAGAACATACTTTTGACTGGAGAAGAGATAAAGTCATATTTCTTTAAAAAACATTCTCTTGAACTCTTGAGTAAATTCGGGGAAATAAATAAAAAATTGGAATTGAAATGAAATAAAAATAGGATAATAATAGTAATGAGTTTCTTGAGAGATAGTTTATAATATTTCATCATAAAAAACATACACATAAACAATCCTGATAAACAATGATTTTGTATTATAAAACTCTTACCACTTTGGTAACATTGAGTAATAAGACCCGATGAAAGAATAACATTAAATGTAACCTAAAATATCATAATAATAAATAAATTAATTACATTACAAGTAAATGGTTCTGTATATAGACATCATAAAAAAATATAGGTTCATAACATTACATATGTCTCAAATAAGAAAAATTGAAACAAAAATACATTATCTCTTTGGTAACATTTGAACTGTAAATCCCATGAAAGAGATATCCTAAAATAGATATTTAAATATAAATAATATTTAGGTTAAGCTTCATAAACCACATTACTAGGAAGTATATACAACACATAAAATAAATAGTTGTTGAATATGGCATGTCTCTAATAGAAGTAAAAAGTGAGACAAAAATATCTTACCTTGAGTCTAGAATTCCTTAATACATGTGAAAACCTCCTGTACAATAAGTTTATGTTTATTATACATCAATAATAGAACCATATATATATATATATATATAATAAATTATATAATTTAATTATGACCTTTTATTACCCATTTGTTAAGACTTTCTTATTAAAATCATGTTTGAGGTAATAAATGTTTCATTATTCATGTATGTTTTGATTTGTTATTTATTTTCATATTAAATTGATAATGGTTTCATAATATAAATAATTTTAAATGTGATATAAATATAATATATATTCATTATGTATGTATTTATTTTAATCCAAAATTATTATAGATAGAAAATGAAATACATTGTTCATGGTAATAGTAGGCGATTCGTACAGATTAACATTATTTCTATTTTATCACTATATTAAAAAAAATTAAGGATAATAATATATTAACATTATAGAATCATTTTTATGAAATATATATCAAAAAAATTTATTAAATTTACTATAATTACATTCTATGGAAAGTGTTAGTAAAAAATGAATCGCGTCACTTCGCAATGAAGTAGTTTTTTGTACACACGGACAACATTATTGTACCGCCTAAGGAATGGAAAGTAATTTAATATACAAGTAAAATGTAAATGGAAATGTAAATTCACATCACATCAATTTGTGAGGTGGTAGTCTTCCATACACACGAGCAACATTATTGTTTTCTAATGGGTTAGGATATAAGAAGGTATGTAACACCCAATGATTTTGTGGAATATTTTTTAAAAATAAGTTTAACCTTTTTGATATTTTTAGCCGCAAAAAAGTTGATTTTTCTTGCTGACTAAAAATTATTTTTTTATTATATCATAAACCCCTTTTAAGGATGAAGGGAAACCTAACATGACTTCAAGGACATAAGACATTAAATTGTGCCCCAAAGGGTTAAAATCCATAAAACCAAATCAAAACAACAAGGGAAACCCCTCCCCAGCATAAAAACATCTGTCCAACTTCCACCTTCTCATCGCTACTCGGTTAGTTGTCCCATGCAGTGATGCACGATCCCGGTACCGATGGAAAAGGCCATACTCTCTCAAACTTCTAATTCCAAAGAGATATGATATGATGAAAACTCATCTCTAAACTTCATCTGGAATAACCCCTGAAGTAGAAATGGAAGCATAGAACCTTGTACCTCTGACCGCACAACACAACACACCACCCAAGCAGAATCAATTAGAATAAAAGATTCATACAGAAGATTCATCACAAGAATAAACCCATCACCAACCATCGTAAGAATACCAATCTTAACACCATCCGATCAGAAACCATCTTTCAACACCATTCAGAAAATCACAAACATCACCAAAAAAGAAACCTGTAATAAACTCATGGAAGATAGTAAGGACCTCCCCCCTCCGAGATACGCCAAATCCATCGCCGACCACACTAGAAGCACACCAGAGACTTCACCAAGCTACGCCGCTTCCAGATGAGAAGAAGAGAAATGTCGGGCCGTGATGTCTCCAAGACCGAGAATCCATCCAAACTGAACCGAGCCAAAATGTCGGAGCCACGCCAAGCAAATCTTGAGAACGAGAAGTCGTGCCCCGCCGATCCGAGCCAGAATCCAGAGCAACAAAAAGCTTCGTCGTCTTCGAAGACCTAGAGTCAGCACTGAGCCACATTGAAGCTAAACGATTCACACCGACGCCGTGCTACACCATATCCAAGAATATCCAGAGGGCCGATGTTGAGACTGAATTGCACCAGAGGAGGGAGGGAGATATGCCAAGGAAGAAACCCTAGCTACCGTGAGGAGAGCGAGATGCTTCTCAGAGGCAGAAGTATCAATATAACACCCAGAGATTTTATGAGATATATTATTTTTAATTTATTTTATGTCCTCTATTATACACTACACCAAGATTAGCTTGTACTATACGCAACATCGTATTAGCTTGCAATATACGCAACACTATTCTTGGCTCGTGTTACACACAATTTCAAGTTCGTTTTGTGGAAATTATTCGATGCAACATTAAGTATATATTTTTTTTAATATATAAATGAAATAATTTTTGATTATGTTATATGCAACACCAAACGGAGTTTTCACTACACGTATCCCTGATTTGGCTTGCATTACACGCAATCGCGACCTTCCTCGATAGCGTGTGTAGTACACAATACTGAGTTTCAGTAAACGACGATATATTGTTATCATATTATTATGGACTAGCCATTTTGAATAGTATTAACTACATTGTGAATTTTATAACATTATTATTCATTTTACATATTTTCTAGAACATGGTATGAGAACTAAATAATTTTTTTGGGTAAAATAAGTATTTTTCAAAAAATGCAGTTTTGTCACCTTTTGATGGAACACCCACTTTAAATCTAGTTTTTGACATGTTTATAAGTTCAATTTTTCAAAATAAAATTCTTCCTTGGAATCAGGATATAAAAATTTAATTTGGATAAATTTGTCATATTATTCTGGTAACTTTCATATTTTAATGAATAGTAAAAACATGCTATATTTTAATTAAAAACAATTTTTTTATCAGAATAATTTATATGGATATATTATCTTTTTCATTGGTTTTAAAGTGTAATTAGAATATATTTTTACCATTTAATCCAATGTTGGTCATTGGAATTAATTTCACTTTGAATTTGAACATAAACAAGTGCCGATCTTTTGATAGTTATTATTTCTTAAAAACACGCTATTTGTTTTATAACAAGAATTAATTTTAAAATTAATTAATTCCACTTATATGTTTTTAATTAGAAAAAATAGAAATCATTTTTTAATTCAGAATATCAAATATAGCTTAGGCTGAATTTTTGGTATTTTTCTAAAAAACTTCAATTTTTGATGAATAGTGAAACCACTTAGTGGTAGTTAAAAAACCAGCTCTTTCATTTAAATGAAATTTTAACACTTTTGTGAATTTAATTTAAAAAATAATACATACATTTTTGTTATCAAGAATTAAAATGTGGTTCAATAAGATGAAAAGAATTTTTGGTGAATAGTAACTTTTGACTTTTAATTACCCTGGTTAAAGGTAAATAGGGTAATTCAAGGTTAAAAGAATATTATAATAATTCAAAATTACCTTAACACTTGTCCTAACCTTATTGGATGAGTATTGGCCGACCATGGGAATACTTGGGTCGATTTTGGGACCCCATTGAGCCACTTGGAAGTGATAATGACAATTTGGATTAATTAATTTAATGTAAAGACAAAATTGACATTAACAAAAAAAAATTAGTAATTAATTTTTATAAGGGGTTATATAAATTATAGTTTCTACTATAAATATTAATTAGAAAGATAAAAAGATTTCCTACATGATTATATTTTGTTTATAATTTTTAGACATCAAATAAATTAAATTATTTATGACACAATAATGATGCAGTATTTACCTCATTAATAAACGATTTAAATAAATAAGGTTATAATGATTACAATATTATCCAAAACATGTACAATTATGATTGTATGATTTTATTTAGACCATTAGTCATCTTTTATTCATCTTTAATGTTTTTTGTTCCTTTTAAAACTGAAGATAAGTTTATAATAAAATAATATTTTCATACATTTCAAAGGTGCCCCTCTCCTCCCTTATAAAAGGTCACATCCTCCAACTCCTATTTACAGAACTTTGAGCCTTCAAGATCAGAAAAACCATGAACATTTCCCTTATCAACATACCTAGAAACGTATTAGAGGTTATGGTCTTCTCAAAAGACCAACTCTAGTCCCTTAAGTGGAAGTTTAAAGGAAGCACATCGGGGAAGAGGTAATCTCTTATACCGATTCTTTCAAGTTTCTTCCTTCTTCTACTTCCTCTTATTTAGTTGTTTCATTATAAAGTAATAACATAATACTGACTCATATAATGATATGATATTATAAATATGAAACAACCACATTTCACCTTATATCCATCCGACGGAAAACAAAATTACCGTGCGTGCGTACGTACGGAATACCGTCTCCATGCCGTGGTGTAATTAGTTTTTTCCACCACCACCTTACTTGGATGGGTATAATGGTATAAAGAATAACTATATATGGTTATTATAACATCATACTGATTATTATATATTATATCATTCACTAAAATTCTATTAAATAATTATGGGAACGATATCATCGCTCGTGCGTACGTACGTACTATCGTCTCCACGAACGCGATGAGATTCATTTTCCATGATTAAACATTCAAGTATGATTATAAAGTGTATATATAATAAATAATCATGAATTATATTACATAAAAATGATACTGGATTTATTTACATATATTTTTCATTTACTTAATTCCATTCAATTCAATAAATAAACGAAAACATCGTTCATGCGTACGTACGGTCTACCGTCTCCATGAACGGTGTATTTCATTCCATTTATCGATCTATCATATATATTTATATACTGAATATATATTATATATAAATCATGTTTTACATTCTGTAATTAAGTAAATTAGTATATACGTAATAATATCAAGAAGAACAAGTCGAAACACGTACGATAAATGAAACGATTTTACCCAAAACGTTGCTTTAACATGGAATTTACAAAAGAACGGGTAATATAAAGTCATAAGTGAAAAATATATGATATCATAATCATGAATATGATTCTGTAATGATTCAATGACATTATTTAAATCATTATACAGGAGGTTTGTATACGTACTAAGCATATCGAACCTAAGGTAAGGGATAGCTTTTACAATCTTGTTTTTATACGAGATTGTATATTCATAAGTATTTACTGGGGTTATATTTATCATCCATGTCCCTATTTTATAAAAATGGTTTCATGGATGTTTAAAGTATTTTTTACACATTTTTTACTTTTACTAAATGGTATGTAAGGAATCTATCCTTTGTTTACGTTACGAGATACTTTTTTAACTTATCCGGAAAAAGTAGGAGAAGAATGTTTTTTTAACTTATACGGCATTAATGGTATTTTTACGGTTTCATAATGAATTATTTTCATGAATCTTACTCTAAAAGATTTAATGACTATTTTCAAAAAAATCCATTTCTTTTAAAATTGCATGGCATTTTGTGAAAAGAAAATGATTTTGTAGAAGAAAGTATATTTTCCTCAAGAATTCATTTCAAGTGTTTTATCAAAACCATTTTCCATATTAGATGGAATTATTTCATATGTGTATGTTTCAAGTATAATATCTCTATGATTTACATGGTTTCACTTTTCTTATAATGAAATGATATCCATTTTTTATATGGATTATGTTATGATGGGATGATGTTTATGAAGCCCATTTTATTGTTTGGGTAATGATGAATGATTTATGTTCATGTTATGGCAAACGTAAGAATGATTTCATTATGAGATGGGTGGGACCTATATCTCCCTCCAGTACATTGGGAAAATATTTATATCTCATGATAAAGACATGACTGGAATGGTAAGTTAATCCAGTTCAGTGATACAGGACTAGAACGACGAGTGAACTCGATTCAGAAAGGGACTTTGTCCACTAATATGGTATTGGCAGCAATGCCTTGGCTACTATGGAAATCATAACATGTGCTTAATGGTTTCCACAATTACATGTTTTATTCCCATGCTATTTTATCACGACTAATGTTTCTTTATGATCTATGCCTTACTTAATACCATGTTTTATGTCATTGCTCATGATTTTTATGTTTAAACATTATGATCATGTTTTTTAGTTCAAATGTATATGATTTGTCTTATTTTCTCCATGCTTACCCTTACTGAGCATTTGAGCTCACCCTTTATATGTTTTCTTTTTCCCAGGATTTAAAGAAAGGTTTTAGGTAAGAAAAAAAGGGGTAAGATATTTATGGGAGATGTTGAAGATCTTTCACCACGATTAGAAGATTATATTTCGAGTTTCCAAAGACACTAAACTATTATGGTCCTTGTGTGTCTGTTTTTGTTATGTATTATGTATTTCATAAAATTAATGTAATGTACATGTATGTCAATCTTGGTTCTCTACAGTTGGTATCAGAGGAAAGGTTTAGTTAACCTTTGGAAACTAGGATGCGAAAAAATTAGTGAAATCCCTAGAGATATTTATAAGGTATGTCTAGGGAAGTACCTAAGGTTAAGTATAAGTATGGGTTATAGTTATAGAATTATGGTAACGATATTATAATTAAACATAAGATGTTGGATATTAAAGGTACTATCCCTTTATTATGTTGTTTTCCCTAGAATGATTTTTACCTCTCACATTTTTCTTTTTTGGTTTGAGACGATGGCTGGATCCCGAAGGAACCGTGTTGATCAATGTAATGGACAATGCAATGATTGTCCTCTTGAACAAGCCAATGTTATGGGATATGGAGTGAAAAATATTATTGCTATACTTAAACAAGCTATGAATCATTCTAGACTTCCAAATGATCAGAGAAGGG
The DNA here is from genome assembly GCA_963277665.1 of Viscum album. NCBI lineage: Eukaryota > Viridiplantae > Streptophyta > Magnoliopsida > Santalales > Viscaceae > Viscum > Viscum album. The sequence continues at coordinate 451,139,930 of OY728119.1, forward strand.
AACAATATTCTATTGAGTCTTTTATGAGGCAACGTCCACCTTCTTTCAGTGGGTCTTCTGATCCACTTGTTGCTGAAGAATGGATCAGTACCATTGAAAAGATATTTTCCATACTTCAGTGTTCAAAAAATGAAAAAGTCATTCTGGCTATTTACCATTTAGAAGGTGAAGAAGATCAATGGTGGACTCTAATTAAGAATACGAGGCCCCAAGATGAAATTGAATCCATGGAATGGGATGAGTTCAAGAACTTATTTTTCAATAAGTAATTCCCTTGTATTCTTTGAACAAAGATGGAAAAGGATTTCCTTGAGCTTAAGAAAAAGGATGATGGATCTGTTTGTATATACGAAGCAAATTTTACAAGGCTTGCAAGGTATGAATCTGGCTTTATCATCTAACCAGAAAGTAAAGTTGATCGATTCTTCAGTGGATTAAAACCAAGTCTTCGAAGGGAATTAGCTATAAGAGACTTCAGTAGCTATGAAGAAATTGTGCGTTGTGCTATCAAGGTAGAAATGTAAGTTGGTTTTATAAATCCATCTCATGGTTTTGAAAAGAAATAAAATATGGAGTTTAAATAGAAATCTCAGAATAATGGTGAAAAGAAGATGAATGTTTCTTTAGGCTCAAAGTGTGGAAAGAAGCGTGGTGGAGATTGTCTTAAAGGGACTAGAAAATATTTTAAGGGTGGAAAAGAAGGCCATCGAGCAGCTGAGTGTCGATGTAATGGAAAAAGGGTTTCTAATGATGTCAATAAAGAAAAGACTGTAGAGAACGCACCACCAACACTTCAATGCTTCAAGTGCAAGGAAATGGGGAATTATGCTAATCAATGCCCTAATCAAAGGGTTAATGATGATAAACGTGAGCAACCACTTAATTAAAAGGATAAAGGGAAGTCACATGTTATCACTATTTGTGATGTTGAGTATGACAATTATGTTGTGTAATTATTAAGTGTTTATGTAATGGGATTTCAAAATAGTATCATGGAATCTCATTTTTGGTATCGTGGAATTTTGGAATATCTATGTATGGGTTTTCAATAATTATATGGTACCGGTAACCATGAAAAGTGATTGAAATATTTTTGGAAAGAATATGATATGTGCATAATTAAGGGATAAGGAGAAAATAATATTAATGAGCTCCTGACTGATATAAGGACAAAGTGATATCATGGTTTTAGTATACTGAAATTTTGGGATTTTTGTTTGTGGAAAGAGTTACCTTTTGACAGAATTCACATTTTCACTATGGTTATATGGTAATTCATGTTTCAAGAGAATTCAAGATTAAGGTATTCACATGTTTGGAATGCGATCAACAAGATATATCTTATGATATATGGGGGATAAATGATGGTATTCACATGCTTGTTCAATGAAATTTCTAGTAATCGTTTTCTTTATACTATGAGATTGGATAGATGTATTTTGTATAAGTCTAAATACTGGAATGGATTATGTTGGACATTATATAGTATTGTTTAATTCTATAACTTTTTCATATTATTTTTGGAATTTTATAATATTATAGTTTTAGAAAAAGGAAAACCCGTAGGATGGGCGACAACCCATCGCGTCAGACAAGGTTGCAGGAATAAAACCCACAATCGAAGTGTGACAGGCCTTTATCGCCTACCACTAGCCTACATGAAGTCCCTCGTTAGTAAGAACTAGTTTTATTTTATTAATCGGTATGATAGATGAATTATAAGTCCATTTTTGGAATCAAATATGATTAATCTCACCGTAGATGGACTTATGTATATTTAAAAACTTATGCTAACCTTTTTGTGATAGAAACGGATGGGATGACTTATTATTCTATCGCATGATCTGCTAACACTTCATGAATGAAAAATTCAGCTTCATTTCTTTAAATAGAGATGAAGTGGAAATTGTTCATGAAATTTCCAATGATGATATTACACTGAAATCAAGTAAGTATTTATCCTTATGTAAAAGTTCATCAATTTTAGGGAAATGATCTTGGAAACCAAAAATTTTTTCCTAGTACTCTCATATATGATGAATCAGTTGGTACCTTAGATCATCACAAATTTATGGATTTGCAATTGTTGGCTTTTTCATAGTCATGTTCTCTACCACTCTCCATCAGAACTTGACGGTTATATTTCTCTTCCATATACATATTTTCACATATATACTCTTATATGGGAACCCAAGTGATGAGTTACTTTGGTTATCCATTTTGTTTCTAACTTTACTTTTTAAAATGATGATTTAGTATTCCTTTTTACGATGTGGGTTTCTATGAATGAAAATTTCAAGTAGTAAACGATTTATAACCCCGACGAATTTTGAGGGCGAAATTCATTTTAAGGGGGGTAGAATGTAACACCCTGAGATTTTATGAGATATATTATTTTTAATTTCTTTGATGTCTTCTATTATACACTACACCAAGATTAGCTTATACTATATGCAACATCGTATTAGCTTGCAGTATACGCAACACTATTCTTGGCTTGTGTTACACACAATTTCAAGTTCGTTTTGTGGAAACTATTCTACGCCACATTAAGTATATATTTTGTTTAATGTATAAATGAAATACATTTTGATTATGTTATATGTAACACCAAATGTATTTTTCACTACACGCAACCCTGACTTGGCTGGCATTACATGCAATCGCGACCTTCCTCAATAGCGTGTGTAGCACACAATACCAGGTTTCACTAAACAATGATATATTGTTATAATATTATTATGGATTAGCTTTTATGAATAGTATTAACTACATTTTAAATTTTATAACATTATTATTCATCATAAATATTTTCTAGAACATGGTATGAGAACTAAATAAATTTTTCGGGTAAAATAAGTATTTTTCAAAAAATGCAGTTTTGCCGCCTTTTGATAGCGCACCCACATTAAATATAGTTTTTTACATGTTTATAAGTTCAATTTGTCAAAATAAAATTCTTCCTTATAATCAGTATATAAAAATTTCATTTGGATAAAATTTTCATATTATTCTGATAACTTTCATATTTTAATGAATAGTAAAAACATGCTATATTTTAATTAAAAACAACTTTTTTTATCAGAATAATTTATATGGTTAGATTATATTTTTTAATTGGTTCTAAAGTGTAATTATAATATATTTTTACTATTTAATCCAATTTTGGTAATTGGAATTAATTTCACTTTGAATTTAGACATAAACAAGTGTTGATCTTTTGATAGTTATTGTTTCTTAAAAACACGCGATTTGTTTTGATGATGGGAATTAATTTTAAAATTAATTAATGCAACTTATATGTTTTAAATTTGGAGAAATAGACATCAGTTTTGAATTCAGAATATCAAATATAGCTTAGGCTGAATTTTTGGTATTTTTCTGAAAAACTTCAATTTTTGATGAATAGTGAAACAACTTAGTGGTAGTTAAAAAACCAACTCTTTCATTTAAATGAAATTTTACCACTTCTATGAATTGAATTTTAAAAATCCAAAATACATTGTTGTTATCAAAAAGCAAAATTTGGTTCAATAAGATGAAAACAATTTTTGGTGAATAGTAACTTATGACTTTTATTTAGCGCGGTTAAAGGTAAATAGGGCAATTCAAGGTTAAAAGAATATTATAATAATTCAAAATTACCTTAACACTTGTCCTAACCTTATTGTATGAGTATTGTCCGACTATGGGCATCCTTGGGTAGATTTTGTGACCCCATTGAGCCACTTGGTAGTGATAATGACAAATTGGATTAATTAATTTAATGTAAAGACAAAATTGACATTAACAAAAATCTTTTAGTAATTAATTTATATAAGGGGTTATATAAATTATGTTTTCGATTATAAATATTCATTGGAAATATAAAATTATTTCCTACATGGTGGTATTTTTTTTATAATTTTTAGACATCAAATAATTTAAATTATTTATGACACAATAATGATGCAGTATTTACCTCATTAATAAATGATTTAAATAAATAAGATTATAATGATTAAAATATTCTCCAAAACATGTACAATTATGATTGGACGATTTTATTTATACCATTAGTCGTCTTATATTCATCTCTAATGATTTTTGGACCTTTTCAAACCGAAGATAAGTTTATAATAAAATAATATTTTCATACTTTCTAAAGGTGCCCCTCTCTTCCCTTATAAAAGGGCACCTCCTCCCTCTCCTCTTTACAAAACTTTGAGCCTTTAAGCTCTGCAAAAACCTACAAATTTCCCTTCTCAACATCCCTAGAAACATATTATAGGTTCGGGTATTCTCAAAAGACCAACTCTAGTCCCTTAAGTGGAAGTTTAAAGGTGGCATGTCGAGGAAGAGGTAATCTCTTCTACCGATTCTTTCAAGTTTCTTCCTTCTTCTACATACTCTTATTTAGTTGTTTAATTATAAAGTAATAACCTAATTATGACTCATATAATGATATTATATTATAAATAGGAAACAACCCAATTTCACCTTCTATCCATCCTACAAAAAAAGAAATCACTGCGCATGTGTACGTAAGGAATACCGTCTCCACTCCGTGGTGTAATTAGTTTTTTCCACCACCACATTACTTGGATGGGTATAATGGTGTAAAGAATTACTATATATGGTTATTATAATATCATACTGATTATCATATATTATATCATTCACTCCAATTCTATTAAATAATTATGGGAATGATATCATCGCTCGTGCGTACGTACAGACTACCGTCTCCACAAATGCGATGAGATTCATTTTCCATGATTAACCTTTCAAGTATGATTATAAAGTGTATATATAATAAATAATCATTAATGATATTACATAATAAAGATAATGGATTTATTTACATATATGTTTCATTTAATTAATTCCATTCAATTCAATAAGGAAACCAAAACAGCGTTCATGCGTACGTACGACCTACCGTCTCCATGAACGGTGTATTTCATTACATTTATTGATCTATCATATATAATTATATTCTGAATATGTATTATATATAAATAATGTTTTAAATTCTGGAATTAAGTAAATTAGTATATAAGTAATAATATCAATAACAACAAGTCGAAACACGTACGATAAATGAAACGATTTTACCCAAAACGCTGCTTTAACATGGAATTTACAAAAGAACGGGTAATATAAAGTCATAAGTGAACCATATATGATATCATAATAATGAATATGATTCTGTAATGATTCAATGAAATTATTTAAATCATTATACAGGAGGTTCAGATACGTATGAATCATATTGGACCTATGGTAAGGGATAACTTTTCCAATCTCGTTTTTATCCGAGATTGTTTATTCATAAGTATTTTCTGGGGTTATACTTATCATACATGTCCCTATTTTATAAAAATGGTTTCATGTAAGATTAAAATCCTTTTTACCCATTCATTACTTTTAATACATGGTATGTAAGGAATCTTTCCTTTGTTTACGTTATGAGTTGATTTTTTAACTTTTCCGGCAAAAGTATGAGAAGAATGTTTTTTTAACTTATACGACATGAACGGAATTTTTACGGTTTGATAACGCCTTATTTTCATGAAGATTACTCTACAAGATTTAACGACTATTTTCAAAAAAATCATTTTCTTTTAAAATTGCATGTAATTTTGTGAAAATAAAATTATTTTTTAGAAGAAAGTATATTTTCCTCAATAATTCATTTCAAGTGTTTTATCAAAACCATTTTCTATATAAGATTGCATTATTTAATATGTGTATGTTTCAAGTACAATGTCTCTATGATTTACATGGTTTCACATTTCTTATGATGAAATGATATCCATTTCTTTATATGGATTATGTTATGATGGGATGATGTTTATGAAACCCATTTTATTATTTGGGTAATGATGAATGATTTATGTTCATGTTGTGGAACATGTAAGAATGATTTCATTATGAGATGAGTGGGACCTATATCTCCCTCCAATGAATTGGGTAAAGATTTATATCTCATGATATAGACATGGATGGAATGGTAAGTTAATCCAGTTTAGTGATACGGGGCTGGAATGAGGAGTGAACTCGATTCAGAAAGGGACTTTGTCCACTAAGATGGTCTTGGCAGCAATGCTTTGGCTACTATGGAAATCATAACATGTGCTTAATGGTTTCCACAATTACATGTTTTATTCCCAAGCTATTTTATTATGATTAATGTTTCTTTATGATCTATGCCTTACGTACTACCATGTTTTATGTCATTGCTCATGATTTTTATGTTTAAACATTATGATCATGTTTTTTTAGTTCAAATGTATATGATTTGTCTTATTTTCTCCATGGTTACCCTTACTGAGCATTTGAACTCACCCTTTATATGTTTTATTTTTCCCAGGATTTAAATAAAGGTTTTAGGTAAGAAAAAAAAGGGGGAAGATCTTTATGGGAGATGTTGAAGATCTTTCACCATGATTAGAAGATTATATTCCGAGTTTCCAAAGACACTAAACTATTACGGTCCTTATGTGTCTGTTTTTGTTATGTATTAAGTATTCTGAAAAAGTAATGTAATGTACATGTATGTCATGCTTGGGTATCTACAATAAAATCATATCCTGAAGGGTTCAAGATCAATTTTATCTTGCATTACACTAAAAATCGAGTTTATCTTATGTTACACACATCACCATGTTTAAACGATATGAGTCATACTATTAAAGTATTATCATTTAATATGATATATTTCATCTTTCCATTAGAATGGATATTATGAATAATATTAACTAATTATGAAAATATATGGTTTATACATGTATATAAAATTAATTATTTTATTTCTAAATAATTATAATTAAAAATAAGAACCATTTAAAAAGAAAAGATATTTTTTTTTGAAAAACTATATTTTATGTGCACAATTGTGTTTGAAAACAAGAAAATAACCAAATCAATTTTAGTGAATGATTTTAATAAAATTTATATAGTATATATTCAATAAAATTTTTAACATTAATATTATTTTTTTAGACAATAGGAAACAATAAATCCAATTTTATGGTCAAAAACTATATCTTTCTAACAAGAAATTTTGTCGCCTTTTAGGAACATATAATAATTTTATTTTTCTACAATTTTATAAAATTAATTTGATAAAATAAACAAAAATTTTAAAATTATCATATCAAAATTATCTCAAGGTTATTTATTTATAATTTTCTGAAAAGGTAATTTTTTCGATGAATAGTGAAAATAATTGGTTTTATTAAGAATTGTAATTTCTTTTAAATATTTTTAAAAACAAAAAATTGTTTTAAGAAGGTGTTAAAATTAAAATTTATCCAATATTTATCTATTAATTAAATTTAGGTCATTTTAATCAATTTGATGTTGAATTTGGATTTAAAAACATCGTGAACTTTTGAAAACATCTCTTTGAAAACCCACATTATCATCGCATTTGTAGAATTAATTTTAAATTAAAAATTTCCACTTCTATGAATTTAATTTTAAAAATTAAATTCCATATTTTTAATCAAAATTTTTTATATTATCTAATAATTTCAACTTAATTAGTTTCCATAATAAATAGTGAAAAAATTTAAAAACAATTACTATGGTTAGCGTAAAAAAGGGTTTAACAGGGGAATTAAACTAATAATATAAGGGTTAAAAATGAATTAAAACATGTCCAAATCCCATTGTATTTACATATTAATACATTATATTTTATGATTTAGAATTTAGAATTTTTTTCTTTTTGGTACATGAAAAATGCGGGTACACATTTTTCTTTCCAAAAATTACAAGTGTACCAATCACGTCACTTATAAAAGCCCACACATTCTTCTGTCCTATTCACATATTGAAAACCTTTTGGTTTTAAAAATTCATACACAAATAACTTTATGAATTCCAAAATATTATCCTTGAATCCTTAGTCTAGTCATAAATCCATTCTAAGAAGTCATTTGGTGAAAACAAAAAGAAGTTATCGGAAGAAGAGGAGTTCTGAATGTGTACAAAGGAAGTCAAGACTTAAGTTAATTAATTTCTAGTCTCTTTTTTATTTCTAGAAGAAATATGAAAATTCAACACTTTGTACTCTTTTTTGGTGTACATACTACCCATTTTACATGTTATATCATGAATATCCTTATTTTCATGGTATTTAAAATTTCATTTTATGTCATTATTTATTGGGATATATAGTTTAAAATATTACTAAAGAGGTATGTTATTTCCATTTAAATTTTGTTTTCTATGAGACTCAAGCTATATTCAACACATATTTTCATGATGTGCATCATATAATTCCCATGAATGTCTTTTATGATGATTCTAAAAAAATCAATATTATATATCCATTTTATAATATCTCTTTCATGGGGATTATGTTTTAAATGATACCAATGTGGTAATGGTTTTAGGTTACAATCTCATTACTTATCGGGATTATTTATGATGAAGTCTCCATTGTTGAAATATTATGAATTAACACTCAATAATTCTCATGGAATTTATTATTCTTTGTTTAATCTTGATATTTTCAAGTAAAAAAACCATTTTTACTATTTTTTACTTAAAATAACTGAGAAAATTATTTTAATAAAATTTGATTTTATTTCACTTTTTTTTCACAAATATATTTTCTTCCAAAACCATGTTTTTTATTAACATTTTCATATATGTTTTACAAATATCCTTTTATTTTTATGATACATTTTTATCTATGTTTAAATTTTTGCAATGTGTTTTAAAAATAAATCTTTATATCACCTACCAAAAAATGGCCATTTTAGATTTTAACAAAAATTTGAAAATAATATTCATTTCAAACGTGCACAACATGAACATTATTTCTCAATTCCATGACTAGTAAATGTTTCAATATTACCTTACATGTTTTCAAATTCTTTTTCAAATAAAACGTTTTCATTTATATTTTTTTAATTTTTCAGTTTTTAAATAAATTATTTTAGAGTGAAAAGTATATTGAAAATGATATATATTTTAAAAAGTGTTTTTCAAAGTGGAATGGGTATTTTCCTGAAAAAATATTTTTATTTAAAGATTAAATTAAAATAAATTTATTTCCATAATATTTTATTAATTTTTAGTCTTAAAAAGTTATTTTTAACTAAATTTTATTTTCCTCAACAAACATTCCAAGTGATTTATATTTCAATATAATTTTCCATATAATATGTCAACCTCTGGTGTAACATATTCTTTACATAAGATATAATCCAATGATATTACTATTATTCCCTATCTTTATAGTTTATTATGATTATATGTTTATGAAACCCCTTTATCATCCGTAGGTTTTACTATGATAATTTCTTATGAAACCCACTTCCTTATACATGGGTTATGTTATGAATAAATGATTAAATAATTATAAAACATGTCGGTTTTCCATATGTTAGGATATGTTGAAATTTTTATGAAACCTATTTCATTTCATTGGCAATTATATGATGAATTTTTTATAATATTATAGTACACTTATGTATAATTTTTTTATGTGATGGGTGGGACCTATATCTCCATAAATTTCATTGGGTAAAGATTTATATCTTATGAGATATAATGGATAAGAATATAGAGTGAAAGTGATTTAGTAAGGGAAATTGTATGATATAATGGTCTTTGGAATGAACATTCAAAACTATTATAGTATGGGGAGTGAACCTATTACACTATGATATCCTTTTAAATGATCCTTCACTACCATGAAAATGCTTTTTTTATGATTATGTTTTTTCTTTTTTTTTCAAAGGTGGGGCTAGGCCCCAAAATATTATATTAAAAGAAGGTCAAAGGAGAACACCGAAGTCAACATGTAGGATAATACATCAAGTTCCCTGTCCCGGTGAACCAATCTTTTTCCTTACCTTGTCAGCAATTAATCTTTCTTTCTCTCTCCATTCGTTCCATGTTTTGGCACTGATATGCCTTCGACCTCTTCCTCTCGTATAGTGGCTTTCAAGCTCCTTGGCTTGCTGTAGCAATGATTCTACATCTTCATCCGAGCTGTCAGCTTGCACCTCCTCCTTCATCTATGATTATGTTTTTTCTATAATTTCATGTCTTATGCCAATGTTATGCTCTCATTGTTTATTTTATTTGATTTATTTATGATTCATGTATTATGAAATACCAATATTTATGTCATGTCATAATATTATGATATTTACTATGAAGGTTATGGTTTTCAAATATTAAGCCCATTTTCTTATACCCTTAATCTCATTCCATGCTTATGTAATCATTAATATCTAAATTTATTTCCCTTAATGAGAATCTATGCTTACTCTTTCTAATTTTTATTTTCCATAGGTTATAAATAATGGTTTTAAGTAGTATATTTTTGTAAATGTTACTAAAGGGTAATATCATTATGGGAGATGTTGAAGATATTTCACCAACTTAGGAAATTTTGTACCCAATCTCCAATGACACTAAACTATTATGGCCCTCATGTGTGTGTTTGTGTAATTTATTAAATATTCATATGAAAGGATGTAATATATATATATATAAAAACCAAGGGTTTATATACATTTTATTAGAGGAAAGGTTTATAAAACCTTTGAAAAATAAGATGATAAGACTTTAGTGAAATCTCTATGGATATTTCTAATGATATGTCTAGGGATATATCTAAGGATAATTCTAATGATGAGTCAATGTATAGAAAAATATCCTGGAATTTTGGTAAAAGATAGAGGGAGTGGTTTCCAAGAAATTACATCCCTTTATAGATAATACAAGGGGATATGGCTCAAGCATAAAGGTATGTATGTGTAAAAACTCCAAAAAGAGTGCATTGAGTTGGACTTAATCATCACCTGGTACAAGATAATGGGCCTCACGGTACACCTGGTATGACACTCCTGGGGGATATTATTTGTAAATTCATAAAGTCTTTGTGAAACATTTTGAAGAATTTGAAAAATAACCATGAATTTCCTAGGCTAAACCTAATGCTTTATAGATTTAATAGGTGTCATGATTTAAAAATCTTATAAGTGATTTTTCATGATTATGTGGTTCTACACTATGATTATTTTTTCTTACACTATTCCTTTTAGTTTTTTTCAATGGATTGAAATTTAAGGAACCATGTTAATACTGAGAATGAAATAAAATTAAATTATTTTACTCCTAATGATCCAAACATTTTGGTTGTTGGAAGGAAAAATATCATTTTTATTCTCACAAAAATTTCTCATTAAGTGAATCATGTTAAACTTCCAAATGAGAAAAGGAGGGGACAATGTTTTGTTGAGTCATTCATAATGAATCATACACCTAACTTTAGTGGGTTCCCTAATTTTATTATTTTTTGTAAATTTATCAGTACCATTAAAAATTGATTTCCCATTTTCCATTTTTTATATCATGAAAAAATAATTTTGGATGTATATCATTTTAAAGGAAAAGAAGATCAATGGTGGAATCTCTTATGAATATATGGGAACATGATGAAATTGAATCCATGGAGTAGGATGAGTTTAAGAAGTTATTTTTTAATAATTACTTTCCTCTCATTATTCATATGAATATGGGGAAGGAGTTATTGAGCTAAAGAAAAAGGATGATGAATAGATTGTTACATATAAGGATATTTTTTCATGGTGTATGAGTTATACTTCTTGTATTATAATCTAACCTAAAATTAAGGATGATTGATTCATAAAAGGATTAAAACCTTGTCTCCAAAAGGAATTATCCAAAAGAGACATTAGTAGCTATTAATAGATTATTCAATGTGATAACAAGATATAAATGGAGGTTTAAGTTACATATCAATCTCATTGTTTAGATAAGATGATTAACATGGAATTAAAATGAGAATCTAAAAACCATGGAAAAAAGAAGATGATATTTCCTCTATTATCAAAGTGTGGGATAAAGCATAAAGGAAATAGTATTAAATGGAATAGTAAATTTTATACATGTGGGAAGGAAGTTTATTGTGCAATTGATTTTTGAAGTGATTGGAAGAAGTTAACTAATGATTGAGATAAAGAAAAATCTATAGAGTATGAACCACCCAAACTCCATTATTTCAAATTCAAGAAGTGTGAGCATTATGATAATCAATTCCCCAATCCATGGACTATTGAGGATGATAGGAAACAAAAACATTTGAATACAAAGGAAAAAGGTAAATACTATACATTCACAATGGTTGAAATTAATCATGATAATTAGGGAACAATTATCCTCCACTCACTATTTGGGAATTTATTGTTTTATTTTTTATAAATATGCCATATGAATATCTTATTTTTCATACTTCATTGAAATTTAAAGTGATTTTGAGCATTGATTATAACCCACTACATGGATTATAAAATAAGAAAATGAAATTTGATATTCTATCAGTACAATGTTGAACCCAATCTTACAATGGAAATGTTTTTATGTAAGTTAAGAGCTTATTTAAGTAAGAAAGGTTGAATTTTCTTTGGGAAGAATATATATCTCTATTTAAGAATAACTTAATATTTATGGATACCATCATGGGTGTATAAGTTCAAGGTCGATCATAAGTTAAAAGTCATTGACCACTATTTTTAGGTTTTACATAATGGTAGTTTATCTAGATTAAGGATATTTTAAGAGACATTTTTGGAAATACAACCCTTTGATTATGTATATGTTTTAGTGGAATAGTTATTTGAGGATGAATTCCATTTTGATTTTAGGAAATATGGTTAAAGGTAGCGGAAACCTTTAGGTTTTATCTTATATTTGATGTTGAGGTGATTATGGGTTATAGTCGATCACCTTACAAAGTCATCACACATCATTGATATTAGAGAAGATTTATCTCCAGATCCTCTTTCCGTAATATACATTATGTAAGTGGTAATTTTTCATGGAGTTCCAATTTAAATTTTATTAGACTAGGATCCAAATTTAACCATGATGTTTTGGTGATGTATTTAGTATGATCATGATACAGTGTGAGTTTCATCATTTTGTATCATCCCCAAACTGATGGTCAGTCTGGGGGAAAAATTCAAACCCCAGAGGATATGACAAGATCTTGTTCTGTAGATTTAAAAGGTGGATGGGATCAAAACCTTTTGATAATTGATTTTTCATACAACAATCGATTTCACTCAAGAATTCATATGGTTATTTCTGAAAACCATTATGGTTAGAAGTAAAAAACACCAACATACTTGAATGAACTTCCAGAAAAAAAGTTACTGAGACCTGAGATAGATAATGAAATGGAAGATAATGATATATCCACTTAGTAACACAAATGTAAAAATTTGAAAACAATATTATGGTGATAATCAATTATGTGGTCTTGAATTTTAATTTGGTGATATGTTCTTTATAAATAAATTTCTATGAAAGAAATAAGGGAAAACTAATCCCTAGGTATATCAACCCCTTTGAAATACGTGATCATATTAAAATAGTAGAGTATCATTTGGAACTTCTACTAAAACTCTCTCAGGTTCATGATGGGTTCCTTGTATATCTATTAAGTAATTGAATACCTAATTCATCACATGAAATAAAATTAGAGGTTATACTGCTGGAGAATGATCATTTTTATGAAGAACAACCAGTGATGATTCTAGATCAAATAGTGAAATTTCAACAAAACATGACCAATCACCAAGTCAATGTTTTGTGGAAAAACCACTAGCTTGAGGAAGCTAAGTGAGACCTAAGAATATAATAAGGAATAAGTATCCTTTGTTTTTTGTACCAAAATTATGAATTTAGAGGGAAAATTCATTTGGGGGGGGGGGAAGAATGTAACACCCCAATATTTTTTGAAGTATTTTTTAAATAAATTTAATATTTTCAATATTTTTTGTTACACGGAACACTAATTTTATCTTTCATTGAAAGAAACATCGATTTTATCTTGTGTTACATGCAACACCACGTTTTAACAAAATGTGACATACTATTAAAATATTATTATTTAATATAATAGTTATCACCTAGTTGTTGAAATGATTGGTATGAATTGGATTAACTAAATTATAAAAGTATATAGATTAAAAATGAATATAAAATGAATTATTTTATTTCCAATTAATTATAAATGAAAATAAGATCCATTTGAAAATAATAGAATTATTTTTCTAAAAAATATTTTAATGTGTAAAAAATGTGTTTTGAAAAAAATAATTAATCAAAACACTTTTGGGGAATTATTTTATTGAAATTTTATATTATATATTCAATAAAATGTTTATCAATCGTCTTATGTGCTTTTACAGGCAAGATATAATAATAAATTAAATTTTATTCTGAAAAACTGTATCTTTCTAAAACAAAATATTGCATTTTTCTCACTTATAATAAAAAAAATTCGAAAATTTTAGAAAATTAATTTGATAATATAAAACTAATTTTTGGAATAATCATATAAAAATTATCTTACTAATTTTTTTTCCAATTTTATGAAAAGATAAATTTTTTGATGAATAACAAAACATACTGGAGTTTATTAATAATTGTAATTTATTTTAAATAATTAAAACATCCAAATTATATTAAGATAGTTTTAAACGTAAAATTAGTTAAATTATATATCAATTAATATAATTTAGGTCATTTTAATACATTTTATATTTAATTTTTATTTAAAAACTTTGTAAACTTCTGTATATTTTCTCTTTGAAAACTTTCTTTCTTATTACGTATGTGGATTTTATTTTAAAGTAAATTTTTATACTTCTATTAATTGAATTCGTAAAAATGGATTTTTTATTTAGAATCATAAAAATTAATATTATATAATTAGGACAAATTAACTTTTTACCATAATGAATATTGAAAATAGAAAAAATTAATTACTATTGTTAAGGTAAAAAGGGGTTTATTGGGGGGTTAAACTAAAACAATAAAGGATAAATGACCCAAAACATGTCCAAAACCCATTATATATTCATATTTTGACCTTATACCTAATAGGATCCTTAATGATCCACTTTTGATCCATGTGACATGTTAACAAAGTGGTTATAATGTTTATTTTAAAAAATTACAAGTGTGGCACTCACCTCACTTATAAAATGTCACTCCATATCCTCTCATATCCACACTTTCAAAACCCCTTGGTTCAGACAAGACCTACCCAAATCACTTCTTTACATTCCTTATATCAACTTAAAATCCTTATTTAGGTTAGAAATCCAATCTAAGTAACCTTTTGGTGAAAACAAAAAAAAAATTCTAAAGAATAAGAGGTTCAAATATGTACGATATAAGTCAAGACATTTGGTAATGGATTTTTGGTCTCACTTTTTTTTAGGAGACATGTGAAAATTTAAAACTTTTTGAATTTATGTGGTGTATATACTACCCATTTGATATATTATATCTTGAATATTATTCTTTTTTTGATATTTATAGTTTCATTTGTTGTTATGATTTATTGGGGCTTACGATTCAAAGTATTACTAATGTGGTGAGGGATTTCTATATCACATTTATTTTCTATGAGAAAAAATCCATGTTCACCACTTATTTATTTAATGTGGTGTATATACTTCCCACGAATATATTTTATGATTATTATCCTAAAAATTATGAGTATTACATATCCATTTGAGGATTAATCTTTCATGGGTATTATTTTTTAAATGTTACCAAATTGGTGAGGGTTTAATGTTACAATCTCATAATTTATCAGGATTATTTATAATTAAGTTTCCAATGTTAAAGTATTATAAAATGCCAATCAATAATTATCATTAATTTAATTTTACTCCAGAAATTTATGATATTTTTAGGTAATAGTACCATTTCACACTATCAGTACTTAAAATAATTGAGAAATATTTTTAACAAAATATGACTTTATTTCTCTCTTCAGTAAAAAATCCATTTTCTTCAAAAACCATGTTTTTTTTAAAAATTCAATTTTTTTACTACAATCTTGTAATTTTTAAAATAATTTTTATTGAGTTTTTACTTTTTAATAAGTGTTTTAAAAAAATTATTTATGTCTCTTTCCAAAAAATACATGTTTGGCTTTTATCGAAAATTTAAAAAGAATATTTTTTTTTAGTATGTAAGGAATGAACAAAATCTCATACAGTCATGACTTCATAATGATTTCAAATTACCTTACAAGATTTAAAATTTATTTTCAATGAAAAATTTAACCTTAATATTTGTGAAATTTTTAGATTTTAAATTAATGATTTAAAAATGAATGGTATTTTGAAAATGTTTTATGTTTTGAAAACTATTTTTCGAAGTGGAAAGGATATTTATCTCAATTTTTTTAAAATGGTCTTTGATTCTTATTTTCAAATAAAATTATTTACAAATAAGTTTATGGATTTTTAGTTTTAAAAATTGATTTTCAATTGAAATTGATTTTCCATAAGAAAATTTCCTATTGATTTGTATTACAACATCATCTTTCATTTGATATGTGATCCTTTTATGTAACTTATGCTTTAATGGGGATATGAACCAAGGATACCATTATTATTCTTTCTCTTAATGGTTTAGGATAAAAAGATTTTAATGAAACCCATTTCTATTCCATAGTTTATATCATGATAAAATTATTATGAAACCCAATTCTTTATCCTCGGGTTATGCTATGATGAAATAATGAAATGATTATGAAACCTATATCTTTTCCACAAGTTATGGTATAATGAATTTTTTATGAAAATAATTTCATTTAATGGGTTATGATATGATGAATGTTTTATGATATTATAGAATAAATATATATTATTTTCAATATATAATGGGTGTGACCTATATCTCCCTCCAATGTATTGGGTAAACCTCCAAATTTATATTTTTTTCATTTTATGAATAAACCAATTTTTGGGTTAGTGGAAACCTCACAACCACAACTTGCATACAACAGATCCAACCCAATATTAAAAACCACCATACAAAGCAAGAAAATACCAAATTCAAAAACAAACAGATTCAAACAAAATAAAATTCAAAATCTCATGCCACAAAATTCGAAATTCAAATTTGAATTGCAAATCCGAACCAAACACTACCTAGGGAATCATGTCACCTACCAATGATGCACCACACGACACTGCCATCCTCTCACCCACGTCCATCCCGTCACCATCAAAGTTCATCATCACCACTATAAAGAACCAAAAATAAATGCCAGACCAGCATAACGCCGGCGAGGAACCACCAGAAACCATCATCAAAGTTGCAGTTCACCATATCATCAACAAAAACACACAGAGAACCAAAATAACCCTCACCATAGAACTGTACCACCAAAAACCTCGGGCTGCGAGTTCTGAGCCACGAACCACCACCGTTAGAAACGTCAAGTCCATCAACCATCTCGCAGTCGTCCTCCTTCAATCATTATCACGCCCCTGCCCTAAGCACGCCGGTGGCTGCAAACAACCACACCGGCAATCGAAACAGGACTCCATCGAACCATACCAGGACCGACGAGGTCATCATAAATCTACAACTCTGTCCCCACAAAAACTAAAAACCATCGAAAAACACCACTTTCATCATCATCATACAATCAACACCATCGACGTCGTTGTCCAAACACCACACTCCGGAGATCGAAATGGTCGTCACAGCACAAAAACGCATAACCACGAATAGAACCATCATAGAAAAAGTGTCAAAAAATTTCACAGATAACAGAAATCTAAAAAAGGAACTGCATAAAAGAAAAAATAACTGGGGATGAAACCCTAAATAAACCAAAAACAGTGAAACCGGGGAGAAAACCCTGACGGAAACTGGGGATGAAACCCTAAAAGAAATTCCCAAGGCTGCCAAACTGCATTTCCCAAAACCTATGAGTATCCATCACTCTAAGTCGAACTTGGAGAGGAGTGGTAGAACGTGAGATAAGAGCATGGATGAGGCGGCCTGGGTAATGGAATGAGAAGGAGTAACACTGGGATTAAAACCCTAGGGGAAAACATAGAATGAAACCCATAACTGGAAGAAAAGAATGAGGAAGAGGGAACCAGGATTAAAACCCTGGAAAGAGGGAGGCTGAAGAATCTAGGGAGGGAGAGCCACTGAGGGGGGCCATAGCGCCATATAATCCAAGCGAACGAAGTAGGAAAAAAATAGAGCAAGGGGATGAGGGGAGAGGAAAGAAGAGAAATTCTAGAGAAATCTCACCACGAGAAGGCGACCAGAGGAAGGGAGTGGAGGCACTGGGAAACCCTAGCATGAGGAGAGAGCGAATTCGGAGAATCGGGATCCATAACTTCAATGCATTGGGTAAACATTTATATCTCATGAGATAGACGAGACAAGAATGAGGAGTGAACCTAGTTCATTAAGGAACTTTGTCTACTATGACGGTATAGGGAGTGTACCTTAAAACTATGATGGTTTAGGTAGTAATATCATTCCACTATTATTGTCTTTCATATGTTTCTTGAATACTGTGGAAATGATTTTATATGCTTATGTGTTTCCATAATTCCGTGTCTAATACCAATATTATGATCTCATAGTTCATGTTATTTTTTTACTTTGTGATTCATGTCTTATGAACTACAAATTTTTTTCCATTCCTCAAGATTATGACCTTTGATATGTAGGATATGGTATTAAAATTTTTATATCAAGTTCTTATACCCTTATTCTCATGTCAAGCTTATGTGGTCATTGATATCACACTTTATTACCCTTACTGAAAATCTAAGCTATCCAATTCTTATATCAGACAGGTTTTTGAAGAGTATTAAAGGAGAATATATTTTTGGGTTATATTGAAGATATTTCACATAATTAAAATATTGCATACTATGTCTCCAATGAATATAAACTATTACATACCTCGGGCGTGTGTTTGTGTAATGTATTGAATATTCATCTGAAAATGCATAATATCTAGTGTGAGAATATTTGTTTTCTATAAGGTATAAAACAAAATAATTATTATATAATTAGAGTATGGAATTAAAGAATTTATTTGGGTAGGTGTTGGATAAAAAATTCTTTTTAAGTGTGAATATAAGATGATACGGGGTGGAATTTTATATGTGAGTTGAGTGGCACACTTGTTATTTTTTAAAATAAAAATGTGTTCATGAGTTTTTCACATAAAACAAGGCAACAAAATACTCAATTCTTGAACATTATAGGTCATAGAAAAGAAATATTACTATAAAATTGGAGTTAGACAATTTTATATGTCCTTTTACCCCTTATCATTTTAGTTTAACCCCTAGTAAAATCATTTTTACTATAACTGTTGTAATTAATTTTTACTATATTTACTATTAATAATGGTAAAAAACTGTGTTAAACTTATTATAAAATATAAATTATTCTTATTACAAATAATTAATCCTTTTTTTTTCAAATTCCATTAACATATGAGGAAACTTTTAATTTAAAATTAAACATTCAAACGTGATGAAAAACAGTTTTCCCAAGCGAAAATCTAAAAAAAATTAAAATGTTTTAAATCATAATTCAATATAAAATTTATTTAAATGATTTAAATTGGATTAATGGATTTATAATTTAATTAAATTTACTTTTAAAATTATATTAAAAAATTATGATATTTTTAAAATATTTAAAAGAAATTAAATTTCTTAATAAAAAGTGGTATTTTTACTATTCATTGAATAATTTATCTTCATAGAAAATTATCAAAACATCACCCTAAGATAATTTGGAAATTAATATTTCAAATATGAATTTAATTATATAAAATAAATATTCTAAAATTTTTAAAATTATAATTTTCAAAACAAGTGTGGAAAATTTGATTAAAATGCTTTTTATAAAATATTATTTTTATTCGTAAAATTAGATATAATCATATCTCATATATAGAAAACACATAAGATGAGTGTTAATTTTTTTTAAATTTAGAATATATAAATTTTAATAAAATCATTCAAAAAAATTTATTTATCTAATTTATTGAGATAAAACATCTTTGTACATGAAAAAAATAGTTTATCAAAAACTAATTTCCTTTATTTTCAAATGGTTTTTTATTTACATTTATAATTAATTTTTAATAAAATAATTCATTTTATATACATTTTTAAAACCCATATTTTCCTAATTTTGTTAAACCTATTCATACCCGCCATTCTAATGGCTAGGAGATAATTATCATAATAAATAAAAATATTTTAATTGTATGTCGTGTTTCGTTAAAACTCAGTGTTTCATGTAATATAAGTTATCAAAGAAATTAAATTTATTTGGAAAAAAATATATTTAAAAAAATCTCTGGGTGTTACATTCTATATTGATCACCATATTTGGTTATATATTAAGGAAATGGTAATATCCCAAGGTGTAACACTATTAATTGTATTTGATCGGGATATGAGGTTTACCTCAATGTTTTGGATAATTCTACAGCAAGTTCTGGTTACCTAGTTATGTTTCATAATTTCTTATCAACCTTAAATATATGGGTAGTCTAAATTTAAAATTTAAACTCTATAATAATTTTTTAGAGATTTCTCTATGGATTTCAATGGTGTTTGGGATCAACACATTCCTTAACTAAAATTTTCTTACAATGATAACTTTCACTATAGAATTTTGATATCTCTTTAAAAATACCTCTATGGTAGGATGTTAACAACTCCATAATTATGGAATTAGTTTGAAGAAATACAGATATTGGGACTTTATATAGATAAGGAAATGGAAGATAATGTTATATCCATAAAACATCACATAAGGGAAGCTCACATTAAAAAAACGTTATGTTGATAATCATCAGAAAGATCTAAAGTTTGAGTTTAGTGACTAGGTATCCCTAAAAATATATCCCTATAAAAGGGTGATAAGATTTGGAAATAAGTTCAAGTTAAGCCTCAGGTATATCACTCCTTTTAAAATTCTTTATCATAGTGGTATGGTATCTTGTTGATTAATGCTCTACGAAATCTCTCTTATATTTATGAGTTCCATATATCTCTCCTAAGTACATGCATGATCCTTCAAATGTACTAAACATATAGTTCATACCACTAGAGTAATATTTTATTTATAATAATTTCTGATAGATAGTCTATATCATAGATATAAATTACTATAAAATAAACCACTCACCTAGTTAATGTTTTTTGGCGAAGGAACTAATTTAATGAAGCGATGTGGGAACATGAGGATGTGATGACACAAAAATATCCTCATGTGTTTGTATCATAGGGAAGGATTATGGGGGATAAAATAATATTAGTGGGGGGTATAATTTAACATACCTTTATTTTTATGAAATATTTATCTTTAAATAATTTTATTTATTTGATAGTTTTTGTTACACATGCATCGAGTTTAAACTTATCATGACATACAATTAAAATATTATTACATAATATAACAGTTATTGCACAGTTTTTAGATTTGAGATTATTAATAAGAATAACTAAATAATTAAACATTTATGGTTATATATTTATAAAATTAATTCATTGGTTATCAATTGATTATAAATAAAAATAAAAATCATTTGAAAAAAGAAATATTTTTCTAAAAAAATCTTTCTATGTGTGCAATTTATTTTTATTAATAAATGAAATTAATCACTATTATTGAATGATTTTAATTAAATTTAAATATTATTTATTATATTTAATGTTTTAAACATTTATAAAATATTTTTATAGGCATAGGATAAGAGAAAAGTGAGTTTTATGCTTAAATGTATTGTTTTTATAAAAACCAGTTTTTGTCATGTGTTTTTCTCATATTTTAAAATTAATTTATTAAATTTATAGTTATTTAATTAGAAAAAATTAGTTTAATATTTATAATCAATATTTTAAAAATTTATATTTAGGCCACTTTTATTTTCGGTGAATTTAAATAGTAACTGTGGTAATGTTTATCACCTCGGTAAAGGTTAAATTGGGTTAATCTAGGGTAAAAATAATTGATAAGGCCAAAATTTTTCATCATAAATTTTGTTAGATTAAATATAATTCTACCATTAATACCTTAGGTTCAAAACTACATTTTCAATGGACACTTTTCCATGAAAATTGGTTATATGTTATTTAAATCAAATAAAGTTACAAAAAGCCACACTCTTTGTTTTAAATATGTCTTATGCATCCACATAGGGACAAAAGTAAGTTATGAATTAATATATGTTTTTATTTTGATATTAATAAAATTATATTCATTATAAAAATTTATTTTTAATTTTTATTAATTATATAATCACCTTAATTTCAAATAGAACACTAATGCAGTACTTCACCATTTAAAAAAGATATAGTAAACGATTTTAAAAATACTAAAAGTGATGTAATTTTAATTATTTAATGGAAAAAATGAGTTTTATATATTAATAAGACTTATTATGTAGGTTTTAAACCGTTATATTTAAATTGAACCTTTTTATTTAAGCATTTAAAGTTATATTAGATAAATAGTATCAAAATTGGCAGTAATGATTTTATATCAAAATAATATTTTATGAAATTATTTATAAATCATAAAAATATTAAAATAAGATATTTTAGTTATTATTTAGTCTAAAGTTTTCTAAATTTTACATTTATTGTCTAATTTCTACCTTTAAATTAAAATAATACTACACTTTAATATTGGAATTATTGTTGTCGTTGTTAAAATTAAAATTGGTTAACTAAGGTTTAATCAAAATGATATGGTTTAAAATTATACCAAAAACATGTCGAAATTATATTTTTTTGATATTTTTACAACCATATCTAAACATAGATACAAATAAATACCCATTTTGATGAAGTTTTCTTGGGAATTAATTTATTATAATTTAATCTTTTCATAAATTTCAAAAGTGCCCCTCACCTCAATTATAAATGGTAACCTCATACCTCACAAAATTACACCACATTTAGCCTTATATCTAAGCATAAATTTTCCAATTACCATTAAAATTTTAACTATAAACATTTTATATATTATTTTCTTCCAAAAATACCAACCTTATATCCCTTTAGAGAAAATATAAAGGAGTCATTCCAAAGAAGTGGCAGTCACCCTTACATGTCACTTTATTTTCTAACATTCTTTACCTAATATAAATAAATGTTATGTATCATAAAAAAATAATTTAATTATACCAAATATTATTAAAAAAATTATAATTATGAAAATTTCATTATACACCCTCTTTCCCATCACACTAAAAGTGAAAGTATCGCTCGTGCATATATAAAACTTACCATCACCAAGTAACGATACATTTCATTTTTCATCACCATATTTTATCAAAGTATGATATTATGGTTTTTAATGTTTATATATTATATTAATTACACAATTATGATTTTTTAATTATAATATCACATTTACCAACTTACAATACAATCCTTGGGTGGGGATAACATTGTCCATGTGGACTACCACCTCCACGAGGCGATGTGATTAATTTTTCATTTATATTTTACTTGGATTGTAATTATGAAGAATTTTATGAATATATATGATATTTATTATATAATAATGATCCTATATATATTAATTAATGATTACCTTCCTTTTGTTTCAACCGTTAAAAAAATGAAAACAGTATTTTGGCATACATACAACTAACCAAATCTATGAATGGTGTAATTCATTTTTCTATCTCAAAATTCCTTAGATGATTTTAAATATGTATATAATGAATATATATATTTTTTATATCATTATTATTATTTAGGTATTGAAACCAAGTTAAATGTAAAAGGACCAAAATTACTTAACTGAAATACTCAAGATAAATGAATTAGTTAACCCCAAAAGTAACAATTTTTATAAGGAATTAGTGATAAAATGTGGTGTTTAAATTTTATAAGGGTTTAATTTATTATATTATAATTATTAAAAATACTCTAGTATAGATTTATATTAAATATTAGTTTATTATATACGAGGTTAAAGTTCTTTCAAAGCAAGGTGAACTCAAGGTAAGGGTTTTAGTTTAAGATCTCATTGTTTATTAGGATTGTTTATGATTATGTTTCAGTAGTTAAATTTTAGGATATATCACTCTATAAAAAATTAATTTTATTACCATCTGGTTATATCTTTAATTTTTCATGTTTTCCTCCCATTTTCTTCGTCTTATGTTCTCAAGAGAAAGAAAATACATTTTTAAGCAAAATCAGCTTCATTTCTCTATTCGATCAAAAAAACATTCTCTTCCATATCCATTTTTCTAAAAATGTTTTAAATAACGTTTTTAATAATATAATATGATATTTAAAATTCTTATTTATCCATTTTTTACTTTTTACAAAATATTTTAAAATGAATTTTTTTTTTCATTTTCTAAATGAGGCACTTTGTGATATTTTTCAATAAAATACAGAAGGAATATTTTTTTTTAACTTATATGGAATGAATGAATTTTCTATCCACCATGATTAAATTTTTCTTCTAAGATTACTTTAAAATTTTAAAACTTTATTTTAAAAGAAATTTTTTTCCTTTATTATTTAAAAAAAATTAAAAATGATTTCAAAATAGAAAGGTTATTTTTATCAAGAATTATTCCAAGTGATCTTTCAAAATAAGTTTCCATATAAGATGAAATTATTTGGTTTTAATTATGATATACTAGGGTTATTATTCAAGGTTACCACCTTTATACTTTTTTATAGTTTATTTTTATGGTAACATGATAAAATGATTATGAAACCCATTTCATTTTCGTGGGTTATTTTGTGATGAAATTTTTATGAAAGTCATTTGTTTTCATGGGTTCTAAAATAGTGAATCATTTATGATCTTGTGGAAAAAATTTGTATGATTTTCATTATGTGATGTTGGTTAGGTTATGACCATGGATGGTGGTAATGTTATATCTATAAAAAAAATTTACGTTATCACTAAGGATGGTGGTTATGTTATAACCAAGGACGGGTGGGACTTATATCTCCCTCCAATGAATTATGTAAATATTGATATCTCATTAGATTAATAGGATTGTAATGGGGTTTTAATCTAGTTATATAAGAGAATATTCCCACTATGATAGTATTAGGAGTGAAACTTCAATACTGTGATGATTTGGGGATTGAACCCATTCCACAATGATAGACTAGGAAATGAGACTTCACTACTCAGGGAATTATTTTTTATGATTATATTTATGACAAAAATTATTGAATTATAAATTTTTAAGCTATCATGATTCATTTTATTTTATTAAATTGTGATTAATATCTTATTAAATACCAATATTTATGGAATGACTTAAGATTATGATATTTGATATGAATAGTATTTTTTCAAATGTTAAGATCATATTCTTATAACCTTAGGATAATTTTATGATTACATGATCATCGATATCTTCCATGTTTACCCGTACTGGGCATCTAAGCTCACCATTTTATTATGTTTCCATTCCCTAGGTTATGAAGAAAGGAATTAAGTATGATATGTCTAGTAAGGGTTTTGGTTATGAAGAAATAAGTGGGAGAAGATGAAGATATTTTATGAAAAATCTGTTTATGTTTCAAAATTTCAAATGATACTAGACCTAAATAATTCTTTCTTAAATCAAAATTTTATGTAATTAATATATGTATATTAATATTTAATATCTATGTATGTAAATTATGGATTTCTAGGATCTCTAATTTCATAAGGATACCCCTTTATAGGTTTCTTCAATATTTTCATTGGGATTAGCTCTATAGTGGTTTTTTCATAATCATGGAGATCATTTCCATGATATCTATATTTTTAGAATAGGTAGGTCCTTCATATCAATTTATATACAGTTCATTGATAGGAAAACTATTGAGACTACCTTAGAAAGTCCATCCATAAATAATATTGAATTTATTGACATGTGGAGGACCTCAGTAATAAATTTTGTTGTCATTGCATAAAGGACATACAAGGCGATTACTATTGAAACCATGGAGAGGACCTACTTGTTAGGTACACCTTGATGAAAATAAGTATTAATATCCTCACGTTTTTTTAATAGGTAGTGAATAAGAAAATTAAAGTTTTTACATTTTCAATAAAAAAAATCTTCATCACAAATTAAGATGATTTCCAAACTTGATGGTGTGTGTTTTCACTCTTATTCATTACTAAGTTTATAGTAGATTGATCACTTAATTCAGAAACTAATCTCTCAAAAAAGTAAACATAGTGGGTAAAACGATTTACATAGTTTTATTTGCATTAAAAAATTTTATATCCTTATAATGATTAGGATAAATCCTGATAACCTGATCCACTATAATCATATTATATAAAAATTAGTATAAAATACCCTTATACTCATGTTAAAAATAAGTCTCATGACTGATTATTAAGATAGTGTATAATAAAATTTATAATCTTCAAAATATATAACAAGAAGAGTCGTTGATATCTATGAAGAATCATTAATTTTTTATAGATGAATATAAACTTCACTTTATTTCATAACTATTAATTATTTTTTCAAAAATAGCTATCCAAATCTCTCCATGAAAACTCGACATCATCTTTACTTATTCATAGTCATCAGTACTACACCTGTGCACATCTGCATATGGACA
Organism: Viscum album; assembly: GCA_963277665.1. Taxonomy (NCBI): domain Eukaryota; kingdom Viridiplantae; phylum Streptophyta; class Magnoliopsida; order Santalales; family Viscaceae; genus Viscum; species Viscum album. Next base: position 451,166,404 of record OY728119.1, read on the forward strand.
TGCTAGCCAAACAGTTATGCAAAGGTGGAGAGATGATCACGATGCAGATACTGGGGAGGGGTGGTTTCAAGTGGTTATAGTTTGTATGATTTCCTTACCTACAGGTCCTGTAATGTCTCCAATCCTATGGAAAATGTAATAGATAAACCTATAGGCCTTGTAAGGGTTCCCCCTCATCCCTTGAAACGGGGGTTATCAAAAAATCAATAAAAAAGAAGGCCTTCGAGTCAATCAGGCATTAAGAAAAAATAAAATAAAAAATTCATTTCACTAACCATAAGAGTCCTCATCCTTATCAAGACTATCTTAAATATCAAATTAAAAGTATCTCAACATTATTAAATGATTTGATGATGATACTATTAAATCATTCACTATAGTAGGATCTTTATTCCCTTTCCTTGACTATTACACTATTTCTTATTATTGAAACACCCATTTATATCCTCTAACTCTAAATCCCTATTAGTATTTTAAAATTCAAATTCAAAAACCATTCACTAACTTAAACTATCATCAAAACCTATTTTAATTTTATCCATTACATCTATATAGCCAATCAAATCACCTTATATTACATTCGTAGATATTTAGGGACAAATTTTAGTAATCCTTTATGTCACAAACCGTATCCCATCATCGAATACACTAAAAATAGTGCATAAATCTAATCCTATTGTGGATGAAAGTGTAATTATAGTGAATATTTTGTGTGTGGTTATCCCCAACAAATCATATCCACTATAATTACACTTTCATCCACAATAACACTAGTGGACAAGTAGAATGTATGTAATGATTTCTTTCTTTTCAAATCCTTCACTAAACAAATAACCACTCTTATGGTGACCTTAGTACTTTATTAAAACATATTACATCATATAATTATCAATTTGAATCAAGTATTTACATGCATTAAAAATAATATCCAAAAAATAATTTAGTGATTCTAATGAATACTCCAGGAAACATTAAACAAATATAGCATGAATTAAAAAATATCCCCCTTTCATTTTGTTATCAACAATTCAACATGTTTCTATTTCATACCATGATCACTCATTCTTATAAAATATATATAATATAGTCAATTATAATCCTACATGAGTATACTCATTATAGGAAACTATAATTATGAATAATAATCTTAATGTTATCTATTAAGAAATCACACTCACACTCATAACCACTTATACATATAATATCATGTAATATTCTCAAAAATGTTCATATACATTTGAAAAAAACATCATATACGTAAAGTCAATAAACCATTATAATTTTTTACATATAAACACACATAAAAACACACATTAAAATCATAGATTTCATATTTTAAAACATCTACCCAAAATACACCCCCCCTAATAAGAAATAAATATTATTTAAATAAACAATATACTCTTTGAATTTATGTTGGTATCCCCCACTTTGATAAATAAATAAAAATATAGGTTAGATAGGGGACATTACACCATATCTTATCCTTGATAAATATAAGGATGAACTTTAATCATTAACCTTAGACTTTGAAATGAATGCTTTAGAATTGGTTTAGTAAATACATTCTCTATATTTTCTATAATAAGAATAAACTCTAATGTCTTAACACATTTATCATCCATATCCTTTATAATTTCTTTAAATGATATAAATTTGATTTGATTAAGAATGTTAAACCAAATTCTTTAAATGATTAATTTCACTTTGATTATCATATCACACTAATAATAGAAAATTCACTTCCACCATGAGAACTATATGTTGAGTACTCATTCACAAAAACCATGTTATTGGTTTAGTTATAAAAACATAATCCACTCCTATTATACTCAAAGTAATAGAACATTTCTTTTTTGTATTCTATGCCGCACATATCTCCCCCAAGTAGAAAATATTTATGAGCATAGACTATCTATCAAAAAAAACTTTTTAAACAATATATGTTATAAAATTCATATATTTATAACATCCCATTTATATAGCATATTATCCTAAATATAAACTATTTATGCTCCATATAATCCACCTTACTCTAGTGAATTGAGACTTCCTTAGTGTACATTTATAATGAGACCATAATGTCTAAACATAAATGATGTATGGTCTTGAGTCATTCAACTAGATTAAACTCATAATGGGATTTTGAAACTATATTTTATTTACATTATTATCTTACAAATATTTGTAAAGTTTTATTAATACTAAAATTAAAGTTGAAAATATATTTTCATATTATTTTTTAAAATTATTAAAAATATCTCTAATATACTCTCATTGAGAAAAAAAATGTGACCCTATTATTTAGAATTTTAAATACCTGAGAAATAATTCATTTCTCACAACATTTTATTTTAAAAATTCTCCTTCATATGAGTAGAAAAATATATATTCCATATTGATAATAAAAATGAGTGACGCCTTTATATTTTCATTGGTTTTTAGGGTCCTATAATTTGTACGTTTTTATAATTAAAATCTATCAAACATCATACAGGTTTCAAATTTCATTATTTTAAAGATTTCTTAAAACATAAAGATCCTTATTTATCTTAAAAACACATATTTAATCTTATATAATTATAAATCATTTGGATTACTCAATATTCACTACCTCTTTAAATTTTTTATTAAGGTTAGATAATATCACATCTATTTGGAAAATAATGTATCATCATTTGGTAATGATATAAAGAAATATCTATATATTTTTGTTTCTTTAAACTGGAAAAAATATATCATTAAATTTAATTCCCCAAACCTAATAATAACCCTTATGGTTGATTCTTTCATTATTTATGTTCACTTTCCCTTAATAATTCAACTAATTACAGATAATAAACTTTATTCTAATTTTTTTTTATTTAATATATTAGGGATTAAATACCATATTTTATTATTCTAAATCTATTTAAAAAATTTATTCATAGAATTTACCCATTGACGATGCACCAATGTATCCCCCACACATTTTTTCTAACTTGATAAAATAATGAGGTGTGTGTTATTTTATTAAATTATTTTATTATTTAAACTAATTTTGTTTGATCACTAATGATATTACTGACCTCTATTTACATTTTCAGTATTATAGGAACTAAATTTTATTATTATTAGACACTAGAGAATTTATAATCATCATATTTCAACTGACTTTCATCAACATTTTCAAAATTTCCTTCTCATTTTCAACAATATATACATTATCTCTATCATGTCTGGAATGTGTTATTTGTTATCCAAACTGAAAACATTGATTTTTTGGAATATTTAAATAAACATTATAAATGTTACTCCCTATTTACTTATTTTACCAATGCTATGACATTCTATTTACAATATTACCAGAGAAAATTTCCATTGAATCCACTTCTCTCAACCAATATCTTGTTTTCAACTTTAACTTTAATAATACAAGGACCACTAAATACCATTAATTTCTTTAATCTAGGTGTCTTCTTGTATAAAATTACATATTGAAAATTTTATAATTTTTTTATTTAAGTAACAGTCTTAAATATGATATGTTATCCCAATCACCAATATCCAAATAAATCATGAGTTATCATGATTTAAAAATATTATTTGAGTTATCTTAACAAAATATATATTCTTAATTTTAGAGACATCATTTTTAGAATATATGGTGTTATATTATCATGTCATATTTGATGAATTTATATATATACTTTAAACATTATAATCATGAACCTAATCCCATATCAGTTCTTACACTTTTCAAATAAAAAACATACTCTTTTTCAATAATTTTTCTAAAACTTTTAAACATTCATAATGAATCTATATCATGTTTCATGAACATAATACATATAATATGAGTAAATTAATCAATAAATGATATAAATAGATTATCTTAAAATTTCCAAATATTTTAAGCCCAAAACTATCCAAAATTATTAATCTTTAATGGTTGAGAAGTTTTAATATCTACACTTTTATATCTAATTGCTAATATTACCCTTTTAGAATGTGTAAAAAATCTAATTCTATTATCCCCACGTCATATGAATATCATCCACATTATCTCCATGAGTACTCTTATTTAATTTATTTTAACCATGATGTCCAATATTCATTTCTAAAACTAATTTCCTCTTTTAATATTAAATTATAAAAAAATTAGCATATCCCAATCAAAATAAGTAACCCATTTTTATTTTTTTCTAATCACCATTCATATTCTCTAAAAACTAATATTATTAAAAAAACACATTTTATCCTTCATCATATTGTAGAGGAACACAATGTAAATTGTGATTCAACCCATCTATTTAAAGTGTATTATTTTATTTTATTATGTTCTCTCCAATATCCATTCAGCTAAATCCATTAATTTTGAGCAAACAGTCAATACCAAATTTCTCAAAATGATCCTAACACTTTTTAGATAATTTTAGAATCTTTATGTCTCCAATAATATTAAATGAACACTAATTGTCTGGAATTCACAAACATTACTTTTGAGAATTGTTTAATGTGACTTCCACTAAAAGTGATTTCATATTTCCATTATTATTCTTATTATATATTATTAATTATTATTATCCTTACTCTAATAATATGATAATATGATAAAGATATTCCTAGTATCATGTCCTACTAGGTTAAATCTTATACAAATTTCATTCAAACTATTTAATTTATTCTCCACCTTAACATTACAAATTTATTCTTTCTTATAATATTATCTTAATTAAGTTTGGTAAATCACCAAAAAATATTAAATTAAAAATATTATAGACTCAGAGAAATAATGTTAATAAAATCATAATCTTTTTTTAAAATTTTCTAGTCCATGATAACCCCAATAATAGCCATAAAAATTTATTTTATCGCATGAAATGGTTATTGTAAAAATTGTTTAAATAACACATCATCATCAATTTAGCCAATATTTTTTAATCCATTTTTTAATTAGAAAATTGTATCACTAATAAATTTACCAAAAAATTATAATTCTACCTTTAGTATTTTTCATTATAATTTTTAACATTATTTTCCTTGAATGTTTTATTTATTTAATTTTTATATTTCTATAATTCTTATTTTTTTTATGAATTGAACTTATTCTATCATAAATTTTTTTAGAATTATTATTAAATAAATAGAAAACCATGTGTACCCACATAGATATGTCATCACACATTTAAATACTCATTAGACTTCTTATATGATTAAAAATTCTATATATTTCCCTACAATAATTTAAAATTACTTACTAAAATTGATTGAAATTGAACTAAAAATTGTTTATATATATTTTTATTATAAAAAAATAAAATAACAATTTTATGTTTCATTTTATTCTATTTAACATGATCTATCATTTCCTTTTTTAAAATATCTTCATTGAGTGTCACTATAAAGTCTTAATTATCTGTTAAAAACTTGGTTTCCTTTTCTTTCTACACTGAATCTATATTATTTCAATTTTGAGTCATTTTCATTTTTTATTAACTCTATCCTACTTTGATATCTATAAAATACACTCCTTAAACACTTCCTTCAATAATAACTCTATTTTTATATCATCCTTTCCATCATTATCATCTTCATCACTAGTAAATTCACAATCGTTCACTTTTATGATCAGAAACTTCTTCTACCCAACTAATCTTCATCTATAATTTAATTTTCAACATTAATCACATTATTCATTATCCAATTTAGATAAAACATTTTATATTTTTTTATTATTGATAAATTAATACTATTTCTTTAGAAGGAAACTTCTTATTGATGAATATTAAATTATTTTCTTTGAATATATTCTGGGTGAATCATCTTTATCATCACATTATTATCCCTTTAACTTTTGAAATTTGTTATGAAATATCCAATAGATATACATTTAGATCACTTAAAAGTTTTTTTTTCATGGTGGTTTACCATTTATTTATAAATGATTTGATTGATAATTTATATTATCATGAAAAATTTTACCTCATCATCTTCACCATCCTATTAATTTTCCATTATTTTATAACTACATTCTATTTCTTCCTTTACATTAATGATTTAAAATAGATTTGATTTTATAACTTAATGTTATTATTAATAGTTAAATCTTTAATTAACTTATATGAAATATATATATATATAATCTAATATAAATATGTCAAGGTCATCGTAGTTATGTTTCAATACCTTAGAAACAAATATATCAATTAAGATAAAAATTATCTTTTTAATTGCCAAGGAATCTTTAGGACCATCAATAAAACTAATTTTTATTCTTACCAATTCATTTAATTTTTTAAGGAATTAAATAATATATTCAAATTCAAAAACATTTAGGTCTTTATAATTCAAATTCCAAATATATAACTTTTATCCATTAACATTTAAATTTCCCACAAAAACAAATTTCTAACTTTACCCAAATTCATTTTTCATCTTGAATCCCATGAAATAAATATATTGCTTATCTAAAATTTATAAAATAATTTTATTATAAGAAAAAATATCCTTTCAATATTCTTCCTACCAACCAATTTCATTGTAGAACCTTCTGATTAAGGAACATATCACTTTTATATAACATCATGCATATCCATACTGATGAATAATATGTTTGGTAGAATTATATGCATCTATTTGTGAAAGTTTTTTTACTAGATTTTGAAATATATTTACTATTTATTAAATTAATATCATTAATTATGGACATAAAATTTTAGAATATGATCTACATCAAAAGAGATAAAACTTGTTGTGTCTAATTTTAAAAAGCCATTAATGTATTTGAAGGAAACCAAGAACATGAATTCAATAACAATTATGGAAACATTTATTCCAAAAGGATTTAATATCATCATGGATTAACTAAAATGTGGTTGAGTCATGAAATCATTTTTAATCATGTTTTTCAATCAAAAAAAGTTTTTCACTGGTTAAGATCATTGACACACTTGTAATTTTGAATTTCTCTCATCTATAATAAAAATATTTCATGAGAAAATTTATTTAGAAAAAAATAACTCAAAAAATCAAACACAATATTAAAAAATATTTAAATGTCTCACAATTAGATATGAATGGATACATCAATATTTTGCTCAATAAACCCCATAACCCCTTGATCTACTATAATAATTAAGGATAAAAAATATAGGGTATATAATTGATATAATTTTAAAAATATCTCTATAAAAAATGTAACATACTTTCAAAAAAGATAAATAAAAATATATAAAATATATAATAATAATATTCTTCAATATTCATGAAGATTATAAAATTTTGTATAGATGAATCTTAATTTAACTTCACATTTTCACATTGAAATTTTCTCAATAATAATGATCCAACTATCTCTATCATAACCCAAAATATTTATAAAATATTCAATGAGAAATAATTAATAATGAAAATAATCTATAAATTAATTAAAATAAAAAATACACTATAATTTAATATATAAATTATACAAGTCCTCATTATCATCAAGGGTATCTTCAGCATTCAATTCAAAGTATTTTAACATCATGAAATGATTTAATATAGATCCTCTATAGTCACTGAATATCTTATTCATAATTTTCCCTTCTACATATTTAATACACTTAAAAATTCATGCAACATACTTCCATATCATATAAATCATATTATCACTTTTAATTTTGAGTTTAAAATTTACAAACCATCAACAAACATTAACTATAATAAAATCCTTTTTGTAATGGAGCCTTTAGAAGACTACAACCCATAAAAATGGATTCTGTTTTATTAATGGACATTGAATGTTCGATTTTGATTATTCTAGGTTTCACCAACCATGCCATTTTATCAAATACAATAAAACTATAGGGTTTTATCAAATTTTATCATAACCCTATTCGAAGGCATTAGAAGTGCATTTTTGGTAACACATATTCAAAAACTGAATCTTTCTGCCCTAATAAATTTAGTGTAGTTCCATAAAAAAACACATGGTATTCATATTTGGTTTTGACCCAAAATATTTTTTCCACCAAAACACTAGTTTCATCCACTAGAATTTTAATAGTCGACCAGAATTCATGACATGATTTTTTGTTCTTTATCTCCTCTTAGTAGAAATAACCACACTTCCATTGATATCCGTCCTTTCACAAAACACCATCCTTTATATATGTATCTATTAAGATCTATATTAACAAGTTTTTAAAATAAAACCAAATGCATACATCAATGATTCCAATAAAAACTCTAACAATATCATTGAAACATGAAACAATATTTTATGGATTAAAAACATGGCTCTTTATTTATTTATTGATATGGGGATGAAATCAATATCATTTTTTTCTGAATCAGAAGTAACAACTATATTTTGGTCAAATTTCTACCATAAGGAGGACTATAATGGTGAATTATTTCAACATTGACATAGAGATACCCTCCAAGTAAGTTATTTACCCTCAAAGTGAAGGAAATTAACAGAAGGGCTAGAAAAATAATCCTAGAGGATCTCTATGGTGTCTAATTATATATGGATTTGAGTATCCTTAATCTACTTACGGAATTGAGTGATAGAATTTGGGGGTTCAAATGAATAAAATGTGATTTTATTCTCACCTAATGGTGGGTTATCTTGCTTCTATTAGGACCTTCATAATGATACGTAGTTCTAAATTTCTATAGTAGGAGGGTTTTTTGGAACCAAGGCTATTCTATGCTATAAATGGAGTATGGTTTGTGTTCACTATCAACACTCACATAAAAGTTTAGGGAGTTTTCAAGGAAGTTTCTCTGTAAGTCCTCCAACTTTACTCGTAACTCACGAAGTTTCACGGGATCCATACGATATGCTGGTGAAGATATTGGTGCCATCCCAGGGTACAGTTCGATGTATAATTCTACCTCCCTTCGTGGAGGTAGTCTTGGAAAATCATCAGGAAAGACATCAGCATACTGGTCCACCACTATAGGATAGCTCGGACTCTCAACATCTACTGCTCTGAGGGTAAGGATAGCCAACCAATGTGTGATCAGTTGCACCTTCCTCTAGGTAAGTCCATCATGTACTAAAAAGGTTCTATTCTCTCCAGTGAAGGAAAACCTTCTCTAGTCTCAGCAGACACACCACACATTGCACCTAATACAGTTAATCTGACCATGGACTGTGGATAACTAGTCTATACCCAAGATGACATTGTAAGGCCTCAACGCCACTACAAGGAGATTCCAACTTAAGCTCTTACCTCCTAGAGTAATCTCACACTACCGAAACTAGTGTGTAACCATCAAATATTATCCTATAGGAGTCTCTAGCCGTAAGGATCGAGCAAACAGATCTGTCGAAATCCCTGAGATCCGAATGAGGGTTGTGGCAATAAAAAAGTGACTAGAAACTATGTCTATAAGTACTTCATCTAGGGTGGAGTAGACATAGATCATACCTATAATCATCTATTGAGTGCCATGGTCATAGGCCTCAGCTACCTGGAGCTGACCTCATCCTTGTCCACATGCTCCCTATGGTCGGGGTGGGCCACATGGTGGGGGTGGTACAACCTGTAATCACCGCACACCACATATTACATGACCATCTCCCCTGCCACGTTCGCTTGATTGCGTAACTCCTTGCTCGAACCTCTGCCACTACCTCAACGGTCCATCGACTGTCTATGGGTTGTCGGTACGGCGGGTCATGAAATCGCGAGCCATATGACCCTGCCCGCCGCATGTGTAGTACTGCATGCCCCTCGTCTGACCTACTCTACCTCGTGATCCCCACACCTCCGACCCTGCATCCCGGGGTCGTCCACCAGAAGTTCTGGTCCACTTGGACCTCTATGTCATCTACCTACTACCAACCGTAGATGACTCTGTTATGTGTCGCCTGATGGTGGGTCTCTATGTTGGTGCCTTCTCAGCTAGGAAGCTCTCCCCCAAAAGCACTCGCTCTAGCACCCCATCCTATGTCAGAATGCTGAGTGATATCATCGATGCTTTGATATCTCATCGGAGACCCTTATCAAAGGTTTGGGCCCGAAAGAATGGGTCTCGTACAATGTCGGTGGAGTAGCGGGAGAGATCAGTGAACCTCGCCGTGTACTGGGCCATAGTCATGATTCCCTAATGTAAGTGCAGTAGATCTTGTATACGCAGAGAGCGTAAGGTCTATGGGAAGAACTCTACCCTGAAAAGTCCCTCAAAGTCCTCCCAGATGAAGGTCACCTCGTCTTGTATCTGGAGCATCAAACTCAACCATCTCCCTACTGATTCCTGGAAGAGTGGGGCTGCTATGATCACCATAAGGTCAGCTGGTGTCACAACCAAGTGGAAAACTCTTACTACAGCCTCCAGCCAGTCCTCAACCTCCTACGGGTCCGTCTCACCTGAAAACCATGGAGGCATCAGCCGCTAAAACTTGTGCAACACGCTCAGTCATAGTGCACCCTCTACTGGTGGGGCTAGTGGTAACTGCTGCCCAATGGGTAGTGGTGCTACTCGTACACCACCCGAAGGTGCTAATGCTGTAAGAGGGCCCTTCACCGAGGCCTCATCGTTCTGGGGGCCATCATTGCATACTCTCTCTAGAATCCTAGATGGTTGTTTATGTGGTGGCATCCTGAAATAATATAGGTCTTCCATGGTCAAGTAGTTATACCTGGTGAGCTGAATCAACGAAATTACAAGAAAAACTCTTCAAAAACACACATAATTAGTGCTTCCGTGTACTGAGTTGGAAATCAGAATTCAAGGTCTTGATGTATGGATATGTCAGCCACCACACCAAAACTGGACTCCCCAAAATGAAATCCACACTGATAACACTAAACACTATTGCTATATTGAAAATATCATAGTCCTAGTTCTTCGGTAGAACCGACTCCTCTAATACCACTTTGTCATGACCCATCCCCCAGGGCCCATACCGTGACTACCCCAAGCACACCTTCCATAGGCCAGGGGATGGTGACTAGCATTGGAAATGAGTATCCCTAAAATGATAAGGAATTTCCATTAAACATGTATAATCACACAAACCAAAAACACAACAAGAAGAAACCACAATGTAAGATGCTGTAGTAAAAAGGGTTATGAAAGTAAAGGGGCTAGAATACAGACCCAACTGAAGGGGACAAGTACAACTCAAAAGAGAAAACATTTCCTTGATCATCCACCGAGGATCCTACCTGAAGCGTAGGTACAGATTCCCTCCAAAACACTCCACATTCGCCCGTCTCCTCTGCGTACCGCCTGGCCGTGGATCCCTCAAACCTCATCCTAGCTGCTCGTCATCCGCACAAGACACAACAAGGTGCGGGCGAAGCTCGTGCAGGTGTGTGTATAACAATACCCAATAGGTACCCCGAGACCCCCGAAGGTCTCTCAGAATTCCACAAAGGAAAACCACAATGCATGATCTTAATCACAAAGCAGAAAGAAATACACACAGCTCAAATTGAGTCTCAGCTCAAAGTAGGTTTATGTGAAGTATAGAAGTATAAATGATTAGTCGCGATGCTGGATCATCTTCTTCTGTCAGGAGGCACTGTTGCTGACCATGTGGATTTTGACCCACACAAGATCGATAGGTACTATCCTCCACAATGACCCACATAGGATCTGATCCGCCCAGGATCGATTGGTAACTAACCCCCACTGGCCCACACAGGATATGACCCTCACAGGATCGATAGTCAACTAACCCCCGCAATGACCACACAAGATCGGTATGTACTGACCCACATAGGATCGCTAACCACTGACCCACACAAGATTTTAACCACACCAAATCAGTATGCACTGACCCATATAGGATCACTGAGAACTGACCCACATAGGATAGCTAAGCGCTGACCCTAAAAGGATCGGTGCTAACCCACACAAGATCACACAGTACTAACATCTGTATAATCTGTCTCCAACATCTGCCTCAATGTCATCCACTTGATTCCTCACACCCAGTGCACTCGAGTTCTATAGAGTTTTCCCCTCAAGATATCAGTCGTACCTCCACTGCCACTAATCTCTACAAAGGAGTAACCCAAAGGTCCACCATGTCGTAAGGGTTCCAACACGATAGACAATGCGTCAATCGGATGCCCGGTCTGTGAGTTATAAGCGTTTTAGTTCCGGGGGCCCGGTTAGATTTGGGTTCGATCAAACTCAGCTGTAATCCAACTATCTCCAAAACTAAAGAAGAGTATAAAAAAAGGACTGTCTCGATCCAAGGATCCCAAAACCACAGAAATTTCCTCAACCGGATGTCTGGTTCTCAAGATATGACCCTTTAAGTGTTTCTCGACCCGATTGGGCCTGGGTCTAGTCCGACCCAGTCGGCCTGACCTAGTCTGGGATGGGCCACGATGGGATCATCCCACTAGTTTGAGGTCCGACCTGGCCTGCAAGTGGGAGGCCTGACCTACAAGAGGGCGTCCCGGCCTGTATAGGGCGGCCCAACCCGTATAGGGAGGCCCAACCCGTATAGGGAATCCCAGCTCATATAGGGAAGCCCGCAAAGGGCGGCCCACAAAGGGGAGACCCGGCCATATGAGGCACGACCTGTGTGGGGGGAGACCCGGCCACGTAGGGTAGGGCAAAAAAGGGGCCGACCCGGCCGCGTGAGGCACGACCCGTGAGGGGGGCAGCACAGTCGTGGTCTGCCCGAGCTGGAATGGGGGGAAACGCCCACTATGTGTCCCAAACTGCCTAGAAGCTATTCGGTTTCATGTAACAGCGGCGCCACATGGGCATTGCCCGGTCGCTGTAGAACCCGTCGGAGGCACGGGTTTTGCCTCTAGCGTAGCTTTAGTCACGGCTTCTGCTCACCGGCGGTGCACTGGTCGCGTCGCCTCCCCACTCGCCAGCTATCTTCTGGTCATGCTGCCTTCCCCTCTACAGCTAGATGATGTGTCTTCCACGTCCTCTGATCACCATGGATGATGATCTATGGCCCCTTGATCACCGACAACGTGTGACAGCGTGCCACACCTCCTCCACGGATGGCCAGTATTGGCTGTTCCAATGACGCCACAGCTTTGTGCCACAACCTCCTCCTGTGGTGCATGTAAACGTGCCACCTCCTTCATAGCTGGTTGGTGCTATTGCACCGACGGTCTTCCATAGAGGCTCAAGGATAGCAAGATAATGGAGTGTTCGGTTTAGGTTCGTTAGGCTCGTGCCCTCCACGTTAGCTCGTAATCATAGTAGAGGATTTAAGGGTTAATGAAATTCACTTGAAATAAACAAGAATCAAACCCATACATGAGGTTTTAGGAGAACCTCTACACTTGAGGAAGGGGGGTCAGTATTCATCATCCTCTGAAACTAGCCTCCAATGACGCCACTCATACGATATCCTTTAGTTCGTGGTTCAGGGTCTCCCATCACCTTCTACTGGAACCGACTTCGTCCTCCAAGGGTTTGGCTTCTCGGCACTTTGTCATCACTTCGCTGTTTTGTGAAGCTGTGTTGATACCCCTCACCAAGCTCTATATAAATAGATGTGGGGGAGGGTAAGTAATGCCATTGGGAATTAATGGTGGCTCATTAATTAGGAAGCTTCCTAATTCCCCAATGTTGTTGTTACATAGATTGATGGTTCAATCCATTTAAAATATTGACACATCGATGCCCCCACACTCCACTTGTCCATTGGAGGATAAGAATGAAAATAAAATAATAAAATAATTTAATTCTAATTCTTTTAAAAGTCACAAAGCTTAAATTTTTCTCTTGGCCTACTGCAATCAAAGTAAAGTCTCCCTTAAGCAAATCCTAGTACTTTAGATTAAATGGTTCCCTCAGATTTTTAATCTGAACATCGGTTCAAAAGTTAGAAATCACCGCTCATGCGTTTACTGAACGTACCTATTTTTTTCATAAATTCATTATGGGGACTATAGGCCTCGAAATCATGCGCCTTTAATTTTCACAGACTCATAATAATTTCATATAATTAAAAAAAATTACATAGAAAATCTGAGTCATTTCATTCAAAGTATATGTCAGAAAAACCTGAAAATATTTAGGAAGGATACAATAAAGTAAAGGAGAAAAAACTCTATTTTTTACAATATGTTTGATTATATGAAGATTCATCCTAATAAAAATGTATATAAGTTCTTTAATAAAATTATTGGTGTTTTAGGAGTAATTTAGGGGGCTTATTGAAGAAAAAAAAGACATATAATTTGTAAAAAAAAATTTATAAGACTTACACCTCTTTAGAATCCAAAAGTTTTATTCATAGAGGGAAGAGATCTTTAAATACATTATTTGGATGATCTGATGAGTATTTTGGTTGCGTATGAAATGAGAGTGATACTAGAGGATGCAACAAGTCATGTTAGCAAGGATATTTTATTCAAATCCATGGAAAAACTTGATATTTCAAGAGATTATATTAATGAAACTGATGAAGAAGGAAACCTCCTTTCACTATTTGAAAATAAATTCTAGAGAGGAATAGAAATATTTAAAGTAAAGCTACCCCTCGTATGTTTTCGTTGTGGTAGAATCGGGCACATTGCCTCTTGGTGCTCAATGAAGTTTGATGATGATGAAGGAGAAGCTGGAAACTTGCATAATTCTCAAAAAATGATTTCTCAAAATAGAGACTTCAAATATGGAAGAAATTATAGAAAATGATTTTTGTTTGTGAAAAATAAGATCTTGATAATGAATTATTTGAGGAAGAAGAACCAGAGTTTAAATCTAGAACCCAAGTGCCTATAAAGGATATAGTTGAAGAGTCAGAACCATAAAAATATAATGATAGAGATAATTAGTTGATTTTGGATGTTGATCTCAAGTTTCAAATTAAGTATTTTCTTGGTAATATTGAGAATCAATGTAACAGATACAATAAGTGGAGAGCAGTTTTGGAAGAATCACCAAAATATATCGATCAACTAGAAGCTGAAATTGAATGACTAGAAGAAGTAGCGAAAGTATAGTCAACAACCATTGAGATCAAAGGAGATGTAAAGGAACAAAAGATAATAATTGAAGAACATGAAATGTTCTTAAATGACCTTACACTTATATTGGATGATAAGTTCAAGAATATTGAGGGACTTGAAGAATAAGTTCTTACTCTTAGGAGTAAACTTGAAATTGAATCAAATTCAGAAGAAACAAAGAAGAAAATACAGTTTGGAAAATTCTAAGATGTTGAGTTACTGGAGAGAGATAAGAGTGGTTCCAATGGAGTTTAAATGGTTTTAAAAGATCAAAGACCCAAAATCATTGGAAAAAATGGAATTTAATTTTGATTTTAAAAAATTAACCACTGGAAATAAAATTTTCTAAAATAAAGTAAACTTTAATTTTTGCCATATTGAAAGGTCAATTGATGTTCTAGAAAAGAAACCCTTGAATACATGTGTGACAATAACTGAAAACTAACCTCAAACTTCCATAAATGAAAGGCAATAAAAATATTATCCCTTGGAAGGATACATGAGAAGGAATATAAATGAGAATACATTTACACTTATGAAATGTTAATTTTGTGGCCATCTGGTCCATACTATGTCATACTGTGAAGATGTAAGGAGCTATTTGAATGGGGAAGTTCTAGGAAGCTAAAAAATAAGAACAAATTAATATCCTACTTATTATAGAAGAAATAATTTCTATGGATATTTTTTTTATTATTCTAACATTTTTCATAAAGCAAGTCATTACAGGAAAAGGGGTGCCATGAACAATACATACAAAACTTAGAGACAAGTTAATACTCTTCAACTAACAGTTGTTTCTATTACAAACTGGTTCTCTTATCTGGAAGAAGAGTATGAGTATAAATAACCTTCTCATATGAAATAGTTACTTGAAAGGAAATCATTATCCTCCGCACAATCTAATATTTCATGGAAGAAAAAGAAGAAAAATTGAAAAATAAAATCATACAGAAGTGGCCCTCAAAGATACAAAGACAAAAGAAACACATGTATTATTGATATCAAATTTCTATCCCATATAATTTTTAATGTATACCTATTAAAGAATGTTAAAAATAGGGTAGATGGAAAAGTAAGGTTTGGTAATGATGGTGCTTTGAGGATCAAAGCCAATGGCAGTACTGAACTGCTAGATGGGGAGCTAAAGAAAATTAATGTTCTTTATGTGAATGGTTTGCATCATAATATAATTAGTATGAATAAACTTTAAGAATAAAGAATTATACTGACATTCAATCAAAAGAGGTTCACTATAAGAGAAAATATAGGGAATTATCTTATGAAAAGATGTAGAACAGATGTCAACTTATACAAGGTTTAGATTAGAGAGAGTATTTACTACTTAACTGTTGAAGAAGAAAATGACTTGTGGAACTGGAGGTTGGGGAACATTAATAAAAAAGACATGGAAAATATATCTAAGCTAAATATAGTCATTGATATCCCCAATCTGAATCATGAACCGGAAAAGACTTGTGATTATTGCATACATGGGATGTTGGTTTGTAGTTCATATTAGCCATAGAAGAAAAGGGCATCAAATATTCTTTATATCATCCATACAGATGTATGTGCTCTGATAAATGTTCCTATAACTCATGGAGAAAGGTACTTCATCCTTTTCATTTATTATTATAATATAATAGATTTTTTCATTGTTATACATAAAAATTACAAGTTCTTGATTTCATGAAAACTTATCACCAAATCGCCAAGAATGATATTGGGTGGATAGTAAAATTTCTGCAATCTGACAATAGAGGGAAATACAAATCCGTTGAGTTTAAAAATTACATGGAGAATCATGGAATACAACATGAACTAGCTGCTATGAGAACACCATAATAAAATGGAGTTTTTGAGCATAGGAATTGAAAAGTGAATAATATTCCTAGAACCATAGTGATTGAGAGTTGAATCCCTCACCATTAATATAATGTGGCTATTCAAGAAATTTTTATATTCAAAATTGAAAATGGATTTATATGGGTGAGACCAAGACATTGTATGAGTCGTGGAATTGATGGAAGACCTATTTGAAGTATTTTCATGTTTTTGGAAGTAAATATTTTATCAGAAACAAAGAATGAAATATAGAAAAGTATGGTGATGCGGAGGATGAAATAATATTCATTAGATATTCAATAAAGAGAAAAGCCTACAAATGTTTCAATAATCATCTTAGCAAAATTTTGGACAACACTGATGTTAAGATCAATGATGATAAAATAACAAATACCTTTTGGGGATATTATGCTGATGTGATTGAAGATGTTGAAGACAATGGACATGGAATTGATTCAAATGTAGATGTAGAGGAAGGAGTGAAAAACATTTATAGGTCATAAAAATATGTTGACTCATAAGAAGAATCATAACATGAAAATGTGGATGAAAAAAATTATTTTGAACCTCAAAAAAGAAATCTAAGACAATATATTGACCAATCCAACATCATTGGGGATTGGAAACCCCCACATAGATAAGGAGAATAAAGTGTAATAATAATATACCTTCCTATCAGTTGTGGAACCATCCTCATTTGAAGAATATGTGAAAGTTGATTCATGGGTTAAATACATGAATGAATAACATGATCATATTGATAAGAACAAGAAAATGGATCTTATTAAGAGACCTGAAAATAAAAATGTGATTATCACCAAATGGATCTTGAGAAAAAAGTTAGGATCATGGAAACATGATAAAAAACAAGGAATTCATAGTGTGTAAAGAATATGCACAGATTTAAGGAGTTGATGTCGAAGAAACAATTGGTCTATTGGTGAGCCTAGAGTCGATCAAGATTTTCCATTATATAAAAATTACAAGAGGATATAAATTCTATCATATGGATGTCAAAACAGAATTCTTAAATTGTGTTCTTGAATAGGAAGTATATATTGAACAACTGGTGGGTTTTATAATTGACAAAGATGAAATTAAGGTTTGTAGACTGTAAAAGTCTCTATATGGTCTAAAGTAGGCCCCATGATCTTGGTAATATCATCAGGATTCTTATCTAAAGAAGCTAAAATTTAAAAGAGGAGGTTTTGACCATAACATCTATCTAAAGAATTAAAAGTATGATCAATTTGTTGTGTTGGTGTATATGGATGATATTATATTTACTAAAAGTAAACAGATATCAGTAGAAGAGTTTTCCAATAACATAAATTAATAATTAAAAATGTCTATGATTGGTGAACTTACATACATCTTAGGGATTTAGGTGATTCATAATAAGGATTACACTTTAATTTTAAAGAAAAAGTATGCAATAGTGTTGTGGAAGAAATTTAATATACATGAATCCAAACCAATGTCGACTCAGATTGTGGTTGGATGAGTTGTTTCTTGTATATTAGGTTTTGATAGTGGCTAGTGATTTATTGAATTTATCATTTGATCTCCAACAAACCCAAAGGGGGATATTGTTGGAACCAAGGTTATGCCTTGCTGTAAATGGAGTGTCGTTTGTGTTTTTTTCAATCCTCACATTGAAGGTGAGGGAGTTTCAAGGAAAGGGATCTTATTATTAAAGATAGAAATAGTATTGAAGGTGGAATTGTTTCCAAGTGTTTTCCTAATTTTTTGGTCCAAAAGATAGAGAATGGGGAAATTTTTTTTAGAAAAGGGAGTTGCGTGTAAGATTGAAGGAGGTTTTAAAACATGCACACAATACAAGTTTTGGTATCATATTATCAAAATATGGAGAAGGAAAAAAGAACGTGAAAGATTTAAATATAAAATAAAGATGAGGTTGTGTGAAGGAGACTTACATGGCCAATGATATGTCAAAAGGGGTTTTACATGCTCAAAGAGAATCTTACATATAGGGTCATGAAGACCTATAAATAGGTGGATACCCCCACCCAAAAAGAATAATGTTTCAACTAAGATCAGCTTCCTCTACCCCAAGAAAGATTTCTTTTTGGTAGAGAAGATGTAATAAAATCTTATGTGAAAATGTTCCATTAGTCTAAAATGAAAAGGTGAAACTTATGGTGTGGCTGAGTGAAAGATAATAGGACTAAGAAAAATTAGGTTTGCACAAAAGACATATTATGAATCAATCCCAAATCTAACGCACAAGAGATGGTGTTGTGTGCAAGTAATAGTGTGTGCTTCTAGAATGTTTTGATTATCCAGTTTGTTTGATTAGTGATCTCAAGTTCATGAATTCAGGAATTTGATGTAGGAAAAGTCTTATGATTTATAGAGACAATTAAATAAATTAAAATTTATTGAAGAGACCTTCATATCGTCAAACTGAGTATGAATTCTACAAAAGTAGTGATCTAGGGGGATTCAATGGAATTACTCCAAGGGATGCAGTATGTGATCCCTAAAATATTGTAAAGTTAGTGTGCTTGGAATATAGTGATTTGCATAAACTTATGTATTCTACAAATTGTAATGTTTAGTGGACTTTAGTATGACCAACACGATGTTGCCTTATGCTCCTTGGACTGGACCTTAGTGGTGAACCAAGTAAAATTGTTGTGTGTTGTCTTTTTATGTGATTGTTTGGTTACTTAATGCTCTAATAATATAGGTTTAACAGGTTCCTACCAATATGGAAATAATATCCATCACTCTTGAAGAAAAATTTGACACTCTAATTTATCCCTCCCCACTCAGGGTGTTCTAGGGTCCTTCAGGTTTCTCGACAATTTTTATGGTATTCAACTCCATATAGTAGGGGAAATGAACATGATTAATGGTATCCTTATATAGATAATCTTATGTGTCCATCTATACATATATAATTCTTATTTATACTTACTATTATTATGTAAATAAGTTCTTATCTCACAGAAAGGTGATATTGCAATAGTAGTTGGGAGTGATGATGGGGCCTCATCTCCTATTCTCTCTTTTCAACATGGTTCCAACACTCATGAATTTATCCCTTAAATGTATTCTCAGGTTATTTCACATGTTATAAAAATTCTATCATTCATTTACTACCATATAAAAACATTGAAAATTTAGAGATGGGGATGATTATATATGGAAGTAGGTATTAGTTATCTGGAGTCATGATGGTTAAAGGAAAATTAGTTATTTTTTAATTTTTGGGAAGTAATTAATGTTAACTATAAATCGAAGACATTCTAATGACTATAAAGGTTCACCCATGCTAATTTCAGGTTCCAATACTCCATTATTTGGTAGTAAAAGAAATGGCATAAATTTTATAAGTTTCTTTGAAAAAATACCACCAATTCAGTATCAAAATTTCGTATTCATAGTTTTTCAATCTCTTTCATTGGTAAAAATTTTCACATCAATTTCACTATTTAAATTTTTGATTATTTTATCACTACATATGACCATACCTTTTTTTAGAGGATATGATGGATTTTTTTTCATTTTAATGTGATAGAACTAAGAGGATGAATGGTTATATCAACCCATATTGGGACTTATTGTCTAGTATAACACTTTGTTTGAAATATATGAAAGGTGAATGAAATACTTATAAGTACATATAAATGTTTTTATGATGAAAGAGTGTGTTTTACACTAATTCATTTGGGAGACACGGTATAAAATTAAACCATCTCATACTAAATATTTAAGGAATCTTTTACTTTTTACATGATAAAGGGAATTTTTAATATAGTTTATGGTATTATATGATAGAAATAAATAATTTAAATACATTTATGATGGTTTGAGGTTTTAACTATAGTTTAATTCAATGTAGGAATGTATTAAATGGTTATTCTTTAATTTTATGAAACCCTAGAATGTGGGGGGTTTATGTTTCGATTTTTTGTCATCTTGGAAGGTGAATGGTTTATGTTAAACTTTATCATCATTTAAGAAGACAAAAAAAATATACATTGGAGTTTAATGATGTTATGGAAGGTTTAAATGATATAATATAATTTATCATTTTATATGGAAAATTGTGCTTTATGAAGGTGTTTAAGTTTTTTAGCAATTCATCAAGGATACGTTGGATTTTATCATCATCTTGGATGACAAAGTGTTTATTCCAGAGTTTAATTTCATAAAGGAATGCTTAAGGGGTATAATATATCTTATCATCATTTAAAAAGATAAAAGTTTTTGAAAATATGGGGGAGATTCTAAAATATTTTTATTGATCCTAGAGAATCATTCTTATATATCCCTACGCATGTAATCAAAACATATATAGTTTGAAAATGCAGATTCAAACCATTTTACTAGGGGATAAAAATTCATTTAATAAATGAGGCTTGAAATTTTGTTCTAAAAAAAGATACAAATAACATGATAATGTCATGGGAGTGTAGTGTAAAACTATTTATTGATAATTATTATTAATGTTTAAATACATTCATGTCATCTTGACATATTGTTTCATTTTATACATGGAGGTTGTCATGCCATAAATATTAAGGTCATGTGGTAACGAACCACTCTACATAGTATTGTCTGAGATGAATCTTTTTCATTTATTTTAATAGTGTATGATGAGGAAACATTTTACAATATTTTAAGGTCATGTGACTAGGAACACATGAGTAAAATACATTAGTATGGATCATGAAATCGCCCACACTCACATAATATGGAAGGGGAGTAGGGGTGCATGCTAGAACTTATAAAAAGTAACCCATGACTTCCTTGAAAAATAGAAGGAATTTAAAAAATATGATAAATGTGAAACTTATACTAAACAATATGTGGAAAATGAATCATGTTAAATTTCAAGATAGTGGTGTGATAGTTCTAACATGATAAATGAGTTAGTATGGGTATTTTCATGATATGATTGGGTGTTAGATAGAAACTGACTATGGGGTATTGGAATTTGGGATTAATGTTGATATTAGTAATTGACCAGATGAGGAATTTACATAATATGCATGAGGATTGAGAACAAGAATATCAAGGTTTCAAGGTCTGCTGATAAACTCTTCAAAATTATGTGACCTATACAAATGTAACCTTGAATGAACCATAATTATTATTATATAGAAAAAGGTAAAATAATTCCCATGGAGGGAAACCTGTGTAAGAGGTAAAACAAACATTAAGAAATGGGATTACCTAAACGAATAGAATTTTATACATATGAATTAGAAATCCATTATCATCAACACTTAAATGAAGGGTTATTATAATATATTATTGATGAAATGGAAACTTTGAATATGAATCATGGGTAGTATTAATCACAGTACATTCACATATCTATTAAAGTAATTATTTAGTATTCCCATATTGAACGGCTTATGTAATGTATCGTCCCATATCACTCTATAGTAACTAGACCAAAGCACAACAAGTCCTCATGTAAAAATCCCCATATTATAGAGGATACCAACTTATAATGAGGTTCTATGATGATATCATGGGGATACTATACCTTAATATATAGGCAACCATAAAATATAGTGGAAATAATATATATTAAACCATCACAATCCCAATAAAATTTAAAAACATATCAAATAATTCCAACCAAAATTTAATAACATGACACATGTTATAACAAAATGAACTGTATAAAACTCACATCAGTCAAAAAGACACATATATGATCTCTCATTGAAGATTATATACAAACCATCCTAAAATAAACAAATCTAAAAATAGTCAACACAATATATCTATTCCTAGACTATCCACATTTCCTAACTCTATCAAATATATTCATCTCAAACATAAAGTATTGGGACTCTACCATACTTGTGCATATAAACAATAGGTCTGATTGGGAACTATATTTTCAATTTTTCCTAACTAGTTTGTCAATAAAACTCAGCAGGCCACAAAAAATACTTTTTATAAAATATAATTTATATAAAATTAAAGTATAATGTGATATGATTTGAATAAATAAATAAATATTTGTAAGTATGATAACTTTCATGGAAATGTTTTTAGCCCAATCCAACCAGAATTATTTCTTTCTTTGGTAAGTGTTAGGGTATCTCTATACATTTCATAAAAATATAGACTAGGCATGATATCTCATTCTATATCATACAGAAAACCATCTATAATCACAAATAAAAATTATTTTGGGAGGCATCATTCCCAAACCACATCCAAAACTCTAACCCACTACATCATATCCACCTTGAGAGGTGTCAAATTTAATCTTCCATGTCACACCCATCTTGGAAGGAATCATATTTGACCCACCAAATCACCACCAATATGGGATTTCCTTTTCCAAGATTCCACAACAAAACCATATCAGGAGGCATCATGATAGAACCATTTTATGCATGTATTTTTTCATATAAAATAGCATAGTTGTATAAATTAATTGATTAAACTTGGGAAAATTTGATTTTTTTTATGTTTCATGGAAATATATAAGGATTAATCAAAAATGAAAAAAAATGAATATATTGATCCAAAAACACTCCCCGCCATGCGGTGAAGTAGTGCAGCGAGATGTTATATTTTGAAGATAGATTGAAGATGCAGAAAATCCAAATACTTATCAAATACCAAATCCCAAGTCCAAGAATAAAGAATTGGGATTAAATGAAGAAAAATGGATGGAAAACACTAATTTATATCATGACAAAAATTCACAACATTAATATAAAAAATACATTATTTTAAAAGAATTCATGAAATGTTTGGCCCCACATATTACATGTCATGAATCCTCTATTCGTGATGTAAAATATTTCATATATTTGAGTTCTGACACCAAACATTACATGTTGTGAATTTTATTTACATGATGTGAACCTTTAAGAATACAAAAAAAATTAAAAATACTCATAACCTCGCATGTTACATATCATGAAACATTTACATAATGTAAAACACTTACACAACGTGAGACCCTCATCACTGATGCAGAAATGGAAGTTTGGTGAGAGTTAATATATCCACCACTTATTTATGAACTTATCACCCCCAAGATTAACATAAAACCATTTATGATTCTATTATGATGTATTGAGGTGTGGCGGAGGCTCATAAATAGTGGCATAATGTGTGGAAAGGGGTTAGATCAGCAAGGGATGCTCTAGATGATGATATCTTGTAGATTTATTTCCATCATGTATCTTTTATTTTCTTTTATTCATTTTATTATGTCTCTCCTCTCTTGAATCAACTCTAATCCCCCATCCATGGAGGTGTAGTTATGGTGAGTGATTTAGAAAGGGAGAGGCTTTACCAACTACTATGTTTATGTTTACTTATTTAATAGAATAAACTTTTTCTTTTTCTTCTACCATATAGTTTTGATTGTTTTTGTTTAATTCTGAATGCATCTAATCTAGGGTTAGATTATTTTTATTTCAATTTCCTTGGTTTATGATTTATATCTCCCTACACTGAATTTCTATCTTTGTTCTCTAGAATATATTAGGGTTGGGTGGTGATTGTCCAGCCATCACTAGCATGTGTGAGGAATTATAGAAGGGACTATTGTTGATTATAGAATACAAATTCCTAATTTGGAATTTCCTTAATTTACCAAAAGGACCCATTAAAACACCATGAACACATAAATGAGTGTAGACCGATTGATACTTGATTATAAATTTCCTTAGCATTTCAATCTGGGCAAGGGATAATGTTGAATCAATAGAGTAATATATCTTTTACTATAAAAAAGTCAAATTGTTAAAAATTAGATACAATAATAGCATAACACTAGGTTTAGATAAACCAATTCTGATCACCATCTTTCATCAATTATTTTTAATTAATCAATTTGAGATTTTTTTTCAAAATTTAAAATTTCTGAAATTAAATAAAAATAGATTTTTTCACAAATAAATTAAAAGTAAAAAAACTATTTTTTGTTAACTTCCCTTCAGTAGACTACCTAGGTTAATTGGTAAACTATACTATATAATAAAAAAAATTCCCATGCCCCACAACATGCATGAATCACATCACATATAACCTACCATATCATAACTATATCAGGATGCATCACATCCAACCTGCCATATCATAACCATCTCAGGAGGCATCTCTTCCAACATAAAATATCTCAACTCATCCCATATCACAATCTATCCTTGGTAGGTATGAATTCCCAACATATAACACACAGCAATATATACATCACCACTCATATATGTTAGGCATCATAACCCAATCCAAAACAAGAATCAATTTATAATCATTCATCATCCATTGTTAGTATGAATGTATAACACAATATACACATCATGCTAAATTTGGGATGAAACTAAACTCATCCCCTGAGAAAATACATGGTTAGAATGGTCACTAAACTCTTATCGCAACATATATTTTATAAAATTTCATGTTTCAATTATTGGTATGATCATCAAAAATATATCATAATCTTACCATGGTTTTCATGTTTATTATAACGCAATATAATCTAATCAATAATAATAAACATTACCATGGTTACAATGTTGTCCCAATCCATTACATATATCTTATAACATCACATATCATTCACATGTGTTAGAATTATCTCCTAACCTACCTTTCCATTACATCTCAATATCATGGTTGGAATGAGTTCCCAACCCGTACAATCCATATCCATTTAGGATACCATGAATTAAAACTCATATAATATTAAACATTTCTTATTTATAAATATATTTTGTAGCAATCATTCATTTTATATATTTATCTGAACAAAGCAGTTGAAAAAAATCAAGGGGGAGGAAAGTGATAGAGGTCTAGGGGGTCCCCCTAATGATGAGTTTATAATCATTTGGAAAGGATCTAGTATAGATGAACAATGTAATGGAGTCACTGGCGTCCCCCTAACTTGACAAAGAATCTGATGCAAAGTTACCTTCCCTCCAGGTGTGTTTGATCTCCATATTTTGATCGGTAGTAATCATGAACCTCTTGATTAAGTAAGATATATTCAATAGAGGGATAGACTTTCTGCACATGAGTCCAACTAGAACATTGGAGTCCAATTCCACCTCCATAATGTTGAGTTTGTAAAGTCTGCACAACATAAGTCCATTATCCATCACCCTCACTTCCACTCCTATAGAGTTTCCTTTCCCATAAAGGGTACAAAATCCAAATATGATAGATCCTATACTGTCACAGACCAACCCACATCCCCTCATATCTCTATGCAAGTAATAAAAATCCACATTGATCTTTAGCCTAGTCACTGGAGGTCTCCAGTAATTCAACCTACCCTTACAACTCTTTTCTGACTATACAGTTAAAATTCCTTCTCTTGGAATAATTCTATAAAACGAGGTCTCAGTCCCCCACCCTATAAGACACCTGTAATATCCA
Organism: Viscum album; assembly: GCA_963277665.1. Taxonomy (NCBI): domain Eukaryota; kingdom Viridiplantae; phylum Streptophyta; class Magnoliopsida; order Santalales; family Viscaceae; genus Viscum; species Viscum album. The sequence goes on from OY728119.1 coordinate 451,192,569, forward strand.
CCAATAGGGATTTTACACGTACCTAAATCCAAATCATATAACAGTGTTTTATTTTCAAAACCTTGTTTGTAGCCTCCCATATAACCACAAAAATAGCAATGAAACCATCCCTTGTGCAGAAAACTCCATGTCCTTATGTCCCACATTCTACAACCACCTCATGAAGAATATTGACACTATATCACCATGCACCACAGTTCCCATAAAAAGATATATGTAAAACTAAATGTCAATTGAACATTCTCTATCAAAAATAAATTACACACTGTTTCTTATCATGGAATATGAAAAAAAATATTTAGTAAGATATCAGGCATCTTCCCCTCTTCTTCACGCTATCATTAATAAAAAAGGATTGGTTCATGAGTTCCCAAACTAAGAAATTCATTTTCACGTGATTCTTTTTTTAAAATAGATTTCACACCCATGGATAATTACCACTTTTGACATTCACCATTTGATTGTAATCCTAACATGTAAAATTCCTAAAAGACAAACCTAAAAACATGCACCTATTAGGATCCTCCATCCATAAAACGTTATCAAAAATAATCTTTGTTGGTAGTCAGGAGTTGTGTTGATAAGTCTTAAATATTGTACCAATTCTATTAATGAGATAATTAGATCTAGAAAACCTAGAAAAAACATAGGATATCTAGCCCAATTCTTCTTCCAGTAGCTGATATCACCTTGAACCACCACCCATCTCACTTTGTTCTCCAAAAAACACGTTTAACGAAATATCATCCTTAAGAGGCTTCACATCCTCTTAGATATAAAATTCCATGCTTTCCCTTAATCACTGAACTAATGTATCATAAATCTCCCCCATAGTGATTTCCTATCAATGATCTCCCACACCATTTTATCTTTCATGGTGTGCAAGTCTTTGGGTACATCATGAAGACCAACTCCCCCTTCATCAACTTGCCTTTCCATTGTCTTCTAGGAATCCTAGTTTCATTTACATGAATGGTTATTATCCCAAATAAATCTTGTCAAAATTTTATTCAAATGATAAATTCACCCTTTTAGTGCTTTAATAACTGATAAAACATACATATGAATATATTTCAACACTCTATTCACCAAAGTGATGTGCCCACCGAACGAATGAAATGTGTTTTTCAATTTCAAATCCGATCCTTAATCTTATTTTTAATTCCCTAAAAACAACCATTTTAAATCTACCATTAGATATGGGAACACCTAGGTTCAGAATCGAAATTTGACATCTTTTTATGCCCAACTTACTTTAAATAATTTTTCTATGCCAAACATAGCATCCCTTGAATATGTAAACACTAATTTTTAAAAAATTAATCATTTTCCCACTGATAAAACCATAAATATTCATTATTTTATTAATAGAAACAATTGAGCATTTTCTTACAATAATATAAAATAAAATATCATCATCATGCATCAAAAAGGATATGGTATTTTCCCCAGTTTTGTTCATATAAGGAATAATGTTTACCTCCTGTATATATTTCATTTAAGGATACTACCATGTTAGCATATTTACATTATTAACTCGATTATAATACCATGAAGAAGGAACTTACATAGTCTACTAGGTCTATTTATAATCAGGACTCCCCTCATATGTTCCCTTACTCCATATCAAAATATAAGGTTCAAGGATGATCTCTCAATAAACAAACTCAAATAACATTATAAATTAAATCTTAGTCAATATGGTCTATAGAAACCACAAAATGGTTTCTTATCATCCATATCACTTCAAAAGTCTCACTAGGTCAATCCCCTAATACTCAAACTATTCATAATTCCAATCCCAAGGTATAATATCCCATATACCATGGGATAATGAAGGAGGAACACTAACCCAATACCCTGAACAAAAAGTAAAGATTTTATAAGGTAACTCATTGCTTCATATGGTCTACCCCTAAACCAACCATTCTAAATCAATCACATTCCCCTACTTAAATTAGACAATGGGAACCTATCCTAATATATACTATGATTTTTTACAAAAAAAATCATAAATTTATGGAGTCCACATTTGACACAGCTTACATGTTTGTTCAAAACCATAACTGTTGACAATTGATGCAACAAATCTTAATAATTAGGGGTATATTATTATCCCTATACATTTATACCACTCACACAGGCCAATGAATGACACTTCATTTTTAATTTAAGGTTAATAATCCAATATATGTGACATTGAATATACCATTAAATATATAAATATCTATAAACCATAGAGAGAATGTTTAATGTCCAACTTAGTGGACCTATTAGGTTCATTCTCATTGAAAACAACAGGTCAATTTTTCATCAATTGATAAAAAATTGAAAACCTAGAAAAACATAAAATAAGGATGACATTGTTTCCAGGTGAGACAATGATAGAATCATTTATTAGTTATAAGAGAAATTATAGAATCAACTTTGACACTCCATTAAGAAAAATGGATCTCTGATCCAAACCTAAATGATGAAGATATTTTCTTAGAGAGGGGAACACTGAAGAAGAAAATACGGGGAGGGAGTGTGCAGTATCCACTAGTCATGCATGGAGTGAAACACCTTAATTTCCCAATTACAAATAAAAATTTTCATTTAATTTTAAGTACTAAAATTTTCAAAATGACTCCATTTGGATCTCGGGTGGGAACCCACTAGAACTCCGGTGGTGTCCCAATAATTTTTTGGAGGGATATCTACTTATAGTCAGATCTCTCCACCTCAAGTGGGATTCTTAAAAATGAAACCCTAAACCCCCTACACCCCCATTTAATAGAAAAATATATAAGAAACATGGTTTTCATTCAAAAACCAAATTCACACCTCATATATGATAATGTTGTTACAATATTCCCCCTTTCAAAAAAAAAAGCTCATCCCTAAGGTGTGACACCGTGATTCATTAAGCCCTATTAGTAAAAACTCTGATCATAGAGCCTGAATGCATCCAAATATATCCCATGATAGATTTTATTAGTCTCCTAAACTATGTTAAAAACTTTGGGTATGGGCTAACAAGTTGTAACATGCATGAAGCATGCTTTCCACTACCCGACTACACCAACCATTCCCAAAAAACTACCATAATGGACATCAATATGCCTATTAATTTCACCAACTCCATAATAATTTCACACTCCAAAATTAATTCTTGAATTTCCAGATACAATAATATAATACACCATTGGTTGGTGTAAACTATTTATACTATACTATTAATCGCTAAGTGTCATACCCAAGAGTCACCTGACCTTTCTAATATAACACCATATTCTATCTACTATGAACAAACTCATAAAACAAAGGCCTGTATTTTCACACCAACCATCATACTTCTTTGTGAGTATAAATAATTTATAAAATCAATCAAATTAATGGGTTTTTCTTGAAACTCGTACTCTTATGTTATACTAACCCATATTCGAGCATACCATATTGACCAATTACTTAATGTTCTTATCAAATATCCATATCAGAACCCAATACCCATACCAATAAATTTACCAGTTACTTATTTAACCCAATTCAATTACATATAAGTGATAACATAGAACTTAAACCACATCTGGGTTGGTTCCTCCATTCCAACTACAATTCTTATTCTACTGATTTCACACCTTTAACTGGGATTAAAACAAAAATAAATTATTAGTGGGATCCTAAACATAGTAGTTCTCTTATTTTTGATCAATGAGAATAATACTTCCTGATTCAGACCATTATCCAAATATTGATACTCATGATAACTGCACATACTTTTCAAATATAGAAATCTCTCAAGACCCAATAATTATATCCAAACATATCAACCACACGAGCTTCACTCTAGGATCCAAGGATACAGTGACACCACATCCAACAACTTTCAAATTCTTCCAATAATACTTCATCATAACACACAATCCAATTACATTTAAATCAACATATCTAACCCTAATCAATACCATAATACTCTCATATTTCATCCTAATACATACTTCACTAATTCTTACTAAGTGTTTATTGACTCATTAGTTTTCAACTCATTATTGTTGAGGCACTCTCCCATTTTCCATTCATTAAGTTGATTCACTCACTCCCTTAGAATATCAAAAAACATAATGGTTATAACGCTACATTCTATATTTAAAAAAATTCCATAACTCATCTCTCATATGGGATAATTGTTCTAGCCCAACCATTATTTGTATGAACTCTAGTAATTTCACCATTACACTATAGATAACTCAACTCATGCACTATCCATATCAATATACCTTGATTATGAAAATTCAACCCCACTAGATCCTACTTAAAGACTTTCTATAAACAATCCATAATATAGAATCAAGTTCCAAAACCATTTTCCATTTAATAAATGAAACATGGTTTCTCACACCTTTCCACAATGAACACATTATCGATCATGACTTACGAGTGATTTCTCATAGAGCACCATTGAAGATGTATAACCTAGATTTATGTGTTTAAGTAACTAAGAAGTTATAGACCCTTCCATAATATATACACACCTCTCAATGTTTAAAATCAAACATGTCTCAATAGAAAAAATATGAACATACCAAATCATCCTAACCTACACACAAGAATTCATTACATGAACCCACCATGCATTTCTATTTGTCATTATGATCACACCTTTAAATTTATGTTACATCCACCCCTCAATCCTCATATCCTATATCTCTCTCAAAATCAGATCATCAAAATTCCCCACACTTCTTACATGGACAAAAAAATTTAACCAATCTCAAAACTTAACTCCCATGACTAATATTCAGTCAAAAAAATCCACTAATCTCATGAGATAAAAAACTCACTCTCTTATTCCAGGATAAGAGAGTATCTTCATAAAATCCCTCATAATGGTGCTCAATAAACTCATTGGAACTCATATATCATATTGAGTGGGCATAAACCCTAGTGGAACAAGGATACATGATTTAAGTTATGTCATCATGGATAATAACTCATCTATTCTTAGCTTAAATGTCATCTTAAAAATTAGTCATGACAATCCTATGTTAGTTTCACCACTATAATGGAGATTCACCCATTCCTTCTCTCAAATCCCACATCTAAGAAACTCTATATATGCCAACACCAAATCACAATCACGCCACACTCCACATTTTTTCTCATAGAATAAAGCTTCTACCTATGCTTCCATTTCTATGTCACCCTTGTGTTTGGTCTAACCCCAATCTCTTTAGGAATACTTTGACATTAAAATAACACCCTGATAAATTATAAGCAAGGACACCTTAATTACGGTATCACGTTTTAATCACATAAACCCAGTCTAAATATTATCTCCACTTAGATGTCCTACAATTCTATGGGTTGAATCCCATCAAATCTAATCTTCCTAGTCTAATTAACCAACTAAACTTCCCTCTCATTCATGTCAAACCAATTTGAACATAATAAAACCCATGTGTTCACAATCATATTTCTTAATCCATACCAATTCCTAATTAGATATGTGATTATACACCAAATTTTTTTCTTTTATATAGAAAAAATATCCTATGCATGCTTCTCATATTTTAAGTCACTCAAAATCATATGTTAACACATCTTCACAAGGATAATGTTTTATATCACAACCCATTTTGAATAAAAACAACATATATCCCTACTAAATAATTATGGTACCAAACTTAAAAATATATGGAGTTTAATCCCAACATCACTATTTTTTCCCATCTATCCCATTGGCCACATACTACATAATTCACTTCTCAATGTGTAACATCTATAATCTATCTCATATATTATAAGAAAACACAGAGGATAATACACTATCTCTAGGGTCCTCATGTATATAATTCATCCCATACCCAACCCAACTACCCACTCTGGGGTATTAATCCTAATTGAGAATTCGAATACCAACTTCCCTAATGAATATCAAGGTGACAACCATGTGCATATATAAATGAAATCATGATATGAAGGTATGTATCAAGAAAGTCATGTCGACTTGGTTTTTTTAGGGTAATTTCTCCAAAGAGTTTTTTAAAAAAGCATAAAATAATTTATTGTTTAAAATTTTAATAATTGAAGCTTGTTTTATGTTATATAACTAGTATAATAATCACAGAAAATAATGTACATTTCATATAAACCTACATGCCTGATATGATATATGAACACCCAATCTCTTTACGATTTAATAAAAAAATGAAAAATCATAAATAATAAATCCAAAACAAAGAATCATATTTATAAATAATCAACCCAAATGTGACATTAAAAATAAATAACATCAATCCTAACTCCCATGTAACTTAAAATTTAGATCACGAAGGTGTGGGATAAGAACGTAACATAACATCTATATAATGTTCTTACCATTCATATAACTTTTCTACCATATCCTAAATAGTAATAATAAAATAAGTATCTAATAATATAAAGTGATATCCAAACCAATATCACACTATAGAAATTAGATTGATGTTCCATGTTACCATAGGAGCACATCCCCATATACTAGAAGTTATCATGTAATAGAGGGGGTATACGGTGATACTATAGAGAGACTATACCCTCTGATACAGGTCATGATAAAATGTATTATAAGTAACAAATAATGTCTCATCATAATAATAATAAAATAAAATTGCATCAAAACCCAACTAAAAAGAATAACTTCCATAATATATAATATAATTAATTATCTATTATTTACATGATTCAGGTAGGAACCTACAATATCTCCAATGGATAATCAAATATAAACCAAAAAATGAACAAAACTAAAAATAATAATCAATTTTTCATGAGTCCTATATCGATCCCATCTCCCGAATCTGTTGAATATATCAATATAACCTATCCGACATCAGGACTATTCTCTAGCCTTTCATGTAACCAAGATGTTTTATTGGGTACTATAGTACCAGTTCCACCATAGTAATCTTCCATTAAAACTCATTAAACCACTATTAATAATTGTCCTAATATATCCGACATAAATGGTGAATTTAAAATATTATATCTTCATAATAAATATTTAAAATATTGTAAACATAAAACTTACCATGACTATAGGGGATATACATGCCACTTGATACTGATTATACCCACTTTAACTAGTGTTGGTATATCTTAAAACATGTCATAAAAATACCAACTAGGTATTAAATCATTATTCATATAACATAGTATGCCATCTATAATCATAAGTAACCATATTCCTAAGAGGCATTACATCTAACATGTTTCACAAATTCCAACTCACTAAATCCAAACCATCTTAGGAGACATCACATTCTACCCACCACATCACAACCATCTCATAAGGAATCACGTTCAACCCACCACATCACAACCATATCAGGATGCATCATCTTTAACCCTCCACATCAAAAACATCTTAGGAGTAATTATGTCTAACCCATAATATCCAAAAACATCACATATCATAATCGATCCTTTGATGGAAATTTCTCCAATCCAATAACACACAGTATTCATCATGTCAGTCATCTTCCATTGTGGTCTTGAGGGACCAACTAGAAACACAAAATATTTCATAATCAATTATGTTCCATGGTTGTAATGAACACCCAACTCTATACACACAAAAATTGATAGTTGGAATGATAAAAACATATCCCTTGATCATATTCATGGTTGGAATGATCACCCAACCCATATAATAAGATAAATTTGATAATAACTTACACATTCATGGTTTTCATAATCAACTAACTTATAACACAGTCTACCCAAATATGGTATATTTTCTAACACATAGCATAATACACTCATATCATAATTCATCAACATGGTTAGAATTATCTCCCAACCCATTACACCTATATCATTATATCACATGACATTCACCTATGGTTGAATATCTCTCGTAATCAAACGTCCCATTACATATCAAGAGCATAGTTAGAGTTATAATACAACCCGTGAAATTAATACACATTTAGAATACCATGAATCAAAACTAATATTATATAAAAAATATTATTTACATGTCTAATTATCACACAAATCATGGGTTCACATCGGTTGGAATCTTATCCTAACCCAGAATATAATTCCTAGGTTTTCATCATAAGCACATTACTTATACTCACATTCATTTTAATTAAATTTACTACCATGTTATCCTTATTCCACTATTTCCTTGGTTTATAGAACATTTCCAAGGAACCTATATAGTCTACTCTGTTACAATATAATTAAGACACTCCTTGAAGGATCCTTTAATTCATTTATAAACATGAGGATCATGTATTGTGGATCTATGGGAATAAAATCCCTTTACATAACCACAATCACATCCCACTATAAATAATGTTTTAGAATCCAAATGGATAGTCATTAATAGTTTTTTATTTTTTTTAAAATATGTTACTGATGATTAAATTCAATATGTGTTGAGGAATGATGAAGAGGATAACGAGTCAAGAGATTAAAGAACCCCACGCTTGAAAAAGAGAAACATGAAAATGGGGATTCAATAACTTATTGGAGAATTATGAGATACATCTTAAAGTTCTTATGGATCACTTGTATATAATCGTTCTACTGTTGGATATATTAATGAGGATACATCCACCTGTTATCAATAGTTACTGAAATATTAAATTGTGATTTTTCCAAAAAGTGAAAGGTCAAATAAGATTGTGATGATATTTTTTATTTCGAAAGTAGTCTTATTACTTTATGATTATTGTGTAGATATTTTATAGGGTCTTATGAAAAGTATCGATAGAAGATGTGATTATTTTCTACCACATAATACATGATGAATTTAAAAGTATATCTATTGAAGATCTTGATGATTTATAATTCATGAAGTATAAAAATATACTTGAAGGGTAATAATATAACCTTGGGTTATTTATAATATAGGAACGTATAATAATTTAATAATATCTATTGGATGACGTTTAATGAAAGATCAATTTGAAACTAAGAATCATTGAGGAATTTTGATCAATTTTGAAATACTCAAATAAATTTTACATATGAATCATGTTTCTTTGGGAAAGGTGATGAATATTTTTGAGATGTTTTGATATATGATTAAATTAATTTGAATTTTTTTGAGATAATATAGAGTGATTTGATATTTTTGGAGAATTTTTTATAAGGGTTTCAACTAATTTGTAGAAAATTTGAAATTCTGAGTTGAAAGTGGAAATTAAAAACTAAATATATAGGTTTTCTTCAAAATAGAAGAATATAAAAATTATTAGATGACTCTGTGCTACATAAGATTCTCTTGATGATATATCATATGTATTATGAGATGAAATTTAATAGTTTTAAAAGTTTTTTAATGTTTACAATGTAATATGTAACATATTTCAAATGGTATGCATGTTTTGTTTATGATACTTAACATATCCATTGAATAAAAAGTATATATTATGAAACACGTATATAAATGTGGTAAATAAAATATCATACATTGATACATAATATATTTAAGATCATGTGAATGATATGATTAATAGTTCATACTAGAATATGGAAAAGAAAAACCATACTATGATATGTAAGATATTTTGATCATACATAATATATTATAGATGGTATGTAACATTTTTTCAGAGTATAAAATTAGAAAGTAAACAAAGATACTCCGATACATAATATATTTATTATGATATGGAAGTTATATAATTTCATGTGTAATATATTCTAGATAATAAGTAATATCCCCATGAGAATATAAAATATATTCTTATAAATACATAATAAATTAAAGCTCATAGATGTGATACATAATATATTTCATTTCTTATATAATGCTTAACAATTTAGGAAAATTTAAATACTTTTTTAGATCAAATTCATATGATGATTTTTTTTCTTCTTGGATTAAATATCATGATTGAGTTGTGATCTAAGAAAATTCAGAAATATGATTAAATAATGAAAAATTAAGATGATCTAGGAATGAAAATTTTTGGATTTTCAAGTATAATGATTTGAAAATCATTAAAGTTAATCTAACATGGGTAAATACCATGTTCCTATTATGAGAATATTGTAAAAGATAACGGTACTGAATATCATGGGATCTATAAATATATAAAATATTTTATGATACCTATAGAGATAGAAATGAGGTGATATTTTTACTAATATAGATCTCATGTATGAAAAATGTAGAAAAAAGTGACGAGGTTCTATTATTCTTAATATAGATCCTATTAATAGAAGAAGAATATTTGTGTGATGTGAAGACCTATCCAATGATAAATTTTTATTATAGAAGTGTTGTTTCTATTAAAGAAGAACATAATTTTTGTGTGCTTATCATCATGAATATTTTGATCATTACCAATTTTTGATTAAGAAGGGATAGTAAACAACATCATATGAAAGTACTGATAACTAATTCTCTTAAAGAAGTTATAAATGAATGTTATCCCAATATTGAAAAATTTTCATAAAAAATTGTTCTTAAAGAAGTGAGAATGTACTAATTAATATTATTTTAAAGGATCGAAGGAAGTTATATATCTTTAGGTAGAAAATACCTAAATATAAATTATTTTTCTCATTTTTGTGAAGGATCACTAAAGAATATATATATCTAGTATAATTTATACAACCCTGTTTAAATATAGCCTACTATCCAGAAATAAAATTATGTTAAGTATAATACCTTAAAAAGGATGAGGTATGATAATTTCCTATCCATTGTAAGTATAGATTCATGTATTTATTTTCCCTTCTCTTTTTAAGATCATAGTATTTGAGGATATATTCTTCCCTTCTCTTATAATCACATCTTTATTAGTGATAAAATCTATATATCGGCCAATATTTGGATCAACCCTTGTAAAAATACTATGTGTTGTGTTTTTTCTTTCTATATTCCTAACATTTTGAATGTGATGAGTATAAAAAGTTATTCATTTATATCTAATTATTCATAGGTCTGAATATTAATAACGGAAATTAAAATATAAAATAATTTTGTGAAGTATGTTTACAAAGATTCACCCCCTAATGTGACTACTAAATCATACTAGGAATTTCATGTGGTATTAAAGTTAAACCATATTCCATCTGAATGCATCTATTTCCCATCCTTGTATTTTTATTAGATATATATGAAATTGTTATTGGAATAATTTTTTGAGTTTCCATAGATAAAAAATAATTTTTTCATCCCTTTTAATAAAAGCGTGGATGTTTTGATCAAAATCCTAAATAAAGGGAAGAAAATAGAGTTTATGAAGATGATAAATATCTCACAGGGGAAAAGAATTTACCAATATGTGATGTAGTCGATGTGGTAAATATTATAATAAATATATTGAGAATCATCACCTTAAATAATCAATTTCATGTAGTGAAGATTATGAGTGCATTTAATTTTTTTGAAAAACTATTATCTAGTGTTGAGTATTACTTGAAGAAAGTCACTATTGAAGTTTCCACTTATATATTTTACTTTATTTAGGAAATACATGATGAGAAAACATGATAGAAAAGATATGGATAAGATATGTAAAAAATGTTTATTAACAAGTTAAAAAAGTGAAAAACTTTGAAAAAACATCTTAAATCCAAAGAAAAAACAATATTGATTAATAAAAAAATACTCCCTGTGTGGAGAAGGTTTTCAGATGATATTTCATTAGAAAGAAAATTTAAAGAATATACTTGATGAAGAGATTAATTCACTTGGTGAAATAAAAAAACTCCATTATCAATTTCAATGATTCTCAGTTTGAAATCAAATAAAAAGAAGCTTAAAAAAGATTTATAATACCATTGAAAAAAGTATAAGATACACTATTATCATATTGAAAATATAAATAAATATTGGAATATAATAATTTAATCATTTCAAACAAGTCTAATAAAAATTTTCAAAATCTAAAGAAGCGATTTCAACCCATGTCTGAGGATCTTACATTAAATCAATATGAAACTTCTTCTAAAACTGAAATGTGTAAATGGTGTAAATTAAGTGTACTGTACACCATAGGTCATATTCAACATCTCCAAACACCATATCATGGGATTGATAAAGATCACCAATGGTAGTGAAAATATGTACCAACTCTGTCTTGTATCCATGGGTTGAGTGAATCATCAGACATTCGTATGGGATCAATTATATCTCCACATCCTACTAGAGCCACTATTATAAATAAAAATAATAAAGAGAGCTTCTAGTGATATAGAGTTCCTTCCTAGAATCATGAAATCCCAATCACTCACTAAAACCATCTGGTAATTGTTTATATACCTTATGAAAGACACTCTTCAACTAAAACTATATTTACTAATGAGTTTATAAAACATGAGTAAATGACAAAGCCATTTCATTCATATTATTAATGAAAAATATATTATTGAATTACATATCATGAAATATATTGATAAATGATACATTTAAATAACAAAGAATCAATCAAATATTAACACACTTAATATTCAATTTGTCATTCGATTAAATGTAGTGGCATGCAGGAAATCTTATTTCATGCATGAATCTTCATATACCATGAACTCAAAATAGAAATGCATGATATATAGGCTATAGATTTAAATAATATCTCTATCAACATCCCATTTTCACTAAATCATTATAGATTTTGTTCCATTTCACCATATATTCTATCATATTCAATAACTTGTGAAATGCCAAAATCTTTTTTGGATATCTTCTAAAACACTTTTGGAAAGATATCACTAACATCACCTTATGTCACATCATATGAAACACCCTTTGAATACCCATCTAAAAAACTTTTTCTTAACACTGAAACACTTTTAGAGTAACTCTCTCAGTCAAAATAAATCTTTATTTATTCAACTACATTATGTGACCCCATGGGATGTAAGATAATTCAAAACAGATAAGAATATATGGATCTATATGTGTGAGAATTGATTGACCTTTTGAAAAGAGTCAATTATACTCAAGATATAAAGGGATTTGGTGTGATCTATATCAAACAGATGTATATCTATAAATGTTTTTATGAGTGTACATCATCAATAAATGTGAATTCTCAAATTTTACCTTTGTCTAATTCACCAAGTTACCATGGTACATAGAACATTCTGATACCTTATATCCAACTCATCTATTCTCATTTCATAAAGTATATATTGATCTGATCGATGAATATATCATATTTCATTCATCCTTATAGATAATCATATCACATTTCCTTTATCCAGATAGATATAAAATATCTAGGTGTAGCCACACACTCCCATATTCTATCTCAATAAATTTCCCAGATGTTATACTCTTTATTCAAGAATATAACTCCCTTCTTGGTTAAACTCTAACTAAAAACATGGTCAACAATGTAACACCCATGGAATTTAAAATATGAACATAAAAATTAATATCATGTATGAAACACAACACCAAGTTTAGAAGGAAATATAAAATCTAGATAATTTATGATGCATTTACATTTAAATAAATTCAATCTATTTGAAAACATTCAATGCACGCGAGACCAAATTTGAATAAAATGTTATAATCAATCAAAATATTATTATTTAAACACTACCATTATAACCAAGTCATTAAGTTGGTGGTTATGAATAATAATAAATAAATTATTAAAATAATATTTTTTAAATTTTTATAAAATATACAAAAAATATATATATTTATTAGAGATATAATTCAAACCATTTTAAGTAAAATAAATGATTTATGAAATGATATATTTTTCTAAAAGACGATTTAGTCGGTCTTTGTGAACATAATTTATAACTAATTTTTAACACTTTTAGAAAATTAATTTCAAAAAAAATAAAATCAATTTTTTAAAAAAAAAATCATATCAAAATTATGTTAGGGTGATATTTTTGGATTTCATCAGAAAAGATTCATTTTTGGATTAATAGTTAAAAAATAATGAATTTTAATTTAAAAATAATTTTTAGTTTAAATTATTTATAAATTTAAATTATATATTAAATTTGTTTTAAAGTAAAATTAGTTAAATTATACATCTATTAATCTAATTTAGGTCATTGTAATAATTTTCATATTTATTTTTTATATAAAAAATTTTGTAAACTTTTGAACATTTTGTCTTTCAAAACCTGTTTTCACATCACATATATGGGATTAATTTTAAATTAAAATTTTAAACTTATATTAATTAAATTTATAAAAATTTATTCCATATTTAGAATCATAATAATTTATAATATATAATAATACAAAATTAATTTTTTCCATAATAAATATTACAAAAAGTAAAAATTATTTGTCGTGATTAAGGTAAAAATGGGTTTATCGGGGGTTAAACTAAGACTATAATGGTTAAAATGGACTAAAAAGTTGTATAAAACTTATTTTATAGACATATTTTTACTTTATTATGTCTAATTTTTTAAAATACTTTATTTTGGACCCTTCTGTAATGTGAAAAATGTGGGTACACCTTTTTCTTTTCAAAACATACAAGTGTGCAACTCACTTCACCGATAAAAGGCCACCCCTCCTCTCTTATTCAAACCATAAAACCCTTATATTTTAACAACATGAACATATAAATTAATAAATTTCATACCATAATCATAGAATCCTTTTTGGTCATAAATACATTCAAGGGATACTTTCGTTATAATCCTAAAGAAGTGGTAAGATAAAGGGTAAAATTCCTAACTCTGCATGTTTTTTTATTTATTCTTCAACATCATTCCAATATTATTAATCTTTCAGGATATATTAACATTTATATTTTAAATATAATGATATTTTTTTAGGTTTAGTTTATGACCTACAAATATTACCACTTCTATAAAATGGTTTATGAAATTATTATTCGTGTGTACGGAAAACTACCACATTGTGAACTGATGCCATTCATTTTCCCTTTAAAACCTCTCATGATTGAGTATTATGATGTTTATAAAGTATTTATATTATATTTATAACATAATTATACCTATGGGTTAATTATATCATTTATATATTTTTTACTTTCCATTCCATAGTGGATATGCTAATGTCACTCATGTATACGGCAGACAACCACCTCGCGAAGCGATGTGATTCGTCTTTCACTAACACTTTTCATGAAATGTGATAATAATATATTTAAGGAATATATGTGATATAAATTACATAATTGTTATATTCACAACATATATATTATTATTAAAAGATAATATGTCATTTTATTTTTTATCTTTTCACTCACTAAAAGATGATAACGTCATTCGTATATATGTGGACTACTACCTTCACGAAGCGATGTGACTCTATTTTCATCACCACAACACATGTATGATATATATATAAGTATATTAAAAGAAATAATATGGTATATATGATATTATTATCATTTTTTAAATATAAAATAGTACTTAACTTCATTCCAAAATGATCATTGAAAGTGGAAACGTTACTCATGCTTATATATGTCCTTCCATCTCCATGATTGTAATGAAGTTAATTTTTCATAACCATATTTAATTATTGGTTTTAAAAGTATAATTTATGTATAAATTTAATAATTAAAATATTTATTATTATTCTTTATATGTTTAAATAATTACTACTTTGACCATTGTCAACCTACCAAAGTCATTTTTAACACATGTGCCAAATATAATCGAAACATCCGACGTAAACATTATTGATTAATTAATAATATATAACATGGTAACAAGTAAAATTAAAGGGATAATAAAATTAAAAGAAATTATTAAGAAAGTAAATAATAAACATAATCTTGTTATTTATAAAGATAAATAATGTGTGTGATGATTCAGACTTAAGGTTAGGGTTTCTCGTCTAACTTTTACTTTCATGAGACATACACCATATTCAAATCTTATTTATTTTTTTAGTGTATATAATTACATTTTTGAATGTTTTATCATGAAATAATTATTGTTCATGTTATTTAATGTTTAATTTATATTTATTTCTTTTATGGGGATTATGAAACAAAGTTACCAAAGTGGTAAGGGTTTATTTCACAGTCTTATCATTATTCAGTATTATTTTTTATTAAGTATCCATTTAGATAATTATATGATATTTATATCTTAAAATACTTTTATTTTATTCTATTATGGTTATTCATTAAATTGTTTCAAGTAATATTACCATTTTCCTCTATAATTCTATTAAAATTATTAAGAAAATATTAAAGAAAATCCGACTTTATTTCTCTCTTCGGTCAAAGATATTTTTTCTTCCAAAACCACGTTTTCTAAAAATGTTTCAAGATGTTTTTTCATTATGAAAATAATTTATTAAACCCATTTTTACCAATTTTTAATTTTTATAAAATGGTTTTAAAGGAATATTCTTAAGGTGTTCTAAATAAGGTGATTTGTTAACCTGTTTACATTGATAAAGGTATATTATTTTTAACTTGTATAGAATTAGCCACCATCCTGAACATCATTTTTTGAATCCTTTTCAATTTTACAATTTTATTTTTAAAGAAAATATTTTTCCTAATATTATAGAAATTATTAAATTTTAATATATTTTCAAATAAAATGATTTTGATAATATTTTATGAATTTTCTAGTTTTAAAATAAAAAGGATGATTTTAAAATAATGGTTATTTTCTTCAAGGAATGTTACAAGTGATACATCAAAATCACTTTCCATCTAAGAATAAACCCTTTTATGTTACTTATTATTTAATAGGGATATAATCCATTGATATTATCCTTATTATTTCTTTGATAGGTTTATGGTCAGTTTGACTGGGGATGTACTATGTTGATAGCATTCACTTTACTATTAATGGTTTTTTATTATTTTTCTTTATTTTGGAAATTATTTACATTTTTTATGCTAGTTTGAATATGAATGTTTATGTGAATTATGTTTCACCCCTCTCATATGAGGAAATTATTGTACTTTTTAAGTGACGATAGGGTCCTACTATAGCATCTTGATGAATCAGTAGGTCTCACAAGACAAACTGGATTGGGTTTTGGATGAGGCCTTAACCATTTATATAGATTGCATAGAATAAGTCCTTGATGGAATTAGATTTATTGGCACAATGCCTCGACAATATTATATGTCTTGTAAAATTCCTTGATGGTGTATTTTAGAAGTCTTTAATTATGCATTCCATCATTATTAATTTAGATATTGATACACCAAGTGAATATTAAATTATTTAGAATATCCATGATTAAGTTTCATGATCATGTGATTTTTCATATGTATTTATTTGATCATCATTTATTTATTCTATATAATTTTTGAGTTATTAGTTAAATGGAATGTGGTTCAGTTATTTAACTATCCATATTTATTAGACCATATTTATTCATATATTTCATTGTATACATACCCTTACTAAGTATTTGAGTTAAACCCTTTTTTATGTATTATTTTTCCAAATATATGAGGAAGTTTTTTTGATTGATATGCAGGGATACACTATGAGAAATATTATAATTCTGAAGGAAAATTATTTTTTTATTTTATGTTTTAAAATTTAATGTGAATTTCAAGTATGTATATAGTTTACCAATAGTAATAAATGAATCATTCTTTTAGGATGTGATTGATTATATATTATGTCAAGGTAATAAATCAGACATCAACTCCGGGGAAATGGGATTGGGGTCACTAAATTTGGTATCAGATTAACTTTAGTAGAAACCATGGGAACTATATTTAGGAAAACATAGATTATGGAACATGAAACAATGATATAATGTTAGGATAAGGAAAAAAGAAAATCTTAAAGTTTTTGTAAGGAAAATATTATGTGGTTTTTACTAGTGAATACATAACTTTATGTATTCTAAAAGTGGATGTGGTTTTGGAATAGATGTACATATGGGTAATAAATCCACAAAGGGTGCATTAGGCTTGACCTATTAATCACCTAGTGCATGAAAACCGGCCTTACAACATGCCTAGTTTGACACTCCTGAGGGATAATCTATAGATAATTCACATTTTCTTTATAAACTATTAGGAGGTATTTTAAAATAAATATATCCCAAAATAATTTTGAAATGTATAAGAATTTTAATATAATACTATTTCATTTAGGATTTTAGGGAATCTGTTGAATGGTACTGATGACCCGAAAGATTGATTTATTGGAAAGTTTAAATTCTTAGAAAACACTTGATTGAGGTATTATAAACCTTAATATGTTCCAAATATTGAGATAATAATGATAAATATGTTTTTATAATGGTATCTGAAACCATTAATGTTTATCAAATTTTTTATGTTGTGTAAATTATGGGTAATTACAATTTGGGAACATTATATGAATTATAATAATATGGTTTTAGAAAAATAACAGCTCGCATGACAGGGGAAAACCTATCACATCCAGAAAGCTCATGTGGCTTAAATTCACAACTGAAGGGAAATAAAGGTTTAGAGCCTACCACTGACATAAACGATGTCCTGGTTAATATGTTATTATTTTTAGTTAAAAATTTTGAATGATGAATATTAATGTTGAACTAGTGGTTTTACATTTGAGGTTTAGAGATTAATGTATTATATTGGATAACTTGTTCTAACCAGATTTGTTTTGGAAAATATTTATAAACAGATTTAAATACTTGATACTATTTTATGGATCTTATGATTCGTTAGAAGTTTATTTTAGTTCATCGGGTAAAAAATATATCTTGGGTTTTCATTTACAATAGTAATAAATAAATTGGAAAATGATTTAATCACATTCAAGGTATGAAATTATACATATATAAAGATATCATGTCAATATATTTTCTTATTTTCTTAGTCTATATGGTAAAGAAATTCCTCAAAATCAAAGAAGATGATGTTGAAAAAAAATCCTAATACCTTCATTTATGTTGAACTGATGGTAATTTAAATAATTACATATATAAGTTTTTCAGGTCCTTCAGTTTATATTGACCATTCACTTTATTTTGATCAATATCCTCTATCACTCTGTATAATTATTATCCTTTCCTTATTTGTTCATATCTTTACTTTCCACAAATTTTCTCGAACCGAGAAACCTAGTTATATGTTATTCCATATGAAATTTATACTTATATTTGTATATTATTATAAGGATGTTTTATTAACCCTTTTTTATGATATCAGTTCCCAAAAAAATTATTTTCAAACCACAAACACTTGATTACCAAGATCAAGATTAAATTGTGAGGATGTAATTTATTTAAGGGGGTGGAATATAACTCTAAATGATTTTAAAATATGAATATCATATCTGATAGTATAAATGACACACAACACCAAACATATAATGGAATATAACAACCCAATGATTTATGATATATTAATTTTTATATAAATTCAATTTAATTGATATCCTGCAATACATGCAACACTAGGTTTGAATGAAACACGATACTCTATTAAAATATTATTATTTAAACATTACCAATATAACCTAGCCATTAAATTGGTGGGTATGAATATTACTAACTAAATTATTAAAAATATGTGGTTTAAAAATTTATAAAATAAATAAAATGGATATATACTGATTATAGATAAAAAATAACTATTTGAAAGAAAAATAAATGTTTTTTTTGAAAAACTATATTTTTATGAAAGGTGGTTTAATTGATCTTTGCACACATAAATTATACATAATATTTAAAAACTTTTATAAAAAATAATTTATAAAATAAAATTCATTTATAAATTAAAATATCAAAATTATCATAGGGTGTATTTTTGGTATCTTTTCTAAAAAGTTTCATTTTTTGATGAATAGTGAAATATACTAAATTTTAATTGAAAGGTGTTATTTAATTTAAATTATGTATAATTATAAAATATATATTTATTAATTTTTAAAGTAAAATTAATTCAATTATATATATATTAATCTAATTTAGGTCATTTGAATCATTTTCATAATGAATTTTGATATAAAATTTTTATAAACTATTGAAAATTTTCTCTTTGAAAACCCTCTTTCTCATCACATATGCATGATTAATTTTAAATCAATTTTTCAATTATGTGAAATGAATTAGGTAAAATTGATTAAATATTTGGAATTATAATAATTTATGTTATCTAATAATTTAAACCTATTTTTTTACCATAATGAATTATAAAAATATTAAAAAATATTTACCGTAGTTAAGGTAAAAATGGGTTTACAATGGGTTAAAATAAAAATGATAAGGGTTAAAATGACCTAAAACACGTCAAAAATATAGTTTATATGTATATTTAGATATTATATTGTATAATACGTTATAATAATCCATTTTGGACACTTTTAGAAAGTGAAAAACATTGTTTTACCTTTTTTTCCAAACTAACAACTATTCCACTCACCTCACCTATAAAGGCCACCCCTCTCTTCTATTATTCATAGCATCAAACCCTTTTGGTTCCAAAAATACCTCCAAAAATAACTTTCCATATTCCATACCATTATCCTAGAAACCTCAGTTTTCTCATAAATCCTTTTTAATAATCCTTTAGGTATAATCCTAAAGAGGTGATCCAATAAGAGGTAAAATTCCTAACTATGTGTTTTTGTTTTATTTATTCTTCCAACACCTTATATTATTCATAATTTATGATGAAATAATACCCTAATTATATTAAAATTGTTTAGATTTTTTTATGTTAATATCATGACCTAGAACCATCCTCACTTCCTTTAAATGGGTTATGAAATCATCATTAACGTGTATATCATATTATCATCTTGCAGACTGATTTTATTCATTTTTCCATTACCACATCAAATGGTTGGGTATGATTATGGATATAAAGTATATATATGATAATTATAACATAATTAAATGTATGGACTCATTATATCATATATACCGATTCACTTTCTATTCCATAGGGGATATAATGATATCCCCCGTGTATACGGTGGACTACCGTCTCGCTAAGCGATGTGAATCATCTTCCACTAACAATTTAAATAGAAGGGGATAAGGATAAAGTTAATGAATATATGTAATAATAACATATTTATTATTATTAAAATATAATAAAACATTTTTTTTTTCTTTTCACTCACTGAAAGATGATAACATTATTCGTTTACATGTGGAGTAACTCCTTCAAGAAGCAATGTAACACTCTTATCATCACCACGCCACATGAATGATATATATAAGTATTTTTAAAGAAATAATATTTAATATATTATATTATTATTATTATTTAATAATAAAATATAACTTAACATCTTTCCATAATGATCATTAAAAATGGAAATGTTACTCATGCGTACGTATAACCTACTGACTCCATGATTATAATATAGTTTATTTTTCATAATTGTATTTAATAATTGGTTTTAAAAGTATAATTTATATATAAATATTTTATTTATTTTATTATTATTAATATTTATGTGTGTAAATAATGACCACTTTGACCATAGTCAACTACCAAATTCATTTTTGACACAAAAGCTAAATATCATTGAAAAAATGATGTAAATTTAATTGATTAAGTATTCAAATATAACATGGTAATAAGTGAAATAAAAGTAATAGTAATATTTAAAATGGTTATTAATCAAATAAATAATTAAAATAAGTTTATTATTCAGGAAGATAAAAAACATATGTGACTAGTCATACTCAAGTTAAGAGTTTCTTATTTCACTTTTACTTCCGTGAGGCATACGTAATATTCGCCACTTATTCCTTTTGTGTTGTGTATATACTTACATTTTTTATGTTACATAATAGATTCATTAATATTAATTTTATTTAATGTTTTTTTAACTTTTATTTCTTTCATGGGGATTATGATACAAAAGTTACCAAAGTGGTAAGGGTTTATTTCACAATCTCATCATTATTCGGGATTGTTTTTGTTTAAGTATAACATGGGGGGATTGTTTGATATTTATATATTAAATTCATATAATTTTGTATATAATGGTTATTCATGACATTTTTCAATTAATAGTACAATTTTTCCTATCTTTTGGTACTTTAAAATGATTAAGAAAATATTAATTTATTTCTCTCTTAGTTCAAAAATATTTTTTCTTCCAAAAACATGTTTTCTAAAAATGATTTAAAAAATGTTTTATAATTACCAAAAAGATTTACTAATGAAATATTTACCCATTTTGGAATTTTTTAAAAATATTTTTAAATGAATATTATTGTAATTTTATGAATGTGACACCTTTCTAACCTTTTTACAGTGAAAAAAGAATGTTCCTTTTAACTTTTATAGAACTTATGGAATTACCCACCGTCATGACCGTCATTTCTTTAAAGATTACTTTGAAAGTTCACAAGGTTAGTTTTAAAGAAAATATTTTCCTAGTATTGCATAAATTCATAGTTTTAAAAATAGATATTCAAAGAAAGAGATTTTGAAAATATTTTATTAAATTTATTATTTTAAAATAAAAAGGTTGGTTTTTAAAGAAAGGTTATTTTTCTTAATGTATGTTCCAATTGATAACTTAAAGTGATTTTTCATCTAATAATACATACTTTGATGTTAATTATGCTTTAACAGGGATATAATCAAATGATACCATCCTTATTATTTCTCTATGTGGTTTATAATCTGTATGAATGAGTATGTACTATGTTTATATCATTCAATTAACTCTGGATGGTTTATGATTTTGTTTATTGATTAGGGAAAAATATTTTCATTTCATATTCTAGTTTAAATATGGATTTTATGTGCATTTTGTTTCACTTATTTCATATGGGGAATGAATTGGAATTTTTAAGTGATGGGTGGGGCCCACAATATCCCTTTGATGAATCAGTGGGTCTCATGAGACAAAATAGATTGGGTTTTGGATGATGACTTACCCATTTATATATATATATTGACATAAGGCCTCAATGATATTAGATGTCTTGGAACAAGTCTAAGATGTTATGATTTAGAATTCCATTATTATGCATTCCATTAGTATGAATTAATTTATTTGTATTAAATGTGATTATTAAATTAGTTATAATATACATGGTTATGTTTCATGCTCATGTGATTATTTATATGTAATTATTTGATCTTCACATATTATTTCTTTATTATGCTCATGTTATTCATTAAATAACATGTGTTTAAATTATTTACCTTTCCATATTTTTGATTCCTTATTTATTTATATCTTCCATTGTATGTTTACCCATAATAAACATATGAGATCACATCTTTCTTATTTTTTATTTCCCCTAGGATATGAGGAAGTTTTTTTATTAATATGCATGGATACCCTAAGTCAAATAGTGTAATTATCAAAAAAACATTTTGTATTTTATGTTTTAAAATATAATATGAATTTCAATCATGTATCTAGTTTACCAATAATATTACACTATTCATTCCTTAGTGACGAGATTCCTTGTATCTTATGCCAATGTAATAAACTAGACAGGGGATTTGGCCTATTGGGGTTGGGGTTACATAAAAAATATTCCCAATCACCCCTTATTATCTAAGTCAATATGTAGATTTCATAAGTAAGGTATCAAATTATAAATTTTATCATGCTAGGTATCTTTCTAACTTATGGTAATAGGGAATCAAATATGATTCATGCACCCCCAATATGCAAAATAAATCTGTATGACATTCTATGTGGTATATTTAGTTGGACATACAACACACACAAAGAATCATATTCATTTTTTTCATCATGAGAATAATCTATATCTCAATACAAGAATCCAGCACACACTTACCTTAACATTTCATCATAACCTATAATACTCTATAAGAAACATTACTTAGGCATAAATTAAATTTCATACATTTAGGGTTTGATTATCATTTCCCTTCATGAAGTGATTATCTACATATAAATTTTTATATCCAATGGGAAATGATGATAAAATGTAGGCTTTCAATAATATGATACATTTAAATATTATTAAAATATTTAATAATATTTAACAAATCCAACATAAGATCTAGTTTACTATATAATTTATGATAGAATTCTAGATCAACCTTATGCTTTATATAATTTTTTGGTATTATTATCTAATTAAATATTAGGTAATTTATGTCTTATCTATGTGTGTACATTTAATAAAACCCTACCAATTAATGATTTATTGTTAAAAGTCTATTATGTATGCCAGTTTGAATGATGGTGAGTCTTAGGAATCATATTCCTAATTGTTCAACTTCTTAAAAAATTTCAAACATATTAAATTTAAAACATAAAATGTTATGATGAGACAATATTTTCTACATATAACTCTTTCTAAGTTCATTATCAACACACATGAACCCCTATTCCATCAAATGATTTCCTTGAAATAATGTAACTAATTATATCATTGTTTACCAATCCTACTAAAATATTATAAGATAAATTGAAAGTTAATTTAATACAATAACTAAATGAGACTCTTAAATTTACCTTTTCCAATATACTCTAAATTCTATAGAACATTAAGTGTAATTCATTTTTTAATTTCACTAATACATCCCTTCAATAAATAGTGTCTTACACTTTTCATGAGGACTAAATATAACTCTCTACATTCTTTTCTTTATCATCACATATCCTAAATTTTTTGGATATTGAGTGGAAAAAGAATTAATATTATAATTTTATAATCCTATAGAAAATAGTTATATCCATTTTATATGATAGTTAAATGCAACTCTTTATAATTTTATTCACCATCAATCATCAAAAATATTTATGATATTGATTGGAAATAAAATTAAATTTAGATTTATGTAATAAGTGAATTTTTTACTTGAAGTTATTTAAGTTAAAACATAATCCCACAATACTTGTGTACGTTATGTTCTTTTCATAATATATTACAAAGAAATATAAACCCTTTTTTGTTAATAAATAAGTTTTATTTTATTTTTATTAGAACATTGAACAAATAAACTATTTTTTCCATATAATATATGGTATAATATGTGGTTGAAACATTTAATTTTTTTAAAAATACATTATTAAAATATACCAATGATGGTAGGAGAGAACACATTCCCGTATATTTTTAAATAACAACAAGATAAATAATTTTATATTAAGTAAATTCTTTTATATATAGTCTTATCTAAACATGTTGTAGAACTCGATGAGTAAAAATCCATGAGAATAAAATTAATTATCTCATGTCTTTCAAAAAAACATGGTTATCAAAAATATTATCTTTTAACATATGTGAGATGAGATAAAGGTTCATATATTTTACTAAGATTCATTTGAACTTAATAAAACCCTTTAAACTCAAATCCTCAATTAGTAACTATTTATTTTATCTCATAAATATTAAATATGACATAAATAAGTTATCAATTTTAGTTATAACTCTTATATATTTACAACTGTTTTTAAAACATATATTTGTTATCACATAACATTCAAAATTGAAGAGTTAATTTCTATATCATCCATTCTTGACATGAACATTCCATAGAGTTTCATAAATATTTTTAGGTATATTTTAGATAATATAATCATATTTAATTATTAATCTTCATTCCCAATAACCCTAGGTTCCAATGACCTTGATTGGATTCTTGAAGAAACATTACAAAAAATAACCAATATTCTTTTGGTTTGAACTTTTTCCTTCTTGTAATGTCTATATAGTACTTTAAAACTAGGAAATCATATTCTTATATCATCTATAATCCCAGCGCATTGAGAATATCGTATAAAAGTTCATTTAATTCAATCATATTATTAGAAAATTTTCATATATGATAATAGGATAAATTATATAACTAGAAAAAACAATGTCAAGTCTCCCCTAAATCATGTTATTGAACTGAACAAATCATAACTATGTGTGTCAAAAACACCTTATCTTATTTTATTAAACAATATTATTTTCATTCACTTCACAAGAGAAATAATGGGATTAAATACACATATTATGATGAGTTTTTTCATGATTGAGGCATTTAAGTTATTAATGCAGAAACTCATTTTCTTCATTACATAAAGGAAATCTTCCAGATACAAAATTAAATTATTTTCACTTTATGAAATTCTATATATTTACAACACTTTTAAATTATATAGTATATATCATATATCTATCAGAAAAAATAGAATTGAATTCTAAAACTAAAAAATATTAATGGAAACATTTTGTCTCACCAAGTCATTTAACATATTCAATTATATTGAATATCATTTTTCATGCCCAATCATATTGAGTATATGAGACTAAAATTCATTAAATCGTTGATTTATCCAATAATATTGAGTACATGATTGGATACTAAGATTCCTTTGTCATTTTTTATTTAATTATCTTTAAACCTATAATAAATCAATATATTATTCCATAAGAATATAGATTCACTTGTTGAGTAATTTCAAAACTTGGTTACTCAAGTAGTAACTTATACTACAGATATAATTTTCCTTCAGAAAATGTAACACCCGAGATTTTTAGGAGTAATATTTTGTTTTCATGTTAAATATATATCATCAAAGGAATATTTCACTACACGCTATCTTGGCTTACTTTACACGCAATCGCGACCTTCCTCGATAGCTTGCGTTGTACGCAATACCGAGTTTCACTAAACGACGATATGCTATTAAAATATTATTTAAAATAGCCATTATGAATAGTAATAACCACTTTTTGAAATTTTATCTTTCAAAATGGACCTCATTTTGGATTCGGAATACCGAAATTAGCCTAGGGTGAAATTTTGGTATTTTTCTGAAAACTTTCAATTTTTGATGAATAGTGAAACCACTAAGTGGTAGGTTAAAAACTGAATTTTGCATAAAACTTAATTTTACTGCTTATGTGAATGGAATTTCGAAAATCTTATAGACACTGTTGATATCAGTAAGTAAAATGTGGTTCAATGAGATAAAAATAATTTTTTGGTGAATAGTAACTTTTTATTTTTTTTACCGCGGTTAATAGTAAGTAGGGTAACTAAGGGTAAATATGATATTACTATTACCCTAACACATGTCCTAATTCTATTGGATAAGTGTAATTCGACCAAAAACAACCTTAAGAATATAATATGACCATTTAGGTCCACTTGGATTAGATTATGACATTTAATATTATTTAATTTAATGAATAGTTAAAATAGTTAAAATCAAAGTTTAATAACTAAAACATTTTTAATATGGGGTAATACATAAGATAAATTAGACTATAAATATTAATTAGAAATCTAAAAAGATTTCCTACATAATGATATTTTATTTATAATTTTTAGACTTTAAATAAATTAATTTATATATGACACAATGACGATGCAGTAATTACCCTTTTAAGGAAATGTTAACATAATTGATGTTATAAATGCTCAAATAAATGTAATTTGAGACTTTTTATGAATTACACTAATTTTATAGGTTACTATGATATATTAGTGTTGATTTAATCAACTTTTTTCGAACATATAATTCTGTTATGACTTTCAAAAAAATCATATATCAAATAGTGTCAAAATTGACACAAAATAGTTTTTAAATCAAATATTATATTATTAATTGTTATTTTATTCCTAAAAATCTAAGGTTCGGCCAAATGACTTAGATAAGGATATATATATTAATAATAAACAACTTGGGGTTCGTTTTGGTATGTTATAGTAAGTGTATTAACCATATAGTGTAAGAAAACAAAAAGTCACGGTAAAAGTTAAATTATTTAACTTAGAGTTAAATCTAATTGATAAGGTTAAAATAATAACCTAAACTTGTCTAAATCCTATTGGTTGATAGTATTTCGACCCATCCCCACTTTACCTTCGAAATAATACCCTTTGGAACCATTATAAACCGATTTTTACTTTAATATAAAATAATATTTTGAGATATTCCTAAGGTGCCCCTCTCCTCCCTTATAAAAGGGAACCTCCTCCCCCTCCTCCTCACACCAATTTGAGAACTCAAGCTCGGCCAACCCCTGCCAAAATCCCTTCTCCACTTCCCTAGAATAATCCTAGAGGTCCTGGTCTTCTTCAAAGACAAATATTAGTTCCCTAAGTGGAGGATTCAAAAAGGCGTTTCAAAGAAGAGGTAATATCCATTACCGATCTTTTCAATTTATTTCTTCTTCAACTTCTTCTTCTTTAGTTGTTTCATGATAAAGTAACAACATAATTATTACTTACATACTGATATGTTATTATAAATATGAAACAAACCTAACTCACCTTCTATCCATCCTACGGAAAAATGAAATCACCGCGCGTGCGTACGTACGGAATACCGTCTCCACGCCGTGGTGTAATCTATTTTACACCATCACCTTACAAGGATGGGTATAATTGTGTAATGAGTAACTATATATGATTGTTATAAAGTGATATTGATACGGAAATAGTATAAATACACTTAAATACAATTCCACGATCATGGGAACAATATCATCGCTCGTGCGTACGTACGGAATACCATCTCCACGATGTGATGCGACTCGTTCTACATGATCATCATTACATAGTAATTATATAAATGAATTTAATGAATAAATATGATATATGTTACACTAATACCATTCTGGATATAAGGTATCTATAACCTTAAAAGAAGAATAAGAATTTATTCGGCAAAACACACATAAGAACAAAAGACAATAAAGACCCGAGTAACAAGTAACAATGAAATATTACTAATAAGAAGCTAAGAATATGACCATATATGATATCATATCAATATGTATGATTCTGGAATAAGTCAATAACATTATTTAAACCATTATACAGGAGCTTCGGACACGTACAAAGCAAATCGGACCTAAGGTAAGGGAAATATCACAATCTCATTTTTATTCGAGATTGTTTATACTTTGAAATTTACTGGGGTGTATTTTATCATCCACATCCATGTTTCCTCAATATGTAATATTATTTCCATCCATGTACAATTTTTTAAATCCAATTTTACCCTTCTGTGAGTTTTTAGTAAAAGATATGAAAGGAATCTTTTGTCGTTTTTTGTACGAGGTACTTTTTGACTTTTCCGACAAAAGTACGAAGAATGTTTTTTTTAACTTATACGGCAAGAATGGATTTTTAAAACATTATTTCCAAGAATCTTCATTTATAAGTTTTCAAGTTTATTTTTAATCAACTTCTTTTAGTTTATAATTGTATGACATGTTAAGAAAAGAAAAGTGTTTTTGAAGTAGAAAGGATATTTTCCTCAAGAATGGAGTTCAAATGTTTTATCAAAATTATTTTCCATCTAAGATAATATAGGGTTCGGTTTTTATCCCTATTATTACATTGATTTGATTATGTTTTGAGGGAATTATTTTTATGAAGTCATTTACCTTATATGATTTTTTTTATGATGTCATGATGTTTCAAGAATCCCATTTTTGTTACATGTGTTATGCGATGATGTATGATTTATGATTATGTGGCACACATAAGAAAGGATTCATTATAAGATGGGTGGGACCTATATCTCCCTCCAATTAATTGGGTAAAGATTTATATCTCATGAGATAGACATGGCTGGAATGGAAGGTTATTTCGGTTCAGTGATACAGGACTGAAACGAGGAGTGAACTCGGTTCAGAAATGGACTTTGTCCGCTAAGATAGTCTTGGCAATGAGTCATGACTAACAAGAAATGATTTTCCATGAATATGTGTGCATGAAACAAAGTTTCAAGTTTTATGTTATGATTATGGGGATCTCATTTTCACTTATATGATTTATTCCATGTTAAGATATTATGATCTCTTTTGCAGGTTATGATTTTCAAAAAGATATGATATGATTTTTATTTCCTTTATTTGCCCTTGCTGAGCATTTAAGCTCACCCTTTTTTGTATGTTTTCTTTTCCCCAGGTCAGGAAGATGGATATTAAGTAGAATATGCTAAAAGGGACCCTAGATATGATGAAATAAATGGGAGACACTGTAGAAGATTTATGAACCGGTTGTTTATGTTTCCCAGTTTCTAAAGACACTATACCTATACGGTCCTTTGTGGTTTTGTAATATGTTGTAATAAGTGTGCTTCAATTTTTAAGTATTAACAATGTATGTAAAGTATGGGTCGTTATAGTTGGTATCATAGGAAAGTTATAGTCAACCTTTGGAAACTAGGATGTGAAAGCCTTAGTAAGAACCCTAAGGATAAGTCTAAGCATAGAACACAATCTTAGTGTTTTAGAAATGGCCATGAATAACCTAGGATAAGACCTTAATCATGAAAATTTTATTCTTGAATTATGTGGTTTTCCTATTATAATTAGTGTTGCTCACACTATTCTTCTTGGTTTTAGTCAATGGCTGTAACCCGAAGAAACCGTGTTAATGCGGAATGCGATGGGCAATGCAATGATTGTCCACTTGAGCAACCAAACGATATGGGAGCTGGAATTCAAAATCTTGTAGCCATGATCACACAACTTTCTCAAGCTATGAATCATGCAGGACTTCCAAATGAGCAAAGGAAGGAGAAACATTCTGTTGAATCCTTCATGAGGCAGCGTCCACCTTCTTTCAGCGGGTCTACTGATCCATTAGTTGCTGAACAATGGATTAGTACTACTAAAAAGATATTTTCAGTTCTTCAATGTTCTGAACATGATAAAGTCATCCTAGCAGTGTATCGTTTGGAAGGAGATGCTGATCAATGGTGGAATCTTATTAAGAATACGAGGCAAAGGGATGAAATTGAGTCCATGGAATGGGACAAGTTCAAGAACTTATTTTTCAATAAGTACTTCCCTCGTATTCTCCGAACAAAGATGGAGAAAGAGTTTCTTGAACTGAAGAAAAGGGATGATGAATCTGTTGATACCTATGAAGCAAATTTTACAAGACTTGCAAGGTACGCTTCTGGTATTATTATCCAACCTGAGAGTAAGATCGATCAATTCTTTAGTGGCTTAAAACCAAGTCTTCGAAGGGTGTTAGCCATAAGGGACTTTAATAGCTATGAGGAAATCGTTCGATGTGCTCTCAAAGTCAAAATGGAGATTGGAGTAACCCATCAGTCATATGGGTTTGATAAGAAGAGGAAAATGAAATTCAAAGGAAAATCTAAGGAGCACACTGAAAAGAAGATGAGCTTTCCCTTATGCTCAAAGTGTGGAAAGAAACACTGAGGGAGTTGTCTTAAAGGGAAAAGTAAATGTTTCAAATGTGGAAAGGAAGGTCATCGGGCATTTGAATGCCGCGATAATGGGAAGAAGATGTCTAATGATGCAAACAAAGGAAGGGATACACAGAATGAACCTACTACACTTCAATGTTTCAAGTGCAAGGAGATGGGGCATTATGCCAATCAATGCCCAAATCCAAGGGTTGATGATGATGGTCGACGTCAACAAACTCTTAAGGCTAAAGACAAAGGAAAGTCACATGCAATTTCTATCAGTGATGTGGAGTACGATAACGAAGTGGTGAAAGGTACACTTACCATCCACTCTAAAGTAGAAAATGTTTTATTTGATTCTAGATCCACCCACTCTTTTATTTCTGAAGAATTTTCTAAGGGTATAATCGTATTACCTCAACAATTAGATGTTGAGTTAGCTGTGAGAACACCTAATGGCACATCAATCGCATCAAAAGTTTATAATTCTTCTCCAATTGACGTTTGTGGGAAAGTGCTTCCTGCAAATCTTGTGATCCTTCCTATAGTGGAATTTGATGTGATTATTGGCATGGATTGGCTTTCTCTACATGGAGCTCATATCAATTTCCAAAGAAGGGAAGTCACATTTCATATTCCAGATCAATCTATGATCGTCTATCAATGCAAGGATGAACATAACCTTCCAGTGGAAATTTCTTCCATTTTATGGGTATTGATTCCACTAAATGAAGGTTATTTATCTCAAATGGTTGGTGAGAAACTCGCGATTAAGAATATGCCCATCGTACGGGAGTTTGATGATGTCTTTCCGGAGGAATTACTGGGTCTTCCACCAAATTGTGAAGTTGAGTTTTCAATAGAACTCGTACCGGGTGCTTTTCCTATTTCATAGACACCTTATAGAATGGCCCCAATTGAGTTACAGGAATTGAAGAAGCAACTCCAAGAGAATCTTGATAAGGGATTCATATTCCCTAGTGCGTCACCTTGGGGAGCACCTGTTCTATTTGTTAAGAAGAAAGATGGATCAATGAGACTCTGCATTGATTATCGAGAACTTAACAAGATCACTATCAAGAACAAATATCCTCTCCCACGCAATGATGACTTATTTGACCAACTACGCGGAGCTCAATACTTTTCCAAGATTGATCTTCGTTCAGGGTATCATCAATTAAGGGTCAAAAGGGAGGATATACCAAAGACGGATTTCCGTACAAGGTATGGACACTATGAATTTATAGTGATGCCATTTGGTCTTACTAATGCCCCTGCTATCTTCATGGATCTAATGAATAGAGTCTTTAGAGACTATCTTGATCAATTTTTGGTAGTCTTTATAGATGATATTCTTGTCTATTCAAAGAGCAAGGAAGAGCATGAAGATCACTTGAGAATTATATTGAAGACCCTGAGAAAGGAGAAGCTTTATGCCAAATTTACCAAGTGTGAATTTTGGCTTCAAAAAGTTGCATTTTTGGGTCACATAATCTCAAAAGAGGGGATATCTGTGGATCCAGCAAAAACAGAGGTTATCGAAAGATGGTCGAGACCAACAACAGTAAATGAGATCCGAAGTTTTCTTGGTTTGGCTGGATATTATCGACGTTTTGTAAAGGATTTTTCACGATTATCTAATCCACTCACCAAGTTGACTCAAAAAGGAGTTAAGTTTGTTTGGACAGAGGAATGTGAAGAGAATTTCAAGGAGTTGAAAAGAAGGTTATCCAGTGCACCTGTGCTCACACTTCCTTGTAGTGTAGAAAGGTTTGTGATCTACAGTGATGCATCCAAGAAGGGATTGGGGTGTGTTCTTATGCAAAATGATATGGTGATAGCTTATGCCTCACGACAGTTGAAAATCCATGAGAAAAATTACCCAACACATGATTTGAAGTTAGCTGCGGTAATCTTTGCATTAAAGATTTGGAGGCATTACCTTTATGGTGAAAAGTGTGATATTTATACTGATCATAAAAGTTTAAAGTATATTTTCACACAAAAGGAGCTAAATATGCGTCAAAGAAGATGGTTGGAGATGATTAAGGATTATGACTGCTCAATCCATTACCACCCTGGGAAAGCAAAAAAGGTGGCAGATGCATTAAGTCGACAAGACCATGCTAGTTTATCCATGATGAGGATCACAAAAGATCCAACATTTATGGATTTACAAAGGATGGATCTTGGAATTATAATGGAAGGGGAAAAATCTTATCTTTCTCAAATGAATGTTCAACCCTCTATACATGTGAAGATTAAAGAGGCACAGAAAGAAGATGTCGAGTTACAAAAGAAGGTGAGAAATGTTCCTGAATTCAACCTTGATTGTGATGGGATAATAAAGTTCTGGAATCGGGTTTGTGTTCCTACCATCCCCGAATTAAAGAAGGAGCTGCTGGATGAGGCTCATAGTTCTTCATTCTCTATTCATCCTGGAAGCACGAAGATGTATAGGGACCTGAAAGAGTACTTCTGGTGGGATGGCATGAAAAGAGATGTTGCTGAATATGTCTCTCGATGCTTGGTTTGTCAACAAGTTAAAGCTGAGAGACAAAAGTCTAAGGGGATGTTACAACCATTACCCATACCCGAATGGAAATGGGAAAACATCACTATGGACTTTGTCACAGGACTTCCTAAAACATCCAAAGGCAATAATGCTATTTGGGTCATAGTTGATCGTCTTACAAAGTCTGCACACTTCATTGCTATTAGAGAGGATTTCTCTCTAGATCAGCTTGCCAGGATATATGTAAAGGAAGTGGTAAGATTTCATGGAGTACCACTTTCTATTATATCTGATCGGGATCCGAGATTTACCTCGAAGTTCTGGAGAAGTCTTCAGCATACTCTGGATACAGAGTTGAGTTTCAGCACTGCTTATCATCCTCAGACAGACGGTCAGTCTGAGAGAACAATTCAAACCCTAGAAGATATGTTGAGAGCTTGCTCTATGGATTTCAAAGGAGGTTGGGATCAACACCTACCTTTGGTAGAATTTTCTTATAATAATAGCTTTCACTCCAGTATTCAGATGGATCCTTATGAAGCTCTCTATGGAAATAAATGCAGGACTCCAACTTGCTGGGATGAAGTTGGGGAAAGAAATCTATTAGGACCTGATCTCGTTGATGAAATGGCAGAAAAGGTCAGATCTATTCAACAACACATAAGAGCAACTCAGAGTCGACAGAAAAGTTATGCCGACAACCGAAGAAAAGACCTAGAGTTTGAAGTGGGTGATAAAGTGTTCTTACGAATATCTCCCTGGAAGAGGGTTATGAGATTTGGAAAGAAGGGGAAGTTGAGCCCTAGATATATCGGTCCTTTCGAAATACTGGATCGTGTTGGAAAGGTAGCTTACCGATTGGCGCTTCCACCGAATCTATCTTAAGTTCACGATGTGTTCCATGTATCTCTCCTGAGAAAGTACATACTTGATCCTTCACATGTACTCAGCTCAGAAGTTGTACCACTGGAGCAAGATCTTTCTTATGAAGAACAAACGATAGAGATTCTGGATCGTAGCAAAAAAGTCCTACGAAACAAGACCACTCGATTGGTGAAAGTTTTATGGAGGAACCACCAACTTGAAGAAGCTACATGGGAGCTTGAGGATATGATGAGGGAGAAGTATCCTCATCTGTTTGTTACAAAGTGACGAATTTCGAGGGCGAAATTCTTTTTAAGGGGGGTAGAATGTAACACCCGAGACTTTTATGTTATATAAATCATCAAAGGAATCTTTTTCTACACAACACTTGCTTGGCTTTCTTTACACGAAATCGTGACCTTCCTCGATAGCTTGCGTCGTACGCAATACCGAGTTTCACTAAACAATGATATGCTATTAAAATATTATTAAAACTAGCCGTTATGAATAGTAATAACCACTTTTTGAAATTTTGTGAATTTTATTTTTCAAAATAGAATTCATTTTTGGATTCGGAATACCGAAATTAGCCTAGGGTGAAATTTTGGTATTTTTCTGAAAACTTTCAATTTTTGATGAATAGTGAAACCACTAAGTGGTAGGTTAAAAAACTGAAGTTTGCATAAAACTTAATTTTACCGCTTCTGTGAATGGAATTTCAAAAATCCGAGAGACACGGTTAATATCAAGGACTAAAATGTGGTTCAATGAGATGAAAATAATTTTTGGTGAATAGTAACTTTTTACTTTTTTTACCACGGTTAATAGTAAATAGGGTAACTAAGGGTAAATATGATATTACTATTACCCTAAAACATGTCCTAATTCTATTGGATAAGTGTAATTCGACCAAAAACAACCTTATGAATATAATATGACCATTTAGGTCCACTTGGATTAGATTATGACATTTAATATTATTTTATTTAATGAATAGTTAAAATAGTTAAAATCAAAGTTTAATAACTAAAAAATTTTTAATATGGGGTTATACATAAGATAAATTCGACTATAAATATTCATTAGAAAGATAAAAAGATTTCCTACATGATGGTATTTTATTTATAATTTTTAGACATTAAATAATTTAATTTATTTATGACACAATGATGATGCAGTAATTATCTTATTACTGAAATATTGACATAATTGATGTTATAAACACCAATATAAATGTAATTTGAGACTTTTTATGAATTCCACTAATTTTCTAGGTTACTATGATATATTAGTGTTGATTTAATTAACTTTTTTCGAACATATAATTCTGTTATGACTTTCAAAAAAATCATATATCAAATAGTGTCAAAATTGACACAAAATAGTTTTTAAATAAAATATTATATTATTAATTGTTATTTTATTCCTAAATATCTAAGGTTCGTCCAAATGACTTAGATAAGGATATATATATATTAATAATAAACAATTTGGGGTTCGTTTGGCATGTTATAGTAAGTGTATTAACCATATAGTGTAAGAAAACAAAAAGACACGGTAAAAGTTAAATTATTTAACTTAGAGTTAAATCTAATTGATAAGGTTAAAATAATAACCTAAACTTGTCTAAATCCTATTGGTTGATAGGATTTCGACACATACCCACTTTAGCTTCTAAATAATACCCTTTGGAACCATTATAAACCGATTTTGACTTTAATATAAA
This sequence comes from Viscum album, assembly GCA_963277665.1. Lineage (NCBI taxonomy): Eukaryota > Viridiplantae > Streptophyta > Magnoliopsida > Santalales > Viscaceae > Viscum > Viscum album. Next base: position 451,228,682 of record OY728119.1, read on the forward strand.
ATAATATTTTGAGATATTCCTAAGGTGCCCCTCTCCTCCCTTATAAAAGGGCACCTCCTACCCCTCCTCCTCACACCAATTTGAGCACTCAAGCTCGGCCAACCCCTGCCATTTTCTCCTCTCCACTTCCCTAGAATAATCCTAGAGGTCCTGGTCTTCTTCAAAGACCAATCTTAGTTCCCTAAGTGGAGGATTCAAAGAAGCGTTCCAAAGAAGAGGTAATATCCATTACCGATCTTTTCAATTTCTTTCTTCTTCAACTTCTTCTTCTTTAGTTGTTTCATGATAAAGTAATAACATCAGTATTACTTACATACTGATATGTTATTATAAATATGAAACAACCCTAATTCACCTTCTATCCATCCTACGGAAGAATGAAATCACCGCGCGGGCGTACGTACGGAATACCGTCTCCACGCCGTGGTGTAATCTATTTTCCACCATCACCTTACAAGGATGGGTATAATGGTGTAATGAGTAACTATTTATGATTATTATAAAGTAATATTGATACTGAAATAATATACATATACTCCAATACAATTCCATGATCATAGGAACGATATCATCACTCGTGCGTACGTACGGAATACCGTCTCCACGATGTGATGCGACTCGTTCTACATGATCATCATTACATAGTAATTATATAAATGAATTGAATGAATAAATATGATATATGTTACACTAATACCATTCTGGATATAAGGTATCTATAACCTTAAAAGAAGAATAAGAATTTATTCGGCAAAACACGCATAAGAACAAAAGGCAATAAAGACCCGAGTAACAAGTAACAATGAAATATTACTAACAAGAAGCTAAGAATATGACCATATATGATATCATATCAATATGTATGATTCTGGAATAAGTCAATAACATTATTTAAACCATTATACAGGAGCTTCGGACACATACAAAGCAAATCGGACCTAAGGTAAGGGAAATATCACAATCTCACTTTTATCCGAGATTGTTTATTCGTAAGTATTTACTGGGGTGTATTTTATCATCCACATCCATGTTTCATCAATATGTAATATTATTTCCATCCAACTAAAATTTTTTAAATCCATTTTTACCCTTCGGTGAGTTTTTAGTAATATGTATGAAAGGAATCTTTCGTCGTTTTTCGTACGAGGTACTTTTTGACTTTTCTGACAAAAGTACGAAGAATGTTTTTTTTAACTTATACGGCATGAATGGATTCTTAAAACATTATTTCCAAGAAGCTTCCTTTACAAGTTTTCAAGTTTATTTTTAATCAACTTCTTCTAGTTTATAATTGCATGACATGTTAAGAAAAGAAAAGTGTTTTTGAAGAAGAAAGGATATTTTCCTCAAGAATGGAGTTCAAGTGTTTTATCAAAATTATTTTCCATCTAAGATAGTAAAGGGTTCTGTTTTTATCCCTATTATTACATTGATTTGATTATGTTGTGAGGGAATTATTTTTATGAAGTCATTTACCTTATATGATTTGTTTTATGATGTCATGATGTTTCAAGAATCCCATTTTTGTTACATGTGTTATGCAATGATGTATGATTTATGATTTTGTGGCACACATAAGAATGGTATCATTATGAGATGGGTGGGACCTATATCTCAATCCAATGCATTGGGTAAAGATTTTATATCTCATGAGATAGACATGGATGGAATGGTAGGTTATACCGGTTCAGTGAAACAGGACTGGAACGAGGGTGAATCAGTTCAGAAAGGGACTTTGTCCACTAAGATAGTCTTGGCAATGAGTCATGACTAACAAGAAATGATTTTCCATGATTATGTGTGCATGCCACAAAGTTTCAAGTTTCATGTTATGATTGTGGGGATCTCATTTTCACTTCTATGATTTCTTCCATGTTATGATATTATGTTCTCTTTTGCAGGTTATGATTTTCAAAAAGATATGATATGATTTTTATTTCCTTTATTTGCCCTTGCTGAGCATTTGAGCTCACCCTTTTATGTTTTCTTTTCCCCAGGACAGGAAGATGGATATTAAGTAGAATATTCTAAAAGGGACCCTAGATATGATGAAATAAATGGGAGACACTGTAGAAGATTTATGAACCAGTTGTTTATGTTTCCCAGTTTCTAAAGACACTATACCTATACGGTCCTTTGTGGTTTTGTCATATGTTGTAATAAGTGTGCTTCAGTTTTGAAGTATTAACAATGTATGTAAAGTATGGGTCGTTATATCTATGATTGGATCTGCTACTTTGACCATGTTTATGGGGAGAACATAATCACCATCGAGCATAATCCAGGGGTTCCTATGGAAAATCCCCAATCCATTGTGAGTTTCAACCTGTATATCATCATCCCCCATTTGTTTCTTTCATCACTTTTTATAGAAATCTTCATTATCATATGTGGCTCTGAAAGTTTCAAAGGGGGTGTTGTCACCATTAAGTATGTCAAATTTCTTGTCGATGTGGTACTTTAGACACTCATGGAATATTGAAGGCACCACCAAATGGTTATGGAGTTAGGGTCTCCCGAGTAGAAAATTTTATATAGTGTCTTGATAAATAACAATGAACTCAGAATTATATGTGAGTTCCCCAAAATGAGTTTCGATTTTGATCTTCCCAAGTGGTCTTTGATCACATTTATCATACCCTTGAATGGTCATCCTTGTGTGAGATAAGTCCCCCTCACTATATCCCAAATGATAGAGAGTTTGAACTGGGATGAGATTGATACTAGAACCATTATCAATAAAGACAATTTGTACATTGACATTATTGAGTCTTCTCAAAATGTATAAGGGCCTGGTTTTCACTTATATGACCTCTTCCATATCGTGATTAGTGAATGAGATGGAGGCATGACATTCTGAGGAAATGGTCTATACTCGATAGACCCTAGCTACAATGAATTATATCTCAAATTCTTCTGGGCTTCATAGGTCTTCAACAAGTGCCTCCTTGAGTTCTTTTGAATGGCGCATCACATCGAGGATTGAGAGCGTGGATGGGACTATAGTTAGCTGTTTCAGAACATTTTACTTCGGTGCCAAATGTCAGTGCTTCTCGACATGAGGCCTCTACTGGGCATGCAGTTCAGGAGATGAACTATCTGAGGTAGATGGACCTAGTATTTGTGTAGAAGTTGAGGGAGTATCTAATTCCAAAGGTGTGGGTCTCATTTTCCTTCCTCATTGTCTAGGTTGATTGGATTGAACTTCTGCTAAACGGTCATGAATGATAGTTGGATGAGGGTGACTGTTGGAGGGATCTAAGGCACCTCCTTGTCCATTTTGAGCTTGTTGGAGTTCTTTCCCATGCGTCTCAGCTGTGTATATGTCCTATATGAGGATATTACCAGAATATTGAGTTTGACTTTGTCTGTGCTATCCCCTATATCCTCAGTTTTGATGTATGTGTCCTTTTGTTCCATAATTATCTGTGGGAAAACCATAGTCAAGAACATATCCATCATTGGAAAATGGTCCATCCATGTGTATCTATTATTCTAATTAGGTTAAATACCCTATGAGTGGGGTTAATTAGGGTATTGAAGATTAAAATAACTTCACCTTCATATCTTGTTTCATTTTTAAACAAAATACCTTTCTCTCTCTTTCCCATTGCAATGTATGAACAAAATTTAAATCATACACTAGACACAACAATTTTAATTGGTTCACCCTCACTAGGATACATCCAAGGATCATACAATGACAATGTGCCAATGTATCAAATCCATTAAGAATCAATTCCAAATTAAAAGGTTCAGACTATATAACTTATATGCCCAGGATTACAACCTTTACAAGGTTTAGGGTCATCTCACTACTTTCCCAAAGGTTACTCCCTTTGTCTCTTTCTTTGGATCACTATCTATGGAAAGGATCACCATCTTCATCTTCCTTTTCTCAATACTCTTGGAAGGGACCCACCTAATGTTTATGGCCTTGTAGGTCCCTTAATTTGATTGAATTCATGTATCCTCAACTATACATAGATGCTATATTTAATTCCCATTTTTACCCATAGATGAAATCTAATTTTCTATGTATTGTTACTTTGTGGATATTTTTTTTAACAGTTTTAGTTATTTCATGAACTTCTTTGATTCCCCCATAAATTATCTTGCACTACATGGTGTGAGTGCTTCACGGGACACCTCTTCTTCCATGGATTGTCCCTGATTCACGGACAAATTCTTCTTTAATAGAATACCTATCCTTTGCAGACAGCTGATGCCCCATGAACCACTTCAACAATGTGGACCATTTTCCTTTGAGGGCTACAGTGCCCCACAAAACCCCTTCTGTGGACTATCTTTGCAGAACTCTTCTCCTTTTTTGGAATCCTCCCTCATGAACCTCTTCTCCTTTTCGAAATCCTCCCTCATGAACTAAATTATACTTCTCCAAATTATTCTAGAAGTAAAGATGTTTTCTAATGAAAATAACTCACTTATTAATGATCTTATTAGAGGTATTTATATATTAAAATAAATCCAAAAAATCCAAAAATCTATTTTACTAAAAACATCGATGTGGTATATCCTTCAACATGGACTATGTAATGTAGTTTTCATAACACTTTGATCCTCTATGGTGGATGATCTCTTCTGCAAATGAAACCATTTATAGCTTCACAAATCACCACTTAATTTCTAAAAACGTCAAGACATCCTAAAAATTGAAATCCTTTAATAGACTCCAAGACTCTCTCAAACTATTTTTTATTCCCTACGTGGTGCGCTTTGCTGTCTGCATAGCATTGCTATGTGGAAATCCTACCTTTTCCGATTTTCCTTCACCATTCCACGCACCTCCTTTATGGTATAAAAACAATTATTCCTGGTCCATGAACTATGGTATATGGAAAACCATCCTTCTTCCAAAAACCAATCTCTTGATTTTGAGGCCCAAAAATTTAGCAAACACTAAGAAACTGCACCACCTTCAAAACCTGCTTCAGAAAACTCTAACCATACTCATTTGTGGTCATCAGGTTTTTTCAACAAACATAATCATACCCAAAAAACACCATAATGAAACCTTGAGGGATTTTTTTCAATAATATCCCCCTTTGTGTATGTTGAAAACTCTTCATATTTTCATACACCATTAAAGATTCTTCCATCTTCTACCAGCATTCTCTTCTTGTGATTTAGATAGCAATCAACAATTTATTGAACACACACTCTAAGACTACATGATTCATGATTAGAATGAGAAACAATGGTATAATTCAATGTTCATCAATGAATATATTCATTTCAATCCTCACCTGCTTTCATCACATACCTCAGCTATCATGATATATAACCTTTTTTCGATCACATCTAGCATCATCATATTTAATACTCCACCCACTTCAATGCTCCCCCTACATCACTGATCTCCCTATCAACTTCTCCCATGTCTTTATTAATATATTTTACTCCCTTTGGTAGCCACACTTTATCCCAATTTTCCAATGAACCCAAAGGTCACTCAATTATGGTTTTCAATAGGTAAAAGAACATAAATAAAGAATTTGAAAAAAAACACATCCTAACTCTGGGAGAGGGGTCAAACATCCACACTTTTCAAGTTTAGGGAGTCTACTGAACTTATAGAACGAGTATATGCCTCTCAAATACTACTTTGGGTAGGGTATTTGTTAGAATTTCCAAAACCTATAGGTATGTAGGTACATATTCCATCTTTAAAAGCCTGTAATCCACCTTATATTTAATAAAATGATACTTGATTTTAATGTGATTTGTACTTGAGTGATGGACTAGATTTTTTTCTAAGATTTATAGCACTTCAATTATCACAATGGATCCCAATCAGAGGCTATACTTCAACTCCCATATCATCAAGCTGTTATTTCATCAATAACAACTATGTGCATTCTTGAGTAGATGCAATATATTCAGATTCTGTAGTGCTTAATGAAATGAAATATTATTTCTTTCTTATCCAAGTAATACACAATCCTCCAAGATAGAATGCACCACCTGATATTGATTTTCTAGAATCTGTTGAACTGGTCTAATCTTTTTTTTATAGACTAATAACTCTTTCATAGATTGATAATTGTATAGAAATCCAAAATCCACCATGCCCTTGATATAATGATGTATTATTTTCACTGCAAGAAAGGGGATTTACTTGTAATTTTTTTGATACCATGATGGTTGGAATATGAGAAAAAAATATCAAGCCTTATCGTTATCATGTACAAAATAATTCCAATGATTTTCTTGTATTCAGTGACATTAACTGCATTTCCTTCATAATCTCATGATAGTTTTATTCGGGTAGCTATCGAAGTCTTCATCTCCTTGAAATTATCCATTCCAAATCTTCTCAATTCCCCCTTATCATATTTTTATTGAAAAATAGATGTGCCACCCTTTCCTTATGTTACCTATAAACTAATAAAAATGTTGGTTCACCAATCATTGACATTTCAAATACACTTTTCATGAATTCTTAAAATTGTGTGCATTGAACTTCATCCGAACCTCTAAATATTATGTCATCGACATATATCATCACCATCATTCTTTCATTACTATCATCTTTGATATATAGATTGTAATAAAAACCACCATTCCAAAAACTGAGTTTCATGAAGAACTAATCGAGCCTTGAATACCATGCTCTTGGTGCTTGCTTCAACCCATATTGAAATTTTCATAGATGAAAAACTATACTCTCATCTTCATTAATGATAAAACCATATATCTTCTTAATGAAAACTTCTTCTTCTAGAATCCCATTTAGAAATTTTGACTTGACATCCATCTGGAAAACTTTAAACTTTATTTTCACAATTATGGCCAAGAATAATATGATTGTATCTAGCCTTGAAAAGGGTTAAAATGTTTCATCAACATCAACACATTATATCTGGGATTAATCTTTTCACACTAGTAATTCTTTTTTTTTGAATCACAACACTGTCCTCATTTATCTTGTTGTAAAAGACTCATTTAGTCTCGATGACATTTTAATCTATTGTCCTCAAAATTGTCTCAAACAATTTATTTTTATGAATTTGGTCAAACTCATCATTTATAGCTCACACCCAATTATGATCACCAACTACTTCATAAAAACATTTAAGTGATACCTATGATAATATCAATTCTTATTGTAGTGTCTTTATCTTCTTTGTATTCATTAGTGTTTTCTGATCACCAATTATGTTATATTTATCAATTTCATCTTTTCTCTTTAGTATTTTCTCTAATCCTGAATTGTGATCTTCATTTTCATCATCAGAGTCTTCTTCTGAGTCAGCCTCTATAACTTGAACTTCCCCTTATCTACTAATATCTTCACCACTATCCTCTTAAAATTGATCGTGTATTTTCTGAAGATTCCTTTCATTCTCTACTATGGTTACATCATTAATTTCAACTATATTTCCAAGCCTCTTACTAAATATTTTATATTCTTTTATTTTCTTTGAGTACCCAAGAAATATCCATTCATCTCCATAGGATTAAAGCTTTCTATGTTTCTCTATATTGGGAATTAAACACTTGCTTCCAAAAACTCAAAAGTACATCAATTATGGATTCTTTTCATACCATATCTCATATGAAGTATTCTATTCTTTTGGAAATAATAACACTCTATTTGATGTATAGACTGATTTCATCATTGATTATTTCCAAAACATCTCATAAATGTCTTTCTCAATTATAATTTTTCTATCCATGTTGTTGATAATTTTATTTCTTCCCTAAACTAGTAAATTCTACTATGGAGTTCTTACCATTGAAACATCATGCCTTATCACATGTTTCTTGAGATAATCCTCTACTTGGCTATCTGTGAAATTTGTTCCATTATATATTTTGATATTCTAGATTGTTTAACCCTTCATATTATCATCTTCCCATTGATAAGTTTTTATGCAACTGAACAACTCATATTTGTGAGTGATAATTGACAACCATGCCATTCTGCTAAAATCACTAATGAAGAGAACATAATAACTCCTCCTATAAATATCTATTAGTGAAATGGGTCTGAAAACATCAATATACACTAACTCAAGAAACTTTATTATCATTTTCTCTTTTTCCTTATATGTCTTTCGAATGATATTATCTTGTTGACATGCATCACACATATGGGTACGATCATGTGATAATCTAGGGAAGTCCTAAGAAACATTATATTTCACTAGATCTTCAAATGATGATTAGATTAAATGACCAAGGTGTTTATTACATAACTTTTTTTATTCTTCCTTGTAAAAAAAACATATATATTTTTCTCCACTTACAAGGTAGATATTTCTCTTCGTACATTTTCCCTATAAAGAAATTGCACTGTCTTTTTCCTTGATGACACATAATTTCATAGAAAAGCTTATAGCATGACCCGAATCACATAATTGATTGAACCCTATTAAGTTGTGATTGAGGCCTTAAACAACCAAGACATCTACAGGTCTCATGTCTTTTCACCCAAACTTTTCATTTCTAGAGACAATAATTTTCAATACTTAATAATTACCAAATATTATGATAATTTCTTTGTCGTACCTAATTCATATCACCAATTTTGTATTTCCAATCATATGTAAGGTGAATTCACTTTTAACGATCCATATTCTAGTGGGATGTGATGTTTTAAAAGAAATATCTTCCACCACTACCTATTCATCTCTTTTTATTTTTAATCCATGTTTTTCACTTCATACTCATTATGGATTGATAATCTTGATCTTCCTCAAGATATGATGAACCAACATCATCTGGAAAATCTAAAAACTTCTTTTTCAGCTTCATCTAATTTTATGACACATTAAATTTCTATTTATGAACATATTCGATTGGTTTTTGAATATTTCTTTTCATTTTTTATGATAAGTTTCTTTCCATGTTCCCAAATCATGTACACATAAAACAATGACCATCAAATGATCTAATAGAGAATTGGGTCTTGTATGGATAACTTTGTTGATCTTGTTTCCTTTGGTACCTATTGGTTATGAAACATATATATTTTGAATGTACCATTCTTCCAAAACAATAACATATAATGTGAGGTGCAGTTTTGTGTGGAAATATTACACTACTATTTCTCCCTTGGGTTCTCTAAATCTTTTTATTTTGATTCAGACCCAAATCAATATTTAACATCAGAGTGGGTGCTTGTGGTTTAACATCATCCATTACTGCATTATCTTTTTGATCAAGATCATTACTCGTTATATAATTTTGATCAGTCATTTTTCTTTCCCGACACTCCTTTTTCTACTCCACTAGAACTCTGAATTCTATTTTTTGTTTTTCTGTTTCTTGTGTATCCTTCTTTGCTATAATCAAGAGTTTATCCTAATTTTTTATTTTCGTTTTCATACTAACAACTTTCAATTCATTCTCTTAGATACATTTGATTTGATATTTTCTAGTATTAGTCAAAATATTGTTCTCTCTTTTTTCTTCAGTTTTGATTCTGTACTCAACAATATTTTATGAGATATCTGGCATTGAAGACTTCACTTTTTTAATTTCTTCATTCATATTATACTTATATTATTCCTAATCCTACATATAAAGTTTGGCATCACTTAAAAAATTATTTGATTTATTTATTTTGTCTCTCCAAATGTCTATATATTTGAGTTCATCTTCTAATTTGACATGAAGTTAAACTCTTCCTTCAAATTAATCTTCATTGTTGTCACTTTATTTTCTTTTTGGGGAATTTTCTATAAGATTATATATAATAAATTTATATTTATTATACATAGATACCATAACTATATTCATAAATTACTTATAATGTATCATTCCCTTATAATTTCTGATTACCTGTTTATTTATATTTATTCATTCAAATCAATATATGGGTGAATAATAATCTGTTTTTCGTGCATGCTTTGGTTTTAAGGATTCATAAATTGAAATTTTTTCATAGTTTTATAATCTAAAGATTCATAATAATGTTATAAGTATCATATTTATTCATTATATACACTTTTATAACCATTCAAATAAGTTGGTGACTAAAAATGAATTATATCACTTTATAGAGTAGGTAGTTTTTACGTATGCATGAGTAATGTTTTCATTTTTCAATGAATTTAAAGAAAGAAATAAAAATAATATATATCATTAAATAATAATATTATTATAAATATCCTATATATTTATTAAATCTATCCATATGACCATTCTTTTATGGAAGACATAAAAAATGAATCACATCACTTTGTGGATGTGGTAGTCCACAAATATTTACAAACGAAGTTATAATTTTTCATAGGATAGAAAGGATGTATGAAATGATTGTACCATTAGAATATAATAATTTTTTATAAAATTTATACTTATTTAATAATTTTAATGTGATTATAAGATATTTATATAAAGTTACAAAATAAATAAACTCAAAATAGACCGGTAAATATAATTACCCATTCTTTTGTAAACCTCATTTGGCTTGAACCTTAAGCCTTTTTATTCAAGTTAAAGTAGAACCATATGATAAAAATGATGGAAAATAATATAATTTAAGGTATATATCCCATAAATTGGTCAAATTTAGACAAATTTATGTGATATTTCAAACCTTATCATTTACTTTAACCCATTTATTAACCCCTTTTAACCTTAACTAAGGTAACCAATTTTTACCATAGTTATTATTCATTATAACCAAAACAAAAAGTGGTATATTTTAAAAAAATTTGTCTAATAATCCAAATATGGAAACCATTTTATCAAATTAAATTAAAATAAGTAGAATAAATTCATATTAAAATAAGCACACAAAATGCAATCAAAACTATTTTTAGAAAAAATAATTTTTAAGAATAACATGGAATTTATTCTTATTCCTTACTAAATGAATGTTCACTTATTTTATTGAATATATTATATACACATTAAATTAAAATTATTTATCCATGGTGATTAATTTAATTTATGAATATAAAAACAAATTGTGCACGTAAAATCATTTTTTCCTAAAATCATATCTCTTTAACTTTAATTATTCTTATTTTCATTTCTAAAAAATTGAAAACCAATGAATTACATTTACTCATGTGAAAATAATAATTTATCATGTGTTTAACACTATTAATTAATTTTTTTAAAAAAAATAGAAATTAGAAAAAAAAAATCAATAATTATATACCATATAATGTGATTAATTTTATAATTTATAATAATTATTCACATAATTTCATCATTTTTTGATTTTAGAAGATATAAAACATAATGAATTTATAAAAGATAATTACATTATAAAATATCAGGGTGTTATATTCTAGCCCCTATATAATAATTTTTCCTTGAGATTCTATCACTCTGATACAAACAACTCAGAATACATATGCCTCGTCACATCCTTAAGTTCCCACAAATCTTACTCAAATTAAAAATTCATCCACAGAAATATATCCATAAGATTAGTGTTGTTCTGTATCACTTTATCTCTATGAGAAAATATTTCTATCAGTTTTTCTTTATAAAAAAATATCACTCTCCAATGGTATGACCAATATGTTAAGTATATGTAATTTAAGTGGCATGTACTTTCAAAAAATTTATATATAGAATAGATAGTGAACATGGGAATTTTTTGTTTAAATTCAATGTAATATTATACTATCTAAATGATATAAAGAATCACATAGGGACCTACATAACTATGGATTAGATTTCCTTTATTTTTTAAACTCATAAAATTATTCTATGGAGATATTTTAAGGAATACCTTATCACTATCTTCGAACTTTTGATCACACTAAATATTACCAACATAACTTTTTATAACTACTTAGAGATGCACTAATGTGTGGATTAATGGATCTAAACTTCTCTATCATTTCCTCATCTATCTCAGTTCCTAATCACATTTATTCTATAACTTCATCCCACCATTTTGGAGTCCTGTACTTATTTCCACATAGGAATTAATAGGGAGCCATTATAATTCTATATTGAAAGATATTATCAAATGGATATTTTACCAGAGGTAGGTGTTTATCTCAATCTTCTTTTGTAATCCATAGATAAATATATCAGAATACCTTCTAGGGGTTTAAGGATCCTCTCTTATTGGCAATCTATCTAAGGATGATGTGTAGTGTTAAAGATCAACTATGTATTCAATGATTATTGAATACTTATACATAACATCAAGGTAAACCTTGGATCACTATTATATATAATGAGAGTGGTACCCCATGAAATCTTACCTCATCCTTAACATATAAACTGTTGATCTAATCAATAGATAAATATTATCTAATAGTAATTAAATATAATGATTTCATAAGGTGATCAAATAAAACCAAAATATTATTATTCCATTTATCCATATTGGGGAATCCCATGATAAAATTCAGGGTGATGTATTCCCATTTCAACTCAGGTATGGGTAATGGTTATAAAATCCCCTTTGACTTATTTCTATCAACCTTAACATGCTTGCATTCCAAACACCAAGAAACATACTTTACTATATATTTTTTTTTCATTCCACCATAAATTATCTTTATAATATTTATACATAATTGTACTTCTAGGATGAATAGATACTGATTAAATATAAGCTTTATCTAATTGTTACTTCTTTATTTCTGGTATTGAAGAGACACATACCAAGTTACTCTTCCTAATCATTCCATAAATCCCAATTTTTAATTACAAAATAATCCTTACATTATTTTTCAGCTCTAAATTTTCATTTCATGCTTCTTTAATCTCACATGAAGGCATAGTTTAAAATTCATCTGAGAAAGATAGGATCTTTCTTATTTCCTGGAATTTTTTTTGTTCATCCTCTATAAATCTATAATTATTGGATCTATTTTGATCCTCACTATAGAAAAACTAGCATGGTCTTTACGACATAGATCATCAGCAACCTTGGTCTCCTTCCCAGGGTGGTTATGTATTGAGTAGTCATAATAATTGTTCAATTCCAACCGTATTCTTTGTTGTTTATTCAATTTTTTTATGTGAATACATCGATCAATATTTTATGATTTGTATATATGTCACACCATTCACAATAAATATAATTTATCCATATCTTCAAATAAAAAATTAACGCATCCATTTACAAATACAGAGTCAGATAATTTTGTGCATGAATCTTCAATTTGAATGAGTCATAAGTTACTACCATGTCATTATATAGGATAGAACATCCCATTCCCTTCATTTATTAATCATTATAGATGAATAATTGTCACCTCTATAGGGTAGTGTTATCACATGTTCACTAACCGACCTTCTCTTCTCTCCCTTGAAATTTTCATCAAATTTAGCTATCAAAAGGAACTTATATCTTTTATGTGTCAACTTGGTTAGTGTATTTAATATCTATAAGATATTTCTCTAAAATAATCAATAGTATCCATCAAACATAAAAAAATTACATATTTTGATCACTGTGGTTAGTTTCAGACAATTTACAATAGCTTATGTCTTTGAGGGATCCACCAATATATCCTCTCTTATAATTACATGTTTTAAGAATGATACATTTTCTATATATATTTAACATTTTCTAAATTTGTCATAATAACTCTTATTACTCAAGGTATTCAATAGAATACCTATATGATATCCATGTACTTAGTTTCTATTTGAATATATAATAATATCATCTATAAATAATACCAAAAACTGATCAAGATAATATCTAAAGATGATATTCATTAAATACATAAAAGGAAAATTGGGAATTCCAAATGGAATCACTATAAATTCATAATGTCCATAACTTATATGGAAGGTTTTATTATATATGACCTCCTTTTCCCCCTCAATTGATGATATCCAAATTAGAGGTCAATTTTTGAAAAGTATCAAGCTCCTCAAAGTTGATCAAACAAATCATCAATAAGGTGTAGAGGATACTTGTTCGTGATAATAACTTGGGTAAGTTCCCGATAAGAAATAAAAAATATTCATCCATCCACATTTCTTCTTAAAAAAATGAAGGGTTCACCCATAATTTATTCTCTTCGATGAATTAATACATTATCTAGATTATCTTGTATTTTATTCTTCAATTATTGAAACTCAATTGGGTTCATTCTATACGGATTCTTTGAATCAGTGTAGCACAAAGTATGAGCTCTATTGAAAAATAATCTTCATTATTCAGGGGAAGAAAACAAAAATATTCAATAAATACATTATTATATACCAACACAATAGTAATATCTTAAATTTTGAGTTTATTCCCAACCACTTGAGATAGTTACCCCACATGAATATGTAATATGACCCATATAATGGAACTAGTTTACATTTTATGTTAATATTCATCCCCACATGGATAGATAATATTGGGTTATTTATGAATATCATATGTGACTTCCCTTCCATATAAATTGATATAGAATATATATATATGTAGCCAAATCTAGCTTAAAATCATGTTAAATTCCACTAGATATAGAATCACAAGATTTATAGGAAGAAAATTCACACAAACTTCTACAGAAGAGGATCTAAAGACTTAAGATGTGGTCATCATACCATTGGGATCATTCCTCAATAATTCAGTATCTTATCATTCATGTGATGATATGATAACCTTAAAAAAATCATCAGATATAAAATAGTGGATATAAAAAAAATCCAATAATACATTTATAGATATAGAGTGGGTGATAAGTGTACATTTCACCACTTATTTCTCATGATCCCCTTTGAAAGTTGTGGATTCATGAGAGTTCCCTTTATCTCTTGTCTTAAGAGGTTTTGGATACCAAATATCATCATTAACCCTTGGATTCAGTCAATAGTTTTCATAATTCCCATACTCCATATAGTTATAGTGTTGGAATGTGGGTGGTGAATTCATTTTATCTCTCCCCAAAATTATTTCAATGATTTCCTCATTATATCTCATTGACATTCACTTGATCAATGTTCTTATTTTACACACATAAAATATATACCCATTCCTTTAGGATAATTTCCCACATGCTTCATTCCACACTCATGGCATAAAAAAAGATACATTTTTTTCTCCATGGGTTTTATTATTAGTATTTACTTCAAACTCCATATTTATTTTCATTTGAGGACCATGAGAATAATGGGAATCTTCACTCTCAATTTATACCTCAAGGGAAAATTGAATAATTTCTTCATAGCTAATAAATTCTCTTATGGATATTTCCTTTCTGATAAACGGTTTTAATCCACTCAAGAAATTATCAAAAAAAAATTCAATGTCAATGATAAAACCAGAAACATACCTCACAAGTCTTATAAATTTTTCCTCATGTGTACTAATAGATTCATAATCATTCTTATTAATCTCAATGAATTCCTTTTCCATTTTTATGTGAATATTTTAGGGAATGTTGTTACCGAAAATACCCTCTTAAACTCATCTCATTCCATAGATCCAATTTCTTCCTTTTTCCTCATATTCTTAATAATATTCTACTATTTTTCGACTTTTCCTTCCAAAATATACATCTCCATGACAACGTTTTCATATTTTGAGCACACGAGAATGAAAAATATCATTTCATTGGTATTGATACATTTCTTATCAACTATTATATGAGAGGACCCACTAAAAGAATGTAGATATTGCCTCATGAAAGTATCAATGGTGGGTTGGTCCCTCCATTTATCATTTGTAAACGTAGCATGATTTATGGATTAAGATAGTTTTATGAGAATAGAAATAATATTATATATTCTAGATCCCATTATATTCGGTTACTCAAGAGAATAATCATTTCATTGTCAAACATAATTGTTGTTATCATGATTCTTCCAAGTAATATCAATTGCTTAGAACAAAAGAACATTATGTAACAATAAATATATAATAACCAAAGTTAAAAATCATATAATCATAAAAATCATTCCTAATATGCCTTAAATTATGACCCCTTATTATCAGTTTAGGTCATGTTTATATTCTCTCTTTATTACTTTTAATTATTTATATGTTATCTTAAGTTATATCATTATATTATTTATAAAAAAATCTCTAAAAAAAATTAAATTCTACTCTGAGGTGACCCGAGCATAACATAAATAAATATTTAAACACATTTTATAAATATTCAATACATTTCATAATAAAAGATTCTCTAGAATCTTAAAATTATAGTTTATTTGAATAATTCATACAAAATAAACTTATTTCATGAAATATAGTTAATATATCCTACAGATTTATTCTCTCACGTTACCCCTATTATACATATCCTACTTAAAACCTTTCTTCATAACCAAAATAAAATTAAAACATAAGAAAGGTAATCTCAGATTCTTAGTATGTTAAACCTTGGGAGACATTAAAAAATGATCTTGTGCAAGAATAATATAATAATAATAAAATTTGTTAACTATAATAACTTAAAATTTTCATACCTAATCATTCATAGATCATAAATCATGATTCATTGCATAAATTTTTAGGATTTCAATATACATAATTCATAAGAGTGAGGAATCACCATTAATCAATCATGATCCATGACAGTATGTCATAAGAATAAGAACATTTAATAGGAATTTTTACACTATAGTATGCATAGAAAATAATTTCACTAGTAAAGGTTCTATTACAATTCTATTTTCGTGGAAAAATTCCTTGTGTGTATTTGGTTTAGTCCTCATTCCATTATTTCATTAGTCAAGGTTCACACCCATTACTATCATAGTGGATAGAGTCTCTTATTGAACTCGGTTAACTATCCATTATAGTTAGTATTATCTCATGAGATATCAGTCATTACCTAATTCATTATATTTATTTAATTAACCCACACATCAAATAATGAAAACCATAAATATGTCTTCCACGTGATCATAAAAGCATTCATCAGTTCATCATACCATAATTTGGTGAAAATAAATGGGTTTCATAAGCATTTCATTATAACATAATCATATACCATATAGAGAAAGAATATGGATGGAATTATTATTTAATATATCAAATTATGCATAAGATACATCAAAATATATTTAAATATATGAAAAATACCTCTAAAATATCATTTTTAAATGTCTTTGAAAAAAGAGGAAATGTCATTTTAATTCAGTATAATTAAAACTAAAAATTTAGAGAATATTTAGAAAAATATTTTCTTTTAAAATAACCAAGAAAAATTGTAAATGAAGATTTATATAAATGAATGATCATAATGGTGTGAAAATTCATTTATGTTGTAAACATTTAAATAAATATCCCTTTCACACTTTTAGTAAAAATTATAAAAAAACATTTGAAAAATGAAAAGAAGATTCCTCTTAAAAATTAAAAAATAAAATTAAATACAGTTTAGAAGGAATTTAAATAATAAATTTTTCCAAGAAAATTATATTCTTGAAAGGATTTTATAGAACATGTAAGGGAACAAAAATTTCACCAACCATTGAGGAAATAATGTGGGCTTTTCATAAAGAAAATTTGTTAATAAATTTGTAATTCAAAGAGATGAGAATGAAAGGGAAACCTAAGAAACATATAAATAACCAATTTATAATAAAATATGTGTTTTTTAAGAGATAATTTCATATAATCCCTCAAATGATATTCAGGCATAAAAAATCATAATTAAAAATGAAATTGCAACATAAACGCCTAACTAAAGTTTAATATTTATTCATACACATTATTAAGATACAATATAATAAATTTAAATTTATAATAAATATTTAATATATCCATATTAAAAAAAATTATTTCAATATATAATTCTCTTATAATTTATAATTTCTTATTTAATAATAATTTCTCATTAAAATCAATATTCAGGGAAAACTGTACTATTTTTTATGCATGTTTCAATTCAACAATTCTGGTCCATATACCATGGTCATTGTATCATCATATAAAAAATATTATTCATGTTATAATTATAATATTTATTCATTATATAAAATTATATGACTGTTTATTTAATTTGGTGATGAAAAATGAATTGCATCACTTCATGGAGACTATGGTCCATACATATGCCTGAGTATTGTTTTCATTTTTGAATGAATAGAAAGAAACAAATAAAAATAATAATAAATATTTAAAGAATCATAATAATGTAATATATATTAATTAAAACCATCTATATGACCATCCATATATGGAATACATGAAAAATGAATCTGGTCTCTTCATGGAGGTGGTAGTCCACATGTATAAACAAATGATGTTATCATATACCATATAATGGAAAGGTGGTATAAATAATTTTAAAATTAACATAAAAACGTTTTATTATATTAATTATATTTTTTTAATCATATTGATATAGCTATATAATATTTGGAATCTTTTAAGGGAGAAAGAAACTCCAAATAGTTCGAAAAATATAATTACTTCTTCTTTAGAAAACCTCCTTTGGATTACACCTTATGCCTGCAATGGTTAATCTTTTGAAAAGAAAAGAAGTTCATGAATGTGTAGATAAAATTTTTAAAGGTTTTTGGGTAGATATTACATGAGTTATATGGATAAAAATCTATCAAGGGTTCAGGGGTAGAGGACCTTCTTTTATAAGTGAGGTGGTTGAAAAATGTGTAAATACTTAAAACATTAAAATGTAATAAAATAATATTTAAGTGAATGTATCTCAAAATGGAAAGAATAGAATATAAGATTAGTTAAGGTATAAATATCTTCAACCAATCAAATATAGTCATGTTTAGGTCACATTTTAAACCTTTTCTTTTATTTTAACTCCCCCTTTAAATCTTTTTAACCTTAACCGAGGTAACAAATTTTTACCATAGATATTATTCGTTAAGAGAAAAAATGAAAGTGATGTCATTTAATTTTTTTTAACTTTAGTTAAAAATATTAAAAACATTTTAATATATTCATGTCCTGTAATTGGTAGAAATTAATTTTCAAATAAGCCTTTAAAATTCTATGATAACCATTTATAGAAAAATCAATTTTTAAGCATAAAAATGATTTTATTCCAATTCCTTGCCTAGTAGAACCCATTAAACAAATTTTTTATTAATTATATAAATATATTATATAAATAATTTATTAAAATAATTCAACCATTTCAATTAATTAAATTAATTATGATAAAAACATATTGCACAAATAAAATTACATTTTTAGAAAATCATCTCTTTTTACTATCAAATGATTTTTTATGTTAAACCAATTTATAACCAATGAATTAATTTTACTCAATTGTAAATAATAATTTTAATAGGTTTAATAATATGAATTAATTTTTTAAATAAATATTTATGACAAAAAATAATGCACATAAACAAAATACATCAAAATAGTTCTTTTGGATCAATATTATTTCCTAAATAAATTAGAAATTATTTTCAATAATTATATACGATATAATGTGAATAATTTTATAATGTATAAAAATTATTCACATAAGTTCATGGTTTCATGCTTCACAAGCTATCAAACACCTCAAATTTATTAAAGATAAATATGTTCTAATATCTTAGGGTGTTACACTTTAATTCAATCTCATGAACTTATATGACAAAGGTATAAAAGCTCAAAAATTAAGGGTCTGTTATGGATGCTATATTACTATACAACTCATGTGTGTCAAGTTGTAACATCCCAGGTAAATGAAGAATAATAGATTTTCATATTTATTAATATTTTTGAATTAAATATTAATTTTAGCTTAAAGGGGTTTCTATGTTCGATAGCGTACCCGATACACAACAGCGGGTTTCTTTGGAATCTTACGTTGCACACTAATAATATATTATTATTATTTTAAATGGTAGTTAACTACTAGAAGTTGTATTGGGGGTAATGAAAAAAAATAACTATAATATTATTATACATGTATTTATATTTTTCCAATAAAAGTTAGAGGCTTAAAATATGAATGAATCTAATTTTAAGCATAATTTACATTAAAAGGCCGATTTACTGCCTTTTAATAGAGAACCATTTTTAAATCTAGTTTTGGTCAATTTAATACATTATATATGACCAAATAAAATCCTTCTTTATAATGAGGACATCATAATTTACGTTGGGTAATTTTTTTCGTAAAGTTCATTTTTTTAAGGAATAGTGAAAATATTGTATTTTAATTCAAAACTATGTTTTAATCTAATTTATTTATAGGGTTATATTATCTTTTTAATTGGAAATAAAGTGAAATTGAAATATATTTTTACCATTTAATCCAATTTTGGTCATTGGAATTAATTTCACTTTGAAATTGGACATAAATAAGTATCAATCTTTTGATAGTTTTTAATTCTTAAAAACACGCTCTTTGTTTTGACAGTGGGAATTAATTTTAAATTAATTTCTACCTCTTTTATGTTTTGATTTTGGAAAAATTAATTCCATATTTGGAATCAGGAGGCAAAAATTGTGTAAATAGGTAACTTTTATTTTTAGACATTTTAAATATTTACTTCAGTAAATATTTTATTTACCATGGTTAAAGGGTAAATCAGGTAAATAAGGGTAAACAAATAATATTATAATAATATAAAATTACCCTTAAACGTGTCATAATCCTATTTGATGAGCCATGTCCGACCATGGGCATCTTTGGGTCTATTTTGGGACCCCATTGAGCCACTTGGGAGTGATAATGACAATTTAGATTAATTAATTTAATGTGAAGACAAAAGTGACATTAACAAAAATCGTATAGTAATTAATTTTTATATGGTGTTATATAAGTCCTATTTTCCACTATAAATATTAATTTTAAATATAAAAAGGTTTTCTACATCATGGTATTTTATTTATAATTTTTAGACATCCAATAAATTAAATTATTTATGAGACAACAATGATGCAGTTTTTACCTCAATAATAAATGATTTAAATAAATAAGATTATAATGATTAAAATATTATCCAAAACATGTCAAATTATTATTGGATGATTTTATTTTTAATATTAGTCATCCTATATTTGACCTCAATGATTTTGGGACCATTATAAACCGAATATAAGTTTATAATAAAATAATATTTTCAAACTTTCCTCAAGAGCCCCTCCTCTCCCTTATAAAAAGAGACCACTTCTAACCAATTATTCACACCTCTCAAGCCATTTTTCCCATCCAAACTCTGCCCAATTAAGCTACCTACATCTCTATCCTCCTCATATAAGCCTTACCTTAGGCATAAGGCACATAAGAAGTCTTTTGGTTCAAACCAAAGTGAGTTACCCAAATTAAAGGTAACGGTTTCTCTTAAATTGTTTTCTTTTATTTTTCTTCTCCAACCCCTAAAATATTTTTATTTACTTTCTTTTGTAACAAAACCAGTATCCTAAATACACTAGGATGTTTTTATGATAAGTATTATAACTACACTTACACACACCTCCATCTAATGGATGAAGAATATAATGTTTCTGTGGATGGAAAACTAACGCCTCACGAAAGGATGATTGTTCAATTACATCTTACCGCCTCTCATGGTGGACATTATGATGGAACTATATTTATATATGATATATATTATGTTTATGATTTCCTTATGCTTCTGTACTTCACATTTATATCAATCCTTTATGGTTTCCATAGTGGGTAAATACGATAATCTCATTTGAGGAAGTGCGGACTACCGCCCCCTCAAAGTGATGTGACTTGTTAATGCCCTATGTGGGATGTATAAAGGATATAGTTAATGATATTATATATGATATTATACTGGAATTATAATATACCTATGTATCATTATGTTTTAATTCCATTAAAATAATAAATATAAATGAAGGTAGGGTTCATGCGTACGTACGGCTTACCGTCTCCAGGAACGGTGCATATTATTTCATACCTCCAAATGTTATGTACTATTATAAATACATGTATATACTGGATATATATGATATATATGATATCTAAAATCATGAATACCATTCTGGATATAATGGAATATTGACCACATGGACAACTTGTAAATATAAGGTGTTCATTTTTTACCCAAGTACCAAATATCGACAAAATTAACACTATTAACTTAAATGATTACATAATGTTTATAAAATGGTAATAAGTGACATGAAAGGAATAATAAACTTAAAAAAGGTTCCTAATCAAGTAGAAATTAGCTTTACTTTATTATTCAGGAGATTAAAGAACGAACGGGTCAAGTCGGACACGAGGTAATGGGCTTCATCTCAATCTTCTTTCATTGAGGCATTTTTAGTTTTATACATGACTTTATTTTATATGGTGTATAAACCCCTTTGACTTTTCATTTTATTCAAAGGGAATATTTTTATACGAAGCATTTTACTAAATGACAAGAAGGAATGTTTTTTTAACATAATCGGTGACAACGACCTTTCCGCCGCCGCAAGTATTATTTGATCTTTGGCTTCCTTAACAAGCCGGGATATTTTTAAAAGGAAAAATAAATACCATATACTCTTTTTTATGTATTTTGGTATTGAAAATGATTTTGACAATGGATTTATTATTTCAATATCTTGAAATGATATTTTATTATTGCAATGTGGAAATTTTATCTTTCCTTTATACTTATGTTATGTTTATGATCATGTTATGGTTTTTGGGAATTATTTATGTATATGGGTGGTTTCGTGATAAACCTAGGGCGGGTGAGCCCGAGATAGCTCTCCAATGCATTGGGTAACGTGATGGAGGTAAACGTGAATGTTTCTCCTAAGAGATTTAGGGAATATACTGTGATAAGTATTCCAAAGTAACTCCCTATGTAGCTGTGATAGCTACAATGTAAGTATGATATGGATGCCACAAGTTACCTTTATGATTTGTGATTTCTATGTTTCATTCATAAATCTTATGATTTCAGGAGGTAAGTAAAAGATTTCATGTAACACCCCAAGATTTTATGAAAAATATTCTTTTTAATTTCATTAATGTCTTGTGTTGTACGCTACACCAAAAGGATCTTGCACAACACACATCCTTGACTTTCCTTGCATTAAACGCAATCGCGACCTTCCTCGATAGCATGTGTAGTACGCAATGCCGAGTTTCACTAAACAATAATATGCTTAAAACTAGCCGTTATGAATAGTAATAACCACTTTTTGAAATTTTGTAATTTTTTTTTAAAATGGACTTCATTTTTGGATTTGGAATATCGAAATTAGATTAGGGTGAAATTTTGGTACATTTCAGATAACTTTCATTTTCTGATGAATAGTGAAAATTACTAAATTTTAATTAAAAACAACTTTTTAAATCGAAATAATTAATAGTGATAAATTATTAATTTGAGTGGTTTTAAAGTATATTTAGAATATATTTTTACAATTTAATACAATGTTGGTCATTGGATGTAATTCTACATTTAAACCAGACATAAACAAGTGTCAATCTTTTGATAGTTATTATCTCTTAAAAACACGCTATTTGTTTTGACGACGGGAATTAATTTTTAAATTAATTGATGTAACTGATATGTTTTGAATTTGGTAAAATAGACATCATTTTTGAATTCATAATATCAAATATAGCTTAGGCCTAATTTTTTGTGTTTTTCTGGAAGCGTTCATTTTTTGATGAATAGTGAAACCACTAAGTGGTAGTTAAAAAACTTAATTTTTCATAAAACATAATTTTACCGCTTCTGTGAGTAGAATTTCGAAAATCCGAGAGACACGGTTAATATCAAGGACTAAAATGTGGTTCAATGAGATGAAAATAATTTTTGGTGAATAGTAACTTTTGACTTTTTTTTACCACGGTTAAAAGTAAATAGGGTAATTAAGGGTAAAAATGATATTATTATTACCCTAACACATGTCTTAATTCTATTGGATAAGTGTAATTCGACCAAAAACATCCTTAGAAATAAAATATGACCATTTAAGCCCACTTGGATTAGATTAGGACATTTATTATTAATTTATTTAAAGAAGGGTTAAAATAGTTAAAATCAAAGTTTAATAAGTAAATAATTTTTAATATAGGATTATACATAAGATAAATTCGACTATAAATATTCATTATAAATCTAAAAAGATTTTCTACATAATGATATTTTATTTATAATTTTTAGACATTAAATAAATTTATTTATTTATGACACAATGATGATGCAGTAATTACCATAATAGTGAAAAATTAGAATAATTGATATTATAAATACCCAAATAAATATAATTTGAGACTTTTTATGAATTCCACTAATTTTCTAGGTTAATATGACATGTTATTATTGATTTAATTAACTTTTTTGGAACTAAGAATTCTGTTATAATTTTTACAAAAATCAATTACTAAATAGTGTCAAAATTGACATAAACTAGTTTTTAAAACAAATATTATATTATTAATTGTTATTTTGTTCCTAAAAATATAAGGTTCGGCAAAATGACTTATATAAGGTTATATATATTAATAATAAACAACTTGGGGTTCTTTTGGCTTGTTATAGTAAGTTTATTAACCTTATAGTGTAAGAACACAAGAAGACACGGTAAAAGTAAAATTATTTAATTTAATGTTAAATCTAAATGATAAGGTTAAAATAGGACCCTAAACTTGTCTAAATTCTATTGGATGAGAGGATTTCGATCCATCCCCACCTTAGCTTCTAAATAAATCAATTTGGAGCTATTTAAAACCGAATATGACTTTATAATAAAATAATATTTTTAGTTTTCCAAAGGAGCCCCTCTCCTCCCTTATAAAAGGGAACCTCCTACCTCTCTTCGTCACACAACTTTGAGCCTTCAAGCTTGGCTAAACCCTGCCAAATTCTATTCTAGACTTCCCTAGAAACATCCTAGAGGTTCTGGTCTTCCTCAAAGACCAATTTTAGTGCCCTAAAAGGAGATCTCAAAGAGGCGCTTCAAAGAAGAGGTAATGTCCGTTACTGATTCTTTCAACTTTATTTCTTCTTCCACTTCTTCTTCTTTGGTTGTTTCATTATGAAGTAATAACATCAGTATCACTCATATACTGATATGTTATTATAAGTATGAAACAACCCTATTTCACCATCTATCCATCCTACGGAAAACGAAATCACCGTGCGTGCGTACGTACGGAATACCGTCTCCACGCCGTGGTGAAATCTATTTTCCACCACCACCTTACTTGGATAGGTATAATGGTGTAAATAATAACTATATATGATTATTTTAAATTGATATTGATTCTGAAATAGTATACATACACTCCAATACAGTCCCACGATCATGAGAACGATATCATCGCTTGTGCGTACATACGGACTACCGTCTCCACGACGCGATGAGATTCATTCTCCACATTAACCATTCATGAATGATTATAAAGTATATATAATAAGTAGTCATGAAATATATGACATAATAATGATACTGGATTTATGTGTATATATATGTATGTCATCTACTTAATTCCATTCAACTCAATAAGGAAACGAAAACAGCGTTCATGCGTACGTATGACCTACCGTCTCCATGAACGGTGTATTTCTTTCCATTTATTGATTTATTATATATATGTATATTCTGAATATATATTATATAAAAATCATGTTTTATATTCTGTAATTAAGTAATCATTATCTAAGTAATCATATGAATAATTACAAGTCGAAACACGGACGACAAATGAAACAATTTTACCCAAAACGCTCTTTAACATGGAATTTACAAAAGAACGGGTAATATAAAGTCATAAGTGAACCATATATGATATCATAACAATTAATATGATTCTGTAATAAGTAAATGACATTATTTGAATCATTATACAGTAGGTTCGGACACTTACGAAGCAAATCGGACCTAAGGTAAGGGAAATATCACAATCTCATTTTTATCCGAGATTGCTTATACTTTGGTATTTACTGGGGTGTATTTTATCATCCACATCCATGTTTCCTCAATATGTAATATTATTTCCATCCACCTACAATTTTTTAAATCCAATTTTACCCTTCGGTGAGGTTTTATTAAAAGATATGAAAGGAATCTTTTGTCATTTTTCGTACGAGGTACTTTTTGACTTTTCCGACAAAAGTACGAGAAGAATGTTTTTTTTAACTTATAGGGCATGAATGGATTTTTAAAACATTATTTCCAAGAAGCTTCCTTTACAGGTTTTCAAGTTTATTTTTAATCAACTTATTTTAGTTTAAAATTGTATGACATGTTAAGAAAGGAAAATGTTTTTGAAGTAGAAAGGATATTTTCCTCAAGAATGGAGTTCAAGTGTTTTCTCAAAATTATTTTCCATCTAAGATAATAAAGGGTTCTGTTTCTATACCTATTGTTACATTGATTTGATTATGTTGTGATGGAATTATTTTTATGAATTCCTTTATCTTATATGAATTGTTTTATGATTTCATGATGTTTAAGATTCCCATATTTATTACATGGGTTATGAAATGATGTATGATTTATGATTTTGTGGCACACATAAGAATGGTATCATTATGAGATGGGTGGGACCTATATATCCCTCCAATGCATTGGGTAAAGATTTTATATCTCATGAGATAGACATGGCTGGAACGGTAGGTTATACCGGTTCAGTAAAACAGGACTGAAACGAGGAGTGAACTCGGTTCAGAAATGGACTCTGTCCACTAAGATAGTCTTGGAAATGAGTCTTGACTAATAAGAAATGATTATCTATGATTATGTGTGTATACCACAAATTTTCATGTTTTATGTTATGATTATTGGGATTCCATTTCACTACTATGATTTATCCCATGTTATGAAATTATGCTCTCTTTTGCAGGTTAAGATTTCCAAAAGTTATGTTCTTATGAATATGATGTGATTGATATTTCTTTTGTTTTCCCTTACTGAGCATTTGATCTCACCCTTTTATGTTTTCTTTTCCCTAGGATATAAATAAAGGTTTTAGGTAAGAAAAAAAAAGGGAACAACTTTATGGGAGATGTTGAAGATCTTTCACCATGATTAGAAGTTTACGTTCCAAGTTTCCAAAGACACTAAACTATTAAGGTCCTTGTGTGTGTGTGTTTGTTATGTAATATGTATTCCGAAAAAGTAATGTAATGTCCTTTTACGTCAAGATTCAGGTCTCTACAGTTGGTATCATAGGAAAGGTTTAGTCAACCTTTTGAAACTAGGATGCGAAAACATTAGTGAGATCCCTAGAGATATTTCTAAGGTATGTCTAGGGATGTCCCTAAGGATAAGTATACATATAGGATATAGTCCTAGAACTACGGTAACGATCTTAGAATTTAACCTAAGATGTTAGATATTGAAGGTAATCCCCCTTTATTATATTTTTTTCCCTGGCGTGATTTTTACCTCTCACACTATTCTTTTTGGGTTTTAGACGATGGCTGGAACCCGAAGGAACCGTGTTGATCAATGTAATGGACAATGCAACGATTGTCCTCCTGAAAAAACAAATGTTAAGGGAGATGGAGTGAAAAATATTATTGTTATACTTACACAAGATATGAATCATTCTGGACTTCCAAATGAGCATAGAAGGGAACAATATTCTACTGAGTCCTTCATGAGGCAACGTCCACCTTCTTTTAGTGGGTCTTCTGATCCACTTGTTGCTGAACAATGGATCAGTACTACTGAAAAGATATTTTCAGTTCTTCAATGTTCTGAGCATGATAAAGTCATCTTAGCAGTGTATCGTTTGGAAGGTGATGTTGATCAATGGTGGAATCTTATTAAGAATACGAGGCAAAGGGATGAAATTGAGTCCATGGAATGGGACGAGTTCAAGAACTTATTTTTCAATAAGTACTTCCCTCGTATTCTTCGAACAAAGATGGAGAAAGAGTTTTTTGAACTAAAGAAAAAGGATGATGAATCTGTTGGTATATACGAAGCGAATTTTACAAGGCTTGCAAGGTATGCATCTGGATTTATCATCCAACCTGAAAGTAAAGTTGATCGATTCTTCAGTGGATTAAAACCAAATCTTTGAAGGGAATTAGCTATAAGAGACTTCAGTAGCTATGAAGAAATTGTGCGTTGTGCTATCAAGGTAGAAATGGAAGTTGGTGTTACTTATCCATCTCATAGTTTTGACAAGAAACGAAAGATGGAGTTCAAGGAGAAATCTCAGAATAATGGTGAAAAGAAGATGAATGTTTCCTTTTGCTCAAAGTGTGGAAAGAAGTATGGTGGAGATTATCTTGAAGGGACAAGTAAATGTTTCAAATGTGGAAAGGAAGGTCATCAGGCATTTGAATGCCGCAATGATGGGAAGAAGATTTCTAATGATGAAAATAAAGGAAGGGATACACAGAATGAACCTACTACACTTCAATGCTTCATGTGCAAGGAAATGGGGCATTATGCTAATAAATTCCCTAATCCAAGGGTTAGTGATGATCGACATGAGCAACCACATAAGGCAAAGGACAAAGGGAAGTCACACGATCACTATTGGCGATGTTGAATATGACAACAATGTGGTGGAATGATTAAGTGTTCATGTAATGGGATTACAAAATAATGTTGTATATAGTATCATGGAATATTGGAATATTTATGTATTGGTATATTGTGGTTTTCAATGGTACCGGTAACCATGGAATGTGATTGAGATATTTTTGGACAAAAAGATGATATGCGCATAATGAAAGGAAAACGAGAAAATGAAATGATTGACCGTATTCATGAGCTCATGACTGATATAAGGAGAAGGTTATATCATGGTTTGAGTATATAGAATTTTTGGATTTTGGTATATGGAAAGAGTTAACTTTTGACTGCATTCATGTTTTCACTAAGGTTCAATGGGTATTCATTATTCAAGATAATACATGATTAAGGTATTCACATGTTTGTAATTTGACCAACAAGACACATCTTATGATATATGGGGATCAACGATGGTATTAAATATCTGGTAATCATTTTCACTATATTATGAGAGTGGACTGTAGTATTATGGATAAGCCTAAAGATTGGAATGGATTATGTTGGACATAAGTTAGTATTGTTTAAGGATAGAAGTTTTTTCGATATTATTGATGGGATGTTATAGTAATATAGTTTTAGAAAAAGGAAAACCTGCAGGACGGGTGACAGCCCATCGCGTCGGACAAGGCCGTGGGAATCGAACCCACAACCGAAGTGCGACTGGCCTTTATCACCTACCACTGGCCTACAGGAAGTCCCTGTTTAGTAGAAACTATTTTTATTTTATTATGCGGTATGATATATGAAGTATAAGTTTATTTTTGGAACCATATACGATTAATCTAACCATAAGATGGACGTATAACTTTTGCTAACCTTTTGTTTGAAAGAGATGGAATGACCCATCATTCTATCAAATGATCTACTAACACATCACGAATAACAAATTCAACTTCATTTCGTTAAGGGATGAAGTGGAAATTGTTCAATTCACGAACAACAGTGAGATTGTACCAAAATCATGTAAGTATTTCTTTTAATTCATCAACTTTAGAGAAATGATCTTGAAAACCAAAAATGTTGTCGTAGTTCCCTTATATCCGATGAATCAGATGGTACCTTAGATCATCACAAATCTATAGCTTTGTGATTGTTGGATTTTTCATAGACATGTTCTCTACCACTCTCCATCAGAACCTGATGGTTAGATTTTTCTTCCATATCCATATTTTCACCTATGTTCTCCTACGTGGAAACCCAGTGATGAGTTAATTTGGGTAACCGTTACATTTCATACTTTAGTTTTTAAATCCATGTTTTGGTATTCCTTTTTACGATGTGGGTTTATATCAAAGAAACTTTCTAATAGTAAACCATTTATAACCCCGACGAATTTCGAGGGCGAAATTCATTTTAAGGGGGGTAGAATGTAACACCCCGAGATTTTATGAAAAATATTCTTTTTAATTTCATTAATGTCTTGTGTTGTACGCTACACCAAAAGGAGCTTTCACAACACACATACTTGACGTTCCTTTCATTAAACGCAATCACGACCTTCCTCGATAGCGTGTGTAGTACGCAATGCCGAGTTTCACTAAACAACGATATGCTTAAAACTATCCGTTATGAATAGTAATAACCACTTTTTGAAATTTTGTAAATTTTATTTTTCAAAATTGACTTCATTTTTTGATTCGGAATATCGAAATTAGCTTAGGGTGAAATTTTGGTACATTTCGGATAACTTTCATTTTCTGATGAATAGTGAAAATTACTAAATTTTAATTAAAAACAACTTTTTTAATCGAAATAATTAATAGTGATAAGTTATTAATTTGAGTGGTTTTAAAGTATATTTATAATATATTTTTACAATTTAATACAATTTTGGTCATTGGATGTAATTCTACATTTAAACCAGACATAAACAAGTGTCAATCTTTTGATAGTTATTATCTCTTAAAAACACGCTATTTGTTTTGACGACGAGAATTAATTTTTAAATTAATTAATGTAACTGATATGTTTTGAATTTGGTAAAATAGACATCATTTTTGAATTCATAATATCAAATATAGCTTAGGCCTAATTTTTTGTATTTTTCTGGAAGCGTTCATTTTTTGATGAATAGTGAAACCACTAAGTGGTAGTTAAAAAACTGAATTTTTCATAAAACTTAATTTTACCGCTTCTGTGAGTGGAATTTAGAAAATCTGAGAGACACGATTAATATCAAGGACTAAAATGTGGTTCAATGAGATGAAAATAATTTTTGGTGAATAGTAACTTTTGACTTTTTTTACCATGGTTAAAAGTAAATAGGGTAATTAAGGGTAAAAATGATATTATTATTACCCTAACACATGTCTTAATTCTATTGTATAAGTGTAATTCGACCAAAAACAACTTTAGGAATAAAATATGACCATTTAAGCCCACTTGGATTAGATTAGGACATTTATTATTAATTTATTTAAAGAAGGGTTAAAATAGTTAAAATCAAAGTTTAATAAGTAAATCATTTTTAATATAGGATTATACATAAGATAAATTAGACTATAAATATTCATTAAAAAGCTAAAAATATTTTCTACATAATTATAATTTATTTATAATTTTTAGACATTAAATAAATTAATTTATTTATGACACAATGATGATGCAGTAATTACCATAATAGTGAAAAATTTGAATAATTGATATTACAAATACAAAAATAAATATAATTTGAGACTTTTTATGAATTACACTAATTTTATAGGTTAATATGACATGTTAGTATTGATTTAATTAACTTTTTTGGAACTAATAATTCTGTTATAATTTCACAAAAATCAATTACTAAATAGTGTCAAAATTGACATAAAATAGTTTTTAAAACAAATATTATATTATTAATTGTTATTTTATTCCTAAAAATCTAAGTTTCGGCCAAATTACTTAGATGAGGTTATATATATTAATAATAAATAACTTTGGGTTCTTTTGGGTTGTTATAGTAAGTTTATTAAACTTATAGTGTAAGAACACAAGAAGACACGGTAAAAGTAAAATTATTTAACTTAATGTTAAATCTAAATGATAAGGTTAAAATAGGACCCTAAACTTGTCTAAATTCTTTTGGATGAGAGGATTTCGATCCATCCCCACCTTAGCTTAGAAATAAATCAATTTGGAGCTATTTAAAACCGAATATGACTTTATAATAAAATAATATTTTTAGTTTTCCAAAGGAGCCCCTCTCCTCCCTTATAAAAGGGCACCTCCTCCCTCTCTTCCTCACACAACTTTGAGCCTTCAAGCTCGTCCAAACCCTACCAAATTCTCTTCTCGACTTCCCTAGCAACATCCTAGAGGTTTTGGTCTTCCTCAAAGACCAATTTTAGTGCCCTAAAAGGAGATCTCAAAGAGGCGCTTCAAAGAGGAGGTAATGTCTGTTACCGATTCTTTCAACTTTATTTCTTCTTCCACTTCTTCTTCTTAGGTTGTTTCATTATGAAGTAATAACATCAGTATCAATCATATACTGATATGTTATTATAAGTATGAAACAACCCTATTTCACCATCTATCCATCCTACGGAAAACAAAATCACCGCACGTGCGTACGTACGGAATACCGTCTCCACGCCGTGGTGAAATCTATTTTACACCAACACCTTACTTGGATAGGTATAATGGTGTAAATAATAACTATATATGATTATTTTAAAGTGATATGGATTCTGAAATAGTAAACATACACTCCAATACAGTCCCACGATCATGAGAACGATATCATCGCTCGTGCGTACGTACGGACTACCGTCTCCACGACGCGATGAGATTCATTCTCCAATTTAACCATTCATGAATGATTATAAAGTATATATAATAAGTAATCATGAAATATATGACATAATAATGATACTGAATTTATGTGTATATATATTTATGTCATCTACTTAATTCCATTCAACTCAATAAGGAAACGAAAACAGCATTCATGCGTACGTACGGCCTACCGTCTCCATGAACGGTGTATTTCTTTCCATTTATTGATTTATTATATATATTTATATTCTGAATATATATTATATATAAATCATGTTTTATATTCTGGAATTAAGTAATCATTATCTAAGTAATCATATGAATAATTACAAGTTGAAACACGGACGACAAATGAAACAATTTTACCCAAAACGCTCTTTAACATGGAATTTACAAAACGAACGGGTAATATAAAGTCATAAGTGAACCATATATGATATCATAACAATTAATATTATTCTTTAATAAGTAAATGACATTATTTAAATCATTATACGGGAGTTTTAGACACTTACGAAGAAAATCGGACCTAAGGTAAGGGAAATATCACAATCTCATTTTTATCCAAGATTGCTTATACTTTGGTATTTACTGGGGTGTATTTTATCATCCACATCCATGTTTCCTCAATATGTAATATTATTTCCATCCACCTACACTTTTTTAAATCCAATTTTACCCTTCGGTGAGGTTTCAGTAAAAGATATGAAAGAAATATTTTGTCGTTTTTCGTACGAGGTACTTTTTGACTTTTCTGACAAAAGTACGAGAAGAATGTTTTTTTAACTTATAGGGAATGAATGGATTTTTAAAACATTATTTCCAAGAAGATTAATTTACAAGTTTTCAAGTTTATTTTTAATCAACATCTTTTAGTTTAAAATTGTATGACATGTTAAAAAAGGAAAAATGTTTTTGAAGTAGAAAGGATATTTTCCTCAAGAATGGAGTTCAAGTGTTTTATCAAAATTATTTTCCTTCTAAGATAATAAAGGGTTCTGTTTCTATCAATATAATTACATTGATTTGATTATGTTGTGATGGAATTATTTTTATGAATTCCTTTATCTTATATGAATTGTTTTATGATTTCATGATGTTTAAGATTCCCATATTTATTACATGGGTTATGAAATGATGTATGATTTATGATTTTGTGGCACACATAAGAATGGTATCATTATGAGATGGGTGGGACCTATATATCCCTCCAATGCATTGGGTAAAGATTTTATATCTCATGAGATAGACATGGCTGGAACGGTAGGTTATACCGGTTCAGTGAAACAGGACTGAAACGAGGAGTGAACTCGGTTCAGAAATGGACTTTGTCCACTAAGATAGTCTTGGAAATGAGTCTTGACTAATAAGAAATGATTTTCTATGATTATGTGTGTATGCCACAAAGTTTCATGTTTTATGTTATGATTATTGGGATTCCATTTCACTACTATGATTTATCCCATGCTATGAAATTATGCTCTCTTTTGCAGGTTAAGATTTCCAAAAGTTATGTTCTTATGAATATGATGTGATTGATATTTATTTTGTTTACCTGTACTGAGCATTTGAGCTCACCCTTTTATGTTTTCTTTTCCCCAGGATATAAAGAAAGGTTTTAGGTAATAAAAAAAAGGGAAGATCTTTATGGGAGATGTTGAAGATCTTTTACCATGATTAGAAGTTTACGTTCCGAGTTTCCAAAGACACTAAACTATTACGGTCCTTGTGTGTGTGTTTTTGTTATGTAATAAGTATTCCAAAAAAGTAATGTAATGTCCTTGTACGTCAAGCTTTGGGTCTCTACATTTCATTTTTTGAATGAATTTATGAACAAATGTTTTCATTCTTTGATTTATAACCCTTACTGAGCTTTTTATGCTCATCCCAAGATTGAAATGTTTTCAAAGGACTTAAAGGTGAATAGGGTCAAGGATGGGATTAAGGAAAAGTCATACTGTCTAAAACATGGATCTAGACAAGACTCTTTTTTTAAGATTTCATGTTTTGTAAAAAAAATGGAAACTGTGTAGAAATGTCTACTTTGTAATTTTTGAGATGTAATGTAATTGTTATGCCTAATTCTCTAAATCTCTAAACCAGAAAAGATCCTCAATGTGAATTATCAATTTAATTCAATATTATGAAATGTTTAAGGCCGAGTCTTTATAGTTGGTATCAAAGGTCGGTTTAGATAACTTTAGGAGTTAGGATATTTTTAAATTAATATCCATAAAGTAATTTATGTTAATATTGATATCCCATAGCATTTAAAGATTACCATGTTTCTTTGCCTAAGATATTTATTTGTTTAGAATGGTTTTCCACAGAGGAAACATGGCAGCCATGTTGGGATGACATCAGGAGGAAGACAACCTTCCAAATCAGAAACCTGAGATGTTTGGAATCAGAACTAAATAGTTTGTTGCAGTGATGGCACAGTTGACTCAGGCTATAAATTGTGGTGGTATCCATGTACGAGATTATCCAGATCAACCACAGAGGAACATGTCAGTATTGGAGCATTTCATTAGGCACCATCCCCCATCATTTAGAGGATAATTTGATCCGGTTCTAGCTGGAGGGTGGATTAAAGCACTGGAAAAGATTTTCGATGTCATGGGTTGTTTAGAACATCAAAAGCTTACTCTTGTTGTTTACCGTTTTGAAGGTGAATCTGATCAGTGGTGGTCGATGGTGAAAAATATCAGGGATAGTGAGGAGATTGATGCTCTTGATGGGGATGAATTCAAATGTATGTTTCTGGAGAAATATTTTCCTAAGGTGGTTCGTCTTAGGATGGAAAAACAATTCCTGGAATTGAGGAAGGAGGATGACTCAGTGGCTGCTTATGAAGAAAAATTCACTCTAATGGCAAGGTATGCTTTAAATTTCATATGAGATCTTGATAGTAAAATCAACTATTTTTACTCAGGATTAAAGCCAAAGTATCGAAGGGATTTAGCTTCTCGTGAGTTCAAAAGTTATGAAAAACTTGTTCGTTATGCGGAGAAGGTGGAAATGGAGTTTTCCAATGATTAGGTATTCTTTGAAAAACAAAAAAATAAGAGGTTGAGGTGGCAGTAAAAAGGGAAGAACTCTTCAAAAAAGTATAATGGTAAGAAACATAAGTTTACAGTTTGTGAAAATTGTGGTAAAAAGTATGCTGGGGAATGTCTTTTGAATTCTGGTAAGTGCTACCGATGTGGTAAAATGGGACATAAGGCCTGTAATTGCACTAAAAAAGAACAGGGTAATGGTAAGACAAAATCTGATTTACAATTAGTAAATGTTTTAAGTGCAATAAAATGGGTCATTATGCAAATGAGTGTCCGACAAAGAGCTCGAGTGATGGGAAGTAGTCAGAATACAAGCAGAAAGGGGTGGTGAAATCCTTTGCAACTACATCAGCAGATGTTGGGCCATCAAATGAATTAGTATCAGGTACATTGTTTGTTTGTTCAGATTATGTCAATGTGTTGTTTGATTCAGGGTCTACACATTCATTCATTTCTGAAAAGTTTTCTAGTAAATTGGAAATTCCATCTCATGATATGAATACTGAACTTACGGTAAAAACACCTAGAGGAAATGTTGAGACAAAATGAAAACATAAGAACATTCTTGTCCTTGTGTGCGGAAAGAATCTACCTGCAAACCTTATTGTTTTGCCTCTAGTAGAGTTTGATGTTATATTGGGCATGGATTAGCTTTCTGTTTATCATGATAAGATTAACCGCAGAGCCAAAGAGGTTTATTTTCAGAATGATTTTTAGTTTTTTTACAAGAATGAACCCTTGCTTTTGATAACATATCAGGAAGTTGAAAAACTGGTAAAATATGGAAATGAATGTTACCTTGCACATATTGTTGAAAACAAAGGAACTGTTCAGATTAATGATGTGCCAGTGGTAAATGAGTACCTTGATGTTTTTCCTGATGAGTTGCCTGGTATTATACCTGATCAGGAAGTTGAATTTACTGTTGACTTAGTTCCTGATGCTAATCCAATTTCAAAACCCCCTTATCGAATGACTCAAATTGAACTTTTAGAGTTAAAGAAGCAATTGCAGGAGTTATTAGATAAAGGTTTCATTCGACCTAGCACATCACCATGGGGTGCTCCTGTCTTGTTTGTTAAAAAGAAAGATGGTTCAATGAGACTTTGCATTGATTATAGATCATTGAATACCATCACTATTAAGAATAAGTATCCTTTTCCTTATATCAATGATTTGTTTGATCAGCTCCAGGGAGCTCAATATTTTTCAAAGATTAACTTGAGGTCAGGGTACCATCAGTTGAAATTAAAGGAAGAAGACGTTCTGAAGACCATGTTTTGTACTAGATATGGCCATTATGAATTTGTAGTTATGCATTTTGGGTTAACCAATGCACCTGCTGTATTCATGGATCTTATGAATAGAATTTTCCGAGAGTTCTTGGATAAGTTTGTGGTTGTGTTCATTGATGATATTTTGGTTTATTCAAAAAGTAAAGAGGAGCATGGAATTAATTTAAGGGTTGTCTTGAAAACCTTAAAAGAAAAGAAATTATTTGGGAAATTCCGTAAGTGTGAGTTTTGGTTACAACAAATTTATTTCCTTGGTCACATTATTTCAAAAAATGGCATAACTTTTGATCCTGTAAAAACAAAAGTTGTTGAATAATGGAAAAGACCAACAAATATAACCGAGATTCATAGTTTTCTTGGTTTGGCAGGTTATTACCAGATTTTTGTTGAAAATTGTTCCCAGTTATCTAGTCCAATGACTAAGTTAACTCGAAAAGGTGTTAAGTTCATCTGGACAAAATAATGTGATGATTGTTTTCAGGAATTTAAAAGAAGATTGGTGAATGCTCCAGTTTTTACACTTCCTTCCAGAAATGGTGAGTTTGTTATCTACAGTGATGCTTCGTTGAAAGGATTAGGTTGCGTCCTAATGCAAAATGATCAGGTAATTGATTATGATTCACGTAAGTTGAAACCACATGAGTTAAATTACCCTTCACATGATTTGGAATTAGCTGCTATTGTTTTTTCTTTAAAAATTTGGAGGCATCATTTGTATGGAGTGATGTGTGAAATATATACTGATCACAAAAGTTTAAAGTATATATTCACTTAGAAATAATTGAACATGAGACACAGGACGTGGCTAGAATTAATCAAGGATTATTATTGAACGATCCATTACCATCTGGGAAAAGCAAATAAAGTGGTTGATGCTTTGATTCAGAAAAGTAATGTCTCATTAGCCATGCTACGTTTGGAACAAGATCCTTTGGTTTTTGATTTAATGAAAGTTTTCATAGAAGTTGTTGGTGCAGGAAATTATTCTGTTTTGTTTCAAGTGTCAGTGAGATCATCTCTATCGAACAGAATAAATAAAGCACAGAAGGAAGACAATGAGTTGCAGAAAAAGGTAGAGTTGGTTCAAAAGGGTAAGTTTCCTGAATTTAACATTGTTAATTATTGTGTTTTGAGGCTTGGAAAGAGATTATGTGTGCCTTTTGATTCACAATTGAAGAATGAGTTGTTATGTGAAGCTCATAGTTCTCCGTTTTCAGTTTATCCTGGCAGTACTAAGATGTACAGATATAATGACCCATACTTTACGTACATTTTTAGTACTTCAAAATTTAATTACACTTATTACAACATATAACAAAACCATTAAAGGACTGTATAGGTATAGTGTCTTTAGAAACTGGGAAACATAAACAACTGGTTCGTAAAGTGTCTACACTGTCTCCCATTTATTTCATCATATCTATAGTCCCTTTTTGAATATCTTACTTAATAACCTTCTTCCTGACCTAGGGAAAGAAAGCATACAAAAGGGTGAGCTCAAATGCTCAGTAAGGGTAGACAAAAGAAATATCAATCACATCATATTCATAAGAACATAACATTTTGGAAATCTTACCCTGCAAAAGAGATCATAATTTCATAACATGGAATAAATCATGGTAGTGAAATGTAATAACAATAATCATAACTTAAAACCTGAAGCTTTGTGGCATACACACATAATCATATAGAATCATTTCTTATTAGTCAAGACTCATTTCCAAGACTATCTTAGTGGACAAAGTCCATTTTTGAACCGAGTTCATTCCTCGTTTCAGTCCTGTTTCACTAAACCGGTTTAACCTGCCGTTCCAGCCATGTCTATCTCATGAGATATAAAATATTTACCCAATTCATTGTAGGGAGATATAGGTCCCACCCATCTCATAATGTTACCATTCTTATGTGTGCCACAAAATCATAAACCATATATCATAGCATAACCCATGTAATAAAAATGGGATTCTTAAATATCGTGACATCATAAAACAATTCATATAAGATAAAAGAATTCATAAAAATAATTCCATCACAACATAATCAAATCAATGTAATAATAGGCATAGAAACAGAACCCTTTATTATCTTAGATGGAAAATAATTTGGATAAAACACTTGAACTCCATTCTTGAAGAAAATATCCTTTCTACTTCAAAAACACTTTTCCTTTCTTAACAATTCATACAATTCTAAACTAAAAGAAGTTGATTAAAAATAAACATGAAAACTTGTAAATGAAACTTCTTGGAAATAATGTTTTAAAAATCCATTCATGCCGTATAAGTTAAAAAAACATTCTTCTCGTACTTTTATCGGAAAAGTCAAAAAGTACCTCGTAAGAAAAACGACAAAAGATTCCTTTCATATATTTTACTAAAAACTCACTGAAGGGTAAAATTGGATTTAAAAAATTGTAGGTGGATGGAAATAATATTACATTTTTAGGAAACATGGATGTGGATGATAAATTACACCCCAGTAAATTCCAAAGTATAAACAATCTCGGATAAAAATGAGATTGTGATATTTCCCTTACCTTAGGTCTGATTTGCTTTGTAAGTGTCTGAACCTCCTGTATAATGATTTAAATAATTTCATTGACTTATTCCAGAATCATACTCATTGTTATGATATCATATATGGTCATATTCTTAGCTTATTATTAGTAATATTTCATTGCTACTTGTTATTCGGGTGTTTATTACTTTTTGTTCTTATGCGTGTTTTGTCGAATAAATTCTTATTCTTCCTTTTAGGTTATAGATACCTCATTTAAAGAATGTTATTAGTCTAATATATATCATATTTATTCACTCAATTCATTTATGTAATCATTATGCAATGAAAATCATGTAGAACGAGTCGCATCACATCGTGGAGACGGTATTCCGTACGTACGCACGAGCGATGATATCGTTCCCATGATCGTGTAATTATATTGGATTGTATGTATACTATTTCAGAATCAATATCACTTTACAATAATCATATATATTCATTCTTTACACCATTATACCCATCCAAGTAAGGTGTTGGTGTAAAATAGATTACACCACGACATGGAGACGGTATTCCAAACGTACGCACGCACGGTGATTTCGTTTTCCGTAGGATGGATAGATGGTGAAATATGGTTGTTTAATACTTATAATAACATATCAGTATATTATTGATACTGATGTTATTAATTCATAATTAAACAACTAAAGAAGAAGAAGTAGATGAAGAAATAAAGTTGAAAGAATTGGTAACGGACATTACCTCTTCTTTGAAGCGCTTCTTTGAGATCTCCTTTTAGGGCACTAAAATTGGTCTTTGAAGAAGACCAGGACCTCTAGGGTGTTTCTAGGGAAGTGGAGATGAGAAATTGGCAGGGTTTGGCTGAGCTTGAAGGCTCAAAGTGGTGTGAGGAAGAGAGGGAGGAGGTGCCCTTTTATAAGGGAGGAGAGGGGCACCTTTGGAAAAACTAAAAATATTATTTTATTATAAAGCCATATTCGGTTTTAAATAGCTCCAAATTGATTTATTTAGAAGCTAAGGTGGGGATGGGTCGAAATACTCTCATCAAATAGAATTTTGAAAAGTTGAGTTTACTATTTTAACCTTATCATTTAGATTTAACTTTAAGTTAAATAATTTTACTTTTACCGTGTCTTTTTGTGTTCCTACACTATAAGGTTAATAAACTTACTATAACAAGCCAAACGAACCCCAATTTTTTTTTATTAATATATATAACCTTATCTAAGTCATTTGGAAGAACCTTATATTTTTAGGAATAAAATAACAATTAATAATATAATATTTTTTTTAAAAACTATTTTATGTCACTTTTTACACTATTTAGTAATTGATTTTTGTAAAAATCATAACAGAATGATTAGTTCTAAAAAAGTAAATTAAATCAGTACTAACATGTCATATTAACCTATAAAATTATTTTAATTCATAAAAAGTCTCTAATTACTTTTATTTGGGTATTTAAAACATTAATTATGTCAATATTTCATTAATAAGATAATTACTGCATCATATTTGTGTCATAAATAAATTACATTATTTAATGTCTAAAAATTACAAATAAAATACCATTATGTAGGAAATATTTTTAGCTTTATAATTAATATTTATAGTCGAATTTATATTATGTATAAAACTATATTAAAAATTATTTACTTATTAAACGTTGATTTTAACTATTTTAACCCTACTTTAAATAAATTAATAATAAATGTCCTAATCTAATCCAAGTGGGCCTAAATGGTCATATTGTATTCCTAAGGTTTTTTTGGTATAATTACACTTATCCAATAGAATTAGAACATGTGTTAGGGTAAGAATAATATCATTTTTACCCTTAATTACCCTATTTACTTTTAACTGTGGTAAATAAAAGTAAAAAGTTACTATTCAACAAAAATTATTTTCATCTCATTGAACCACATTTTACTTACTGACATCAACCGTGTCTCTCAGATTTTTGAAATTTCACTCACAGAAGTGGTAAAATTAAGTTTTATGTAAATTTGCAAATTCTCCAAGGAGGTGGGTAAAAGACGGTGAAAAGTTCAATAAAATTTTTATATGTCTAAAATTATTATAAAATTATTCCAATGAATTAAATTGAACTTATATAGGTATTATGTATAAATTTTGACCTAAAATAAATTTAAATAAAATATATAATTATTTAAATAAAAAGTCAGTTTTTAAATAGTAACCCAATGTTTTCACTATTCATCAAAAAATTAAAGTTTCCAGAAAAATACCAAAATTTCACCCTAGGCTAATTTCAATATTCCGAATCCAAAAATGAAGTTCATTTTGAAAAATAAAATTTAAAAAATTTCAAAAAGTGTTTATTACTATTCATAACGGCTAGTTTTAATAATATTTTAATAACATATCGTTGTTTAGTGAACCTTGGTATTTCGTACGACGCAAGCTATCAAGGAAGGTCACAATTGCGTGTAAAGCAAGCCAAGCTAGTGTTGTGTGTAGTGAAAGATTCCTTTGATGATTTATATAAAATAAAAACAAAATATTTCTTATAAAAGTCTCAGGTGTTACATTCTACCCCCCTTAAAATGAATTTCACCCTCGAAATTCATCACTTGTAACAAACAGATGAGGATACTTCTCCCTCATCATATCCTCAAGCTCCCATGTAGCTTTTTCTAATTGGTGGTTCCTCCATAAAACTTTCACCAAGCAAGTGGTCTTGTTCCGTTGGACTTTTTCACTACGATCGAGAATCTCTATCGGTTGTTCTTCATAAGAAAGATATTGTTCTAGCAGTACAACTTCTGAGATGAGTACATGTGAAGGATCAGGTATGTACTTTCTCAGGATATATACATGAAACACATCGTGAACTTGAGAGAGATTCAGTGGAACCACTAATCGGTAATCTACCTTCCCAACACGATCTAGTATTTCGAAAGGACTGATATACCTAGGTCTCAGCTTTCCCTTCTTTCCAAATCTCATTACTCTCTTCCAAGGAGATATTCGTAAGAACACTTTACCACCCACTCCAAACTCTAAGTCTTTTCTTCGGTTGTCGGCATAACTTTTTTGTCGACTCTGAGCTGCTCTTGTGTGTTGTTGAATAGATCGGACCTTTTCTGCCATCTCATCAACAAGATCAGGTCCTAATAGCTTTCTTTCCCCAACTTCATCCCAGCAAGTTGGAGTCCTCCATTTATTTCTATAGAGAGATTCATAAGGAGCCATCTGAATACTGGAGTGAAAGTTATTCTTATAAGAAAATTCCACCAAAGGTAGGTGTTGATCCCAACCACCTTTTAAATCCATAGAGCAAGCTCTCAACATATCTTCTAGAGTTTGAATTGTCCTCTCAGACTGACCGTCTATCTGAGGATGATAAGCAGTGCTGAAACTCAACTCTGTATCCAGAGTATGCTGAAGACTTCACTAGAACTTTGAGGTAAACCTCGAATCCCGATCAGATATAATAGAAAGTGGTACTCCATGCAATCTTACCACATCCTTTACAT
Organism: Viscum album; assembly: GCA_963277665.1. Classification (NCBI taxonomy): domain Eukaryota; kingdom Viridiplantae; phylum Streptophyta; class Magnoliopsida; order Santalales; family Viscaceae; genus Viscum; species Viscum album. The sequence continues at coordinate 451,271,166 of OY728119.1, forward strand.
ATATTCTGGCAAGCTGATTAAGAGAGAAATGCTCTCTAATATCAATGAAGTGTGCAGACTTTGTAAGACGATCAACTATAACCCAGATAGCATTATTGCCTTTGGATGTTTTAGGAAGTCCTGTGACAAAGTCCATAGTGATGTTTTCCCATTTCCATTCGGATATGGGTAATGGTTGTAACATCCCCTTAGACCTCTATCTCTCAGCTTTAACTTGCTGACAAACCAAGCATCGAGAGACATATTCAGCAACATCTCTTTTCATGCCATCCCACCAGAAGTACTCTTTCAGGTCCCTATACATCTTCGTGCTTCCAAGATGAATAGAGAATTAAGAACTATGAGCCTCATCCAGTAGCTCCTTCTTTAATTCGGGGATGGGAGGAACACAAAACTGATTCCTGAACTTTATTATCCAATCACAATCAAGGTTGAATTCAGGAACATTTCCTACCTTCTTTTGTAACTCTACATCTTCTTTCTATGCCTCTTTAATCTTAACATGTATATATGGTTGAACATTCATTTGAGAAAGATACGATTTTTCCCCATTCATTATAATTCCAAGATCCATCCTTTTAAAAACCATAAATATTGGATCTTTTGTGATCCTCATCATGGATAAACTGGCATGGTCTTGTCGACTTAATACATCTGCCACCTTGTTTGCTTTCCCAGGGTGGTAATGAATTGAGCAGTCATAATCCTTAATCAGCTCCAACCATCTTCTTTGGCACATATTCAGCTCCTTTTGTGTGAAGATATACTTTAAACTTTTATGATCAATATAAATGCCACATGTTTCTCCATAAAGATAATGCCTCCAAATCTTTAATGCAAAGATTACCGCAGCTAACTCCAAATCATGAGCTGGGTAATTTTGCTTATGGATTTTCAACTTTCGTGAGGCATAAGCTATCACCATATCATTTTTCATAAGAACATACCCCAATCCCTTCTCGGATGCATCACTGTGGATCACAAACCTTTCTCCACTACAAGGCAGTGTGAGCACAGGTGCACTGGATAACCTTCTTTTCAACTCCTTGAAATTCTCTTCACATTCCTCCATCCAAACAAACTTAACTCCTTTCCGAGTCAACCTGGTGAGTGGATTAGATAATCGTGAAAAATATTTCACAAAACATCGATAATATCCAGCCAAACCAAGAAAACTTCGGATCTCAGTTACTGTTGTTGGTCTCGACCATCTTTCGATAACCTCTGTTTTTGCTGGATCCACAGATATCCCTTCTTTTGAGATTATGTGACCCAAAAATGAAACTTTTTGAAGCCAAAATTCACACTTGGTAAATTTGGAATAAAGCTTCTCCTTTCTCAGGGTCTTCAATATAATTCTCAAGTGATCTTCATGTTCTTCATTTCTCTTTGAATATACAATAATATCATCTATAAAGACTACCAAAAACTGATCAAGATAGTCTCTAAAGACTCTATTCATCAGATCCATGAAGATAGAAGGGGCATTAGTAAGACCAAATGGCATCACTAAAAATTCATAGTGTTCATACCTTGTACGGAAAGCTATCTATGGTATATCCTCCCTTTTGACCCTTAATTGCTGATACCCTAAATGAAGATCAATCTTTGAAAAGTATTGAGCTCTGCATAGTTGGTCAAATAATTCATCAATGCGCGGGAGAGGATATTTGTTCTTGATAGTGATCTTGTTAAGTTCTCAATAATCAATGCAGAGTCTCATTGATCCATATTTCTTCTTAACAAACAGAACAGGTGCTCCCCAAGGTGACTCACTAGGGCGTATGAACCCCTTATCAAGATTCTCTTGGAGTTGCTTCTTTAATTCTTGCAACTCAATTGGGGCCATTCTATAAGGTTTCTTTGAAATAGGTAAAGCACCCGGTACGAGTTCTATTGAAAACTCAACTTCACGATTTGGTGGAAGACCTGGAAATTCCTCCGGAAAGACATCATCAAACTCCAGTAAAATGGGAATATTCTTAATCGTGAGTTTCTCACCAAACATTTGAGATAAATAACCTTCATTTAGTGGAATCAATACCCATAAGATGGAAGAAATTTCCACTGGAAGGTTATGTTCATCCTTACATCGATAGACGATCAATGATTGATCTGGAATATGAAAGGTGACTTCCCTTTTTGGAAATTGATATGAGATCCATATAGAGAAAGCCAATCCATGCCAAGAATCACATCAAATTCCACTATAGGGAGGATCACAAGATTTGTAGGAAGCACTTTCCCACAAACTTCAATCAGAGAAGAATTATAAACTTTTGATGCGACTGGTGTGCCATTAGGGGTTGTCACAGCTAACTCAACATCTAATTGTTGAGGTAATACGGTGATACCCTTAGAAAATTCTTCAGAAATAAAAGAGTGGGTGGATCCATAATCAAATAAAACATTTTCTACTTTAGAGTAAATGGTAAGTGTACCTTTCACCACTTCGTTATCGTACTCCACATTGCTGATAGAAATTGCATGTGACTTTCCTTTGTCTTTAGCCTTAAGAGTTTGTTGACGTCAATCATCATCAACAACCCTTGGATTAGGGCATTGATTGGCATAATGCCCCATTTCCTTGCACTTGTAACATTGAAGTGTAGGAGGTGCACTCTGTGTAGCCTTTTCATTGTTCACATCACTAGACATCTTCTTCCCATCATTGTGGCATTCAAATTCACGATGACCTTCCTTTCCACATTTGAAACATTTACTTGTCCCTTTAAGACAACTCCCTCCATGTTTCTTTCCACACTTTGAGCATAAGGGAAAACTCATCTTCTTTTCAGTGTGATCTTTAGATTTTCCTTTGAATTCCATTTTCCTCTTCTTATCAAACCCATATGACTGATGGGTTACTCCAATCTCCATCTCAACTTTGAGAGCACATCGAACGATTTCCTCGTATCTATTGAAGTCCCTTATGGCTAAAGCCCTTCGAAGACTTTTTTTAAGCCACTAAAGAATCGATCGATCTTACTCTCAGGTTGGATAATAATACCAGAAGCGTACCTTGCAAGTCTTGTAAAATTTTCTTCATAGGTACCAATAGATTCATCATCCTTTTGCTTTAGTTCAAGAAACTCCTTCTCCATCTTTGTTCGGAGAATACGAGGGAAGTACTTATTGAAAAATAAGTTCTTGAACTCATCCCATTCCATGGACTCAATTTCATCTCTTGGCCTCGTATTCTTGATAAGATTCCACCATTGATCAGCATCACCTTTCAAATGATACCCTGCTAAGATGAATTTATCATGTTCAGAACATTGAAGAACTGAAAATATCTTTTCAGCAGTACTGATCCATTTTTCAGCAACTAATGGATCAGTAGACCCGCTGAATGAAGGTGGACGCTGTCTCATGAAGGATTCAACAGAATGTTGATCCTTCCTTTGCTCGTTTGGAAGTCCTGCATGATTCATTGCTTGAGAAAGTTGTGTGAGCATGGCTAAAAGATTTTTCATTCCAGCTCCCATAACGTTTGGTTGCTCAGGGGGACAATCATTGCATTTACCATCGCATTCTGCATTAACACAGTTCCTTCAGGTTCCATCCATTGACTAAAACCAAGAAGAATAGTGTGAACAAAACTGATTATAATAGGAAAACCACATTATCAAGAATAAAATTTCACAATTAAGGTCTTATCCTAGGTTATTCATGGCCATTTCTAAAACACTAAGATTGTGTTCTATGCTTAGACTTATCCTCAGGATTATTACTAAGGCTTTCACATCCTACTTTCCAAAGGTTGACAATACCTTTCCTCTGATACCAACTATAACGACCCATACTTTACATAAATTGTTAGTACTTCAAAATTTAAGTACACTTATTAAAACATATAACAAAACCATGAAAGGACCGTATAGTTATAGTGTCTTTAGAAATTGGGAAACATAAACAACTGGTTCATAAAGCATCTACACTGTCTCCCATTTATTTCATCATATCTATAGTTCCTTTTGGTATATATTACTTAATAACCTTCTTCCTGACCTGGGGAAAGAAAACATACAAAAGGGTGATCTCAAATGCTCAGTAAGGGTAAAAAAAAGAAATATCAATCACATCATATTCATAAGAACATAACATTTTGAAAATCTTACCCTGCAAAAGAGATAATAATTTCATAACATGGGATAAATCATGGTAGTGAAATGTAATCACAATAATCATAACTTAAAACATGAAGCTTTGTGGAATACACACATAATCATAGAGAATCATTTCTTATTAGTCAAGACTCATTTCCAAGACTATCTTAGTGAACAAAGTCCATTTATGAACTGAGTTCATTCCTTGTTTCAGTCCTGTTTCATTGAACCGGTTTAACCTTCCGTTCCATCCATGTCTATCTCATGAGATATAAAATCTTTACCCAATGCATTGTAGGGAGATATAGGTCCCACCCATCTCATAATGATACCATTCTTATGTGTGCCACAAAATCATAAACCATGCATCATAGCATAACCCATGTAATAAAAATGGGATTCTTAAACATCGTGACATCATAAAACAATTCATATAAGATAAAGTAATTCATAAAAATAATTCCATCACAACATAATAAAATCAATGTAATAATAGGTATAGAAATAGAACCCTTTATTATCTTAGATGGAAAATAATTTTGATAAAACACTTGAACTCCATTCTTGAGGAAAATATCCTTTCTACTTCAAAAACACTTTTCCTTTCTTAACATGTCATACAATTCTAAACTAATAGAAGTTGATTAAAAATAAACATGAAAACTTTTAAAGGAAACTTCTTGGAAATAATGTTTTAAAAATCCATTCATTCCGTATAAGTTAATAAAACATTCTTCTCGTACTTTTGTCGGAAAAGTCAAAAAGTACCTCGTACGAAAAACGACAAAAGATTCCTTTCATATCTTTTACTAAAAACTCACCGAAGGGTAAAATTGGATTTAAAAAATTGTAGGTGGATGGAAATAATATTACATATTGAGGAAACATGGATGTGGATGATAAAATACACCCTTGTAAATTCCAAAGTATAAATAATCTCGGATAAAAATGAGATTGTGATATTTCCCTTACCTTAGGTCCGATTTGCTTCGTAAGTGCCCGAAACTCCTGTATAATGATTTAAATAATGTCATTGACTTATTCCAGAATCATAATCATTGTTATGATATCATATATGGTCATATTCTTAGCTTATTATTAGTAATATTTCATTGCTACTTGTTATTCGGGTGTTTATTACTTTTTGTTCTTATGCGTGTTTTGTCAAATAAATTCTTATTCTTATTTTTAGGTTATAGATACATCATTTACATAATGGTATTAGTGTAATATATATCATATTTATTCACTCAATTCATTTATTTAATCATTATGTAATGAAAATCATGTAGAATGAGTCGCATCACATCGTGGAGATGGTATTCCGTACATACGCACGAGCGATGATATCGTTCCCATGATCGTGGAATTTTATTGGAGTGTATGTATACTATTTAATAATCAATATCACTTTAAAATAATCATATATATTCATTCTTTACACCATTATACCCATCCAAGTAAGGTGGTGGTGGAAAATAGATTACACCATGGCGTGAAGATGGTATTCTGTACGTACACACGCGCGGTGATTTTGTTTTCTGTAGGATGGATAGATGGTTAAATAGGGTTGTTTAATACTTATAATAACATATCAGTATATGAGTGATAATTATGTTATTAATTAATAATGAAACAACTAAATAAGAAGAAGTGTAAGAAGAAATAAAGTTGAAAGAATCGGTGACGGACATTACCTCTTCTTTGAAGCGCTTCTTTGAGACCTCCTTTTAGGGCACTAAAATTGGTCTTTGAAGAATACCATGACCTCTAGGATGTTTATAGGGAAGTGGAGAGGATAAATTGGTAGGGTTTGGCCGAGCTTGAAGGCTCAAAGTGGTTTGAGGAAGAGAGGGAGGAGGTGCCCTTTTATAAGGGAGGAGAGGGGCACCTTTGGAAAAACTAAAAATATTATTTTATTATAAAGCCATATTCGGTTTTAAATAGCTCCAAATTGATTTATTTAAAAGCTAAGGCGGGGATGGGTCGAAATCCTCTCATCAAATAGAATTTGGACAAGTTTAGTTTACTATTTTAACCTTATAATTTAGATTTAACTTTAAGTTAGATAATTTTACTTTTACCGTGTCTTTTTGTGTTCTTACACTATAAGGTTAATAAACTTACAATAACAAGCCAAACGAACCCCAAGTTATTTATTATTAATATATATAACCTTATATAAGTCATTTGGCCGAACCTTAGATTTTTAGGAATAAAATAAAAATTAATAATATAATATTTGTTTTAAAAACTATTTTATGTCAATTTTGACACTATTTAGTAATTGATTTTTGTAAAAATCATAACAGAATGATTAGTTCAAAAAACGTTACTTAAATAAATAATAACATGTCATATTAACCTAGAAAATTAGTTTAATTCATAAAAAGTTTCAAATTACATTTATTTGGGAATTTATAACATCAATTAGGTCAATATTTCATTATTAAGATAATTACTGCATCATCTTTGTGTCATAAATAAATTAAATTATATAATGTCTAAAAATTAAAAATAAAATACAATTATGTGGGAAATATTTTTATCTTTATAATGAATATTTATAGTCGAATTTATCTTATGAATAACCCTATATTAAAAATTATTTACTTATTAAACATTGATTTTAACTATTTTAACCCTTCTTTAAATAAATTAATAATAAATGTCCTAATCTAATCCAAGTGGGCCTAAATGGTAATATTGTATTCCTAAGGTTGTTTTTGGTCTAATGACACTTATCCAATAGAATTAGGACATGTTTTAGGGTAATAATAATATCATTTTTACCCTTAATTACCCTATTTACTTTTAACCGTGGTAAATAAAAGTAAAAAGTTACTATTCACCAAAAATTATTTTCATCTCATTGAACCACATTTTACTTACTGACATCAACCGTGTCTCTCGGATTTTTTAAATTCCACTCACAGAAGTGGGAAAATTAAATTTTATGTAAATTTGCAAATTCTCCTAGGAGGTGGGTAAAAGACGGTGAAAAGTTCAATAAAATTTTTATATATCTAAAAGTATTATAAAATTACTCCAGCGAATTACATTGAACTTATATAGGTATTATGTATCAATTTTTACCTAAAATAAATTTAAATAAAATAAATAATTATTTAAATAAAAAATTGGTTTTTAAATAGTAACCCAATGTTTTCACTATTCATCAAAAATTGAAAGTTTTTAGAAAAATACAAAAATTTCACCCTATGCTAATTTCAATATTCTGAATCTAAAAATGAAGTCCATTTTGAAAAATAAAATTTACAAAATTTTGAAAAGTGGTCATTACTATTCATATCAGCTAGTTTTAATAATATTTTAATAGCATATCGTTATTTAGTGAAACTTGGTATTGCGTACGACACAAGCTATCAAGGAAGGTCGTGATTGCGTGTAAAGCAAGCCAAGATAGTGTTGTGTTTAGTGAAAGATTCCTTTAATGATTTATATAAAATAAAAACAAAATATTTCTTATAAAAGTCTCGGGTGTTACAACAGAGATCTTCGGGAGTAATACTGGTGGGATGGAATGAAAAGTGATATTGCTGATTTTACTGTGAAGTGTTTGACTTGTCAACATGTTAAAGAAGAGTGAAAGTTACCGAATATAATTCTTTATCCTCTACCAGTGCCAGAGTGGAAATGGGAAAATATATCCATGGACTTTGTTGTGGGATTACCAAAGACATCTCGAGGTAATAATGCAATCTGGGTTATAGTTGACTGATTGACTAAATCTGATCATTTCCTTCCTATTAGAGATACTTAGTCTCTCGATCAACTTGCTTGGTTGTATGTTAAAGAGATAATCAGGTTGCATGTAGTTCCCCTCTCCATTGTATCTGATCGTGATCCTAGTTTCACTTCTAACTTTTGGAAAGGACTTCAGAAGTCATTGGGTACTGAATTAAATTTTAGTACATCTTTTCATACTCAATCAGATGGGCAGTCAAAATGATCAATTCAGACCTTGGAGGATATGTTACGTGCTTGCTCGATGGACTACCAGGGAAGTTGGGACCAACATCTTTCTTTGGTTGAATTTTCTTATAATACAGTTTTCATTCTAGTATACATATGGCTCTATTTGAGGCATTGTATGGAAAGCGTTGTTGAACTACATCTTTTTGGGATGAAGTAGGTGAAAGAAAGCTGATGGGGCCAGAATTGTTAGAAGAGATGGCAGAGAAAGTTCAGTTAATTCAGAATCACATGAGAACAGCTCAGAGCAGACAGAAAAGTTATGCAGATAACCGGAGGAAGGATCTTTCTATTGAGGCAGGTGATCATGTCTTTCTAAAAGTTTCTCCTTGGAAAAGTGTGATGCATTTTGGTGAGAAGGGAAAGTTGAGTCCAAGGTTCATTGGACCTTATGAAATTCTGGAGAATGTTGGATCAGTTGCGTACAGAGTAGCTTTACCTCAAAATTATCCCAGGTACACAATGTTTTTCATGTTTCGATGTTGAGAAATTATATGCCAGATCCCTCTCATGTTTTGAGCCCAGAGGTAGTTCAGTTGGAAGAGAATATCTCTTATGAAGAACAACCAGTCCGGATTCTTGACCATAGAGAGCAAGTGTTGCGGAATAAGGTAATTCACCATGTAAATGTTTTGTGTAAAAACCATATGGTTAAAGAGGCATCATGGGAATCTGAAAATGTTATGAGGGATAAATACCCCCACTTATTTTGATAAGTGGATAAAAATTGTGAGGACACAATTTCCAAAAGGGGGAAGGATGTAACATCCCAGGTAAATAAAGAATAAGAGATTTTAATATTTATTAATATTTTTTAATTAAATATTTATTTTAGCTTAAAGGGGTTGCTATGTTCGATAGCGTACCCGATACGCAACAACGAGTTTCTTTGGAATCTTACGATGCACAATAATAATATAATATTATTTTTTTAAATGGTAGTTAACTCCTAGCCATTGTATTGGTTGGAATGAACAAAACTAACTATAATATGATTGTACATGTATTTATATTTATCCAATAAAAGTTAGAGGCTTAAAATATGAATGAATCTAATTTTAAGCATAGTTTACATTAAAAGGCCGATTTACCACCTTTTAATGGTGAACCCTTTTTAAATCTAGTTTTGGTCACTTTAATACATTCTATATGACCAAATAAAATATTTCTTTAGAATGAGGACATCAGAATTTACTTTGGGTAATTTTTTGGTAAAGTTCATTTTTTTAAGGAATAGTGAAAATATTGTATTTTAATTCAAAACTATGTTTTAATCTAATTTATTTATATGGTTAGATTGTCTTTTTAATTGGTTTTAAAGTTAAATTGAAATATATTTTTACCATTTAATACAATTTTGTTCATTAGAATTAATTTTACTTTGAAATTGGACATAAATAAGTATCAATCTTTTGATAGTTTTTAATTCTTAAAAACACGCTCTTTGTTTTGACAGTGGGAATTAATTTCAAATTAATTTCTGCTGCTTCTGTGTTTTGATTTTGGAAAAATGGATTCCATATTTGGAATCAGGAGGCCCAAATTGTGTAAATAGGTAACTTTTATTTTTAGACATTTTAAATATTTACTTCAGTAAATATTTTATTTACCGTGGTTAAAGGGTAGATCAGGTAAATAAGGGTAAAGAAATAATATTATAATAATATAAAATTACCCTTAAACGTGTCCTAATCTTATTGGATGAGTCATGTCAGAAAATGGGCATATTTGGGTCGATTTGTGGACCCCATTGAGCCACTTGGGATTGATAATGACAATTTAGATTAATTAATTTAATGTGAAGACAAAATTGACATTAACAAAAATCGTTTCGTAATTAATTTTTATATGGTGTTATATAAGTCATATTTTCGACTATAAATATTAATTGGAAATATAAAAATATTTCCTACATCATGTTATTTTTTTATAATTTTTAGACATCAAATAAATTAAATTATTTATGACACAATAATAATGCAGTTTTTACCTCATTAATAAATGATTTAAATAAATAAGATTATAATGATTAAAATATTATCCAAAACATGTACAATTCTGATTGGATGATTTTATTTCGAATATGAGCCATCTTATCTTCTACCTAAATGATTTTTGGACCATTATAACCCAAATATAAGTTTATAATAAAATAATATTTTCAAACTTTCCTAAAGAGCCCCTCCTCTCCCTTATAAAAAGAGACCACTTCTAACCAATTCCTCACACCATTCAAGCCATTTGGCTTGTCCAAACTCTGACCAATTAATCTCCCTACATCACTCTACTCCTCCTAGAAGCCTTACCTTAGGCAGAAGACACATAAGAAGTCCTTTGTTTCAAACCAAAGTGAGTTACCCAAATTAAAGGTAACAGTTTCTCTTAAATAGTTTTCTTTTATTTTGTTTCTCCAACCGCTAAACTCTTTTTATTTCCTTTATTTTGTAACAACACAATTATCATCAATATACTAGGATGTTGTTATGATAATTATTCGAACTACACTTACACACACCTCCATCTAATGGATGAAGAACATAATGTTTCTGTGGATGGCAAACTAACGCCTCACGAAACGATGATTGTTCAATTACATCTTACCACCTCTCATGGTGGCCATTATGATGGAACTGTATTTATATATGATATATATTATGTTTATGATTTCCTTATGCTTCTTTACTTCCCATTTATATCAAGCCTTTATGGTTTCCATAGTGGCTAAATACGATAATCTCATTTGAGGAAGTGCGGACTACCGCCCCCTCAAAGTGATGTAACTCATTAATTCCCTATGTGGGATGTATAAAGGATAGAGTTAATGATATTATATATGATATTATACTGGAATTATAATATACCTATGTATCATTATGTTTTAATTCCATTAAAATAAGAAATATAAATGAAAGTAGCGTTCATGCGTACGTACGGCTTACCATCTTCATGAACGGTGCATTTCATTTCGTACCTCTAAATGTTATGTAATATTATAAATACATGTATATAATGGATATATATGATATATATGATATCTAAAATCATTAATACCATTATGGATATAATGGACTATTGACCATATGGACAACTTGTAAATATAAGGTGTTCATTTTTTACCCAAGTACCAAATATCGACAAAATGAACACTATTAACTAAAATGATTACATAATGTTTATAATGTTGGAACCACTTTTTGTATAAGGTTATATTTTTTGTCAACAGTTGTCAATGAAGATTAAAATTAAGGATAGAAAGAAGTACTCCAATGAAATGGAGGAATGGAAGATCAAAATGAAGGAGATCATGAAGTACTCTGATGAAGTGGAGGAATGGTAATTCAGACAATTGTTGTACTGATCATAAGTTCAAAGAACATGTGTCAAAGGTGATACATTGTTTACAAAAATGAATAATGTGAGGTGTAATCCATATGAGGATGATTAAAGAATAATGGGGTTTTTGGATGAAGACCATGAAATTCCTCCTTATTGCATGAGAACCATGGGTTTTGATGAAGACCATGCAATTCCATATTATTGCATGAGAACCATGGGTTTTGATGAAGACCATGAAATTCCATATTATTGCATGAGAACCATGGGTTTTTGATGAATACCATGCAATTACTCATGATTTCATGAGAACAATTCAATATACTTATTGATGAATTGAATCATATGGTTTGCATGAAGTAGATCATGATGGTTGACGAAGAAGAAAATGTGCAAATGATTGGAATTCTAAGATGGTCGTGTGAGGATTGGAATTATGAGATAGCCATTCACATAACATTGTCATAGAATATGATGATGCTAAAGATATGCCTTCAAAGAATACATATCACAATAGTGGAGTTTGTGATAAAAGTAGAAGAGTTGCTGAAGGATACAGATCACAAAGAAGAACTGCTTTTGAGGTGATCGTGCTTGTTGACAAAGAAAACAAACGACATACAAATTTGTTGACAAAGGAGATTCCATGGTGGCATGTCGAGATTCAAGAAACATCAACAATGGAATGGATGGTCTGGAGGCAGACAAAAAGAGTAGATACAAGGTGTCAGATACAAGGTGGCGTCGTTTCCCAGTGTTTGCCAAATTTTTGGGCCTGAAAATAGACAAATGAAGAAAAGTGGTTTTTGGAAAAGGGACTTGTGCACCGTGTACTTGAAGTATTGGAAACTTGCACACCATATGTTTTTCAAGATCAGATCATCAAAATATTGCAAAGGGATAAGGGTCATGCAAGTTTTGGTGAGGTCGCGCAGGTGACTTGCGCGTCGTGAAAGAGACTTGCGCGCCAATGCCTTGGAAGCTTGAGAACTTGCGCGCCTATGGTTTTTCAAGATCAGAAGATCAAAATTTGGCAAAGGAAAGAGGTTCGCGCAAGCTTGGAAGTTGGTCGCACAAGTGACTAGTAGGGGAAGAGACCTGTGCGCCGAGACTTGCGCGTCGATGGTTGACTTGCGCGCCGTCATGCAGGGTGGTCAAATTTCCTATAAATACTGGACCACCCCTCCTCATTTCCTATGGAGTTCAAAACTTAGAAAAATTAGAGCTCCCGTCGCGTAGGTGTGGAAGTCGAAAAAGTAGTGTGTGGTCGCGCAGGTGGACTTGCGCGCCAGTGTTTGAAGTTGTGTGCCGGTTGTTGGCTACGCGCCCAAGGCAGTTTGGGAGAGAAAGGAAGTGGGTCGCATAGGTTTGTGGTTGGGGAAGGAAGAGTTGCGCAGGTGCTTTGGTGACACTTGCGCGCCAGTTTGGACTTGCGCACTGAAGACTTGCGCGCCGTATTGGGACTTGCACGCTAGGTTTGGAGAAGTGTGCCAGGTGTTGTTGGAGCTTTCCCATCTTCGTGGAGCTGCACGAAAGCCGTAAGATTTCCCGATACCTTCGGTGCAACAAATGATGTATTCATTTACAACGACGGAAGAATAGTGAAAAATTTGGTTTTATGAAGAGAAGTGGTACCGCACACTCATGACTGATGTTTAACATCCTCATTGTGCTTTGCGAAAAGAAGAAGAATGGATCATGCAACTAAACTCAGATCTGAATAGAAAGAGGGGAATATATCAATACACTCAAGTGTTAGTATTGAGAATCAAAGGAAGAGAAGAAGAATATATAGTGCATTCAGTTATTGCACTAAAGTAGAAGGTTGAATACAAAAGAGCATCAACTCAGGACTATGATGCAAGCAAAGTCTCATGCTGAATAGGAGACAAATACTTTAATGAAAATCTATTGAAGAGACCTTCACATCTATAAACTGAGCAGGATTTCACCAACGGTAGTGAGCCAGGGGGAGTCAACGGGAGTGACCCGAGGGATGCAGTGAGGTATCCATAAACCTTTTGTAAAGGCAGTGAGCCTGGTACAGAGTGACTGTTCCCAAACCATTATAATCCACAACTAGTGAAGATTAGTGGAATTTGGTACGACCGACAACTTGTCAGCATATGCTCCTTGGATGTATCCCTTAGTGGTGAACCAAGTGAAATTTCTATGTTATCTCTTTTCATGTGAATGTTTCATTGCTAATCATATCCATCATACAGGTTTAAGTAGTTTCTACCAATGTGGGAACAAGATCCACAACTTTAAGAATAAAAAGTTGACACCCTGATTCACCCCTCCCCTCTCAGGGTGTCCCAGGGTCCTACATATAACATGGTAATAAGTGATATGAAAGTAATAATAAACTTGAAAAATGTTATTAAGAAAGTAGAAATTAACTTTAATTTATTATTCAGGAGATTAAAGAACGAACGGGTCAAGTCGGACACGAGGTAAGGGACTTACTTTCAATCTTCTTTCATTGAGGCATTTTTAGTTTTATACACGACTTTATTTTATACGGTGTATAAACCCCTTTGACTTTTAATTTTATTCAAAGGGAATCTTTTTATACGAAGCGTTTTACTAAACGACAAGAAGGAATGTTTTTTTAACGTAAGCGGTGACAACGACCTTTCCGCCGCCGCGAGTATTATTTGATATTTGGCTTCCTTAACAAGCTGGAATGTTTTTAAAAGGAAAAATAAATACCATATACTCTTTTTATGTATTTTGGTATTGAAAATGATTTTGACAATGGATTTATTATTTCAATATCTTGAAATGATATTTTATTATTGCAATGTGGAAATTTTATCTTTCCTTTATGCTTATGTTATGTGTTATGATCATGTTATGGTTTTTGGGCATTATTTACATATATGGGTGGTTCCGTGATAAACCTAGGGCGGGTGAGCCCGAGATAGCTCTCCAATGCATTGGGTAACGTGACAGAGGTAAACGTGAATGTTTCTCCTAATAGATTTAGGGAATATACTGTGATGGGTATTCCAAAGTAACTCCTTATGTAGCTGTGATAGCTACAATGTAAGTATGATATGGATGTCACAAGTTACCTTTATGATTTGTGATTTTTATGTTTCTTTCGTAAATATTATGATTTCATGAGGTAAGTAAAATATTTCATGTTTTGAATGCATTTATGAACAAATTATTTCATTCTTTGATTTATAACCCTTACTGAGCTTTTTATGCTCATCCCATGTTTGAAATGATTTCACAGTACTTAAAGATGAATAGGGTCAAGGATGGGATCAAGGAAAAGTCATGTTGTCTAAAACATAGATCTAGACATGACCCTTTTTTTAAGAGTTCATGTTTTGTAAAAAAAATGGAAACTATGTAGAAATGTATACTTTGTAATTTTTGAGATGTAATGTAAAGATTATTCCTAATTCTCTAAAACTCTAAACCAGAAAAGATCCTCAATGTGAATTATCCATTTAATTCAATATTATGAAATGTTTAAGGCCGGGTCTTTATACAAGTAGTAAAATTTCATTTTTAATTTAATTTTCATTTCACAAAAGTGGTGATATCACAAATCACATGTCACATATAAAGTTATATAAACTATAGGGAGAATCTTTAGAGACCACCTACCTAGTCTGATTATAAACCAAATCATTGAAAACCACCCAGTGATTCAATCGGTAGAAATTGACAAACCAGAAAAAACCACAAATTTTTTTGATTATCATCAATTCATGTCAGGACAGTTATACAATATGATACTAGTCATAAGAGGAATGTTAAACTCACCTATGACACTCTCTTGGGATAAATGTATTGTTGATTCATGCTCGAATGATAATGAAACAAGGTTAAATAGGTGAAGAATGGGGGAGAAATAATGGAGAGGGGGCCTGAAACCACAACTAATTAATCAAGGTAATAAACCCCATAATACCCCCTTTATAAACCAATTAAAGTAAGTTAATTATAAATATTAAAATTATGCATGATACACCTAATGGAACTCTTTTGGGCACCAACTGAAACTATGATGGTTGTATTGTGCATCTGGTCTCTTAAATGTTTGTAAGAACTTTGGTGGAATCCCATTGATCTTCCAACGGGAGATATTTTTACTAGTATATCTCCCTAACTCAATCATTGTTCCTCATAGAATATTCTAAAACCTCTATTGAATCCTTCTACTACCAAAACATATTCGAATACATGAGGTATAGCAAAAAATAAATTCAATTCACAACTCATATATGAGTGGATTGTTGTATGTTATATGAGTGTAGGTGTCATATAAATCCATTAATTGGTAGATATTTGGTTTTAATTATGCATAATTATTATATTTCAATATACATTATAGGTTTATCTAGAATAAGAAACAAGTCAAGGTCTTAGGAAAGATATTACAACATAGTGGTAAATTCTACATGCCTCACCTAATTGCGTAAACAAGAGTTACACATTAATTTAGCCCTATTGTGCCCATTGGAAATCAAAAAAATATATAAATCATCTTATTTTATAACCTTGTTTGTATTGGGTGTCTATATAATAAATAGGACTTTAAGGATCAAGCACATAACATCTATGTATAGACTGGACATTCATATATAAGAAACCTAAGCTATCATGGAAACATGATGTATATTTTCAAATTTTGATACACAAAACATCCATGACATTATAAAATAGGTACTTATATAGTAAAAATTAATTTATTATTCCTAGTGGAATTTTTTTTCTATACTTACACATATTTGAAATCAATACACATATAAAGAAATGATGTATATGTAATTGTGTTGGGTAATAAAAACATCCATGAAACACCCAAATAGGGATTTAGATTGTGACTCTAATTTTTTTACATGTACTATACTTATATGAATATAAATTATGTGTATTGGATATACATTCATGTATAACCTACTCTCACAAAAAAATTACTTTTAAAAAAATGACCAATATCTTTTTCATGTTCCATGTAGAAGGGTCAAACCTTTTTCTTCTACCACAATTTTCAATGATTTTGGAAATTTTTTATTTAATGATTGATAGAATCTATTACATACCCATTATATGAGGTTTTTACGCCCCACATTATCGAATTGAGAAGTTTTTATGATAAATCTCTATTACTTGGTGTGTGAGATGTCAGGAAACACATGGATATCTCATTTCCGTCTTGACCATGGTGTGATATACACTTTTACTATAAACACAAATTATTTAATCTGAGTGAGGATCATATAATAGTCATTTATATAAAGTTTGTGCCACATTTTTAGTACCTACAACAAGTTTCACATAGTGATAGAGTCTACATTATATTGTATAGTCCAAATTGAGAAATAAATTTTTTACTTTTATGAGGAAATAATTCCATGATATTTTCCTCTTAAACCATGGTAACTTTATAAGGATATTTTATTTTGGAACATGTAAAAATCATAACTTCCCAATTATTAAATATTTACACCACAGCTGAATTTTTTTTTGTGCTGATGATTTCCATACATTATGAAAAACTATAGTTTTGAAGAATTTGAAATGGTTGTATACTTATTAATTTTTATATAAAAATAATGTTAAAATTTCATTAGTTATGTCTTCATGAATTTTAATTATTCAAAAATTTACTGGATTCATATTTTTTTATAGGTTCTATAATTGTTAGTAATATTAATCACAATGTTTTTAATTTGGTAATGATGTAGTATTTTTTTACTACACTATAATCGCTTAGAATAATTAAAGTATCAAGATAGCATAGCTAATAGGTTCAAGGTTCAAATAATAATGTCATAATGTCATATATTGAACTATTATATATTATCTAGAGTTTACTCTTTTATTATAATCAATACATTAAGTTATAAGCATAGGTCATGATTATGGATTCTAAAATAAATCACAACATCATAAATATTTCTACACCAAAAAATAGATATCTTTAGGGATTATGAGTATTTTTTTATTATTGAATACATTTAATTAAGATATTAAATAATAGATTTTTTATATATGTTTCTTTATATATTATTCCATAATATAATGTAGTATTCCATGATTTTTGAAACTGTTTAAATATTTTTAAATTTCACTAATAAAGTAAGATATATTACTTCCAAAACATTCTATAGAGATTACCAAAGAAGAAATAGTTGATATTTTAAGAGAATGACAAGGTTCCCAAATAATATATTAAATAAAAGAACATATGGAGCAAAATATAAGTCCATTATTGTCTATTTGAACCCAACATTAACCATTATTCCTTATATTGAATCATTCATACTTATATAGTGTTCAAGACTATATTCCTACTCAATTATCTATTCTTTGTTACTAATAAAATAAGAACACGTGCCATAGTAGAATAACTACCCATCACCAAGGATTTAGAAACTCAATTAAAATACTTGATTAGCCTGATAAATATATATATTTTCCATGTATTCTCATATCTTTCTTACCATCTCTTATCATTGTTTATTATTCAATAGTTTGGATATATTATGATCTAATTGGAATGAGATTATTGTGTTGTTTAATAGAGAATATTTTGGATAAACTAACATCCTTAGTGATTCTCACTTTTTTCATGTACATATCATGGTTAAGTAAGTGTTATTTTAAATTTTAAATTCTAAACATTTTTTATTGACTTGTGATTAATTTTCATTAAACTATTAGCGGTTAATTCATTTAATAGGTTGAAGATAAAAACTAGAAGTATAAGAACTTAAATTATAAATCAAAATTTTGTTATGAATAATTATTTTAATTAATATGATTTTCATATCTAAAATATTATGTAATTCCTTATTTATTTTTTGATAAAGATGATTAATAAGGAAATAAATATAAGATTATATAGTAAATTAAGATATAAAAAATATTAAGTTTATCATTTATAAATATTTAGAATTATGTAACATTAATTAAATTTTATTACTGTGACATGAAAAATAGATTGAGTAATTATGTTTAATTAATATTGTCCTTATAGAATCTAATTTAATTTATAATATTGAAAATTATTGAGTTAATCAAATTCATATGTTTTAAGCCCAAGTATAGGGACCCGACATTTTCTTACATTACTATTACATAATTTATAATATAAAAAAAATAATAGTATTACACAACAAGGATCTAAAGGTTTGGTGACTTGGTAAAACTAGGACCATACATAACATTTACATCATAAAACATAAACATTTATTTAATCATTATTCTCCAGCTTCTTATTATCCCTTAAAAACTCCTTAGTACACATAATCACATGAGGACATACATAAAAAAGGGGTGATCTAAAATCCAAGTAATAGGATATATATGAACAATATAATAATGGGAGAGTATAATCATACATAGGCAAAGGATCATGAACATGAGAGGAAGCATTAATAAAAGACTTGAAATGTGGCAATGCATAAAAAAACATCATGTCTAGTGGTCAACTACCACACATAGTTGTGAAAAATTATAGCATCATGTTAATGCATAATTTCCCTTTAAATAATCAGATTCATCACTTTTCCCAATTAATTGGAGTTCTATATAATTATGGGCACACCCATCACATCATAACATTCATATTGCGCTATATAATTCTGGGCGCACCTGTCACATCATAACATTTACATTATCATCCATGCCAGATAGAACATATATCAACTTAAACATTAAATAACCCATGGAAAGAAATTGGTTTCAAATCATAAATAATACATTTATAAACATATGTCTCCCAAAATAAAGGGTGTATGTAATTCTTGACATAGAACAATCAACGATGAGTGAAGTAGAAACGATCTTTGAGAAGTAAAAAATAGGGTGTTCATTTGTACGAAGAGTTCTTTTGGAAGAACATTGGGTTTGTCATAAAATCAATTATAAAAAATTTATATCCCAGAATATGTATTTTGAGGATGAATAAATTATTTTTAAGGAATATCCATATTGAAAATGGGTTAAAATAGGGAAAACCCAAAGTATGAGAGTTGGGTTTGAGAATTTCCCCTTACCTTGTATGTGAACGCTTTCTTCACTTTAATGTCCTGTATAACCACATTAGATTATTTAATTAAAAATTTAATAACCTTTTATACATTAATAATATCCATTAAGTTATTATTAAGTTAATTTATGGGATTTTGGATGAGTTATAGAGTTTAAATTCATTTCTCTAGAATGTTCATTTTTATAGTTTTCTGGAACGGTTCACTTGTATTCATGAATGGAAGTTCATATAAAATGTGGATAAACATCAAGAATTTGAATTATATTTTATTGATAGTGTTATAGAACTTGAAATTATCTTATAAATAATTTGTTTATATACCATGAGAATGAATCATTTGATAAGAATTTAATGATGATTGTTTGGGTTTTTTTTGCAGGTTTTCAACCCCAATGAACGTGTTATGTTTAATAATTTAGTAATATGTAAATAAGTTAGTTCCAAAACATTAAATATGATATAATACATATAAAATAATCTGTTTTAATAATAAAAATTGTTTCATGACCATATCTTAAGGTGGTAAAGGAAAATGAAAACATGTCATTCTTGAAGGTGATAAATTAACACCTCACAAACAAAGTTTTCCTTTCTAAAATAAAAAGAAGAAGATAAGGGGGTTGGATGATATATTATCCCATTATTATAATAACATTAAATTATAAGTAAGATACTAGATTTACTGTACCATGTGTATGAGGATAGGAGGGGATAGATTAAGAAAAGAAGTTAAAATTGAAAGAAATTAAAGGAAAGGAGAGAGGGGGAATTACCTCTTGAATATTCTTTAAGGTACATTGGATTGGTCTTTTGATGAGACCAGAAGCTCTTGTATGTGAGGGGGGGGATAGGAAATTTGTTTTTTTAGAGTTTAGAAAAGGATTGAATCTTGATATGTGTTATGAAATGAGGGTGTGAAGGGTGGTATTTATAGTGGAGGGGAGAGGGGTTTTCTCAATATTATATTCATTAATTTCTTATTTCTACAAAAGACAAGTAATAGTGATGATTTCATGACCAAGAATAGTAATAAATGATTTTTCTTTCGAACCAATTGGTATTATATCATCCAAACATCATACATGACTCTTGGAATTCACTCTCTCGACCGTGATGAGGGACCATGGAAAGCGCTTTGGAAGTTCAACTTCCCCCCAAAAAATATGCAAATTTTGGTGGTAGGTGTGCACGGGCACCCTCCCTACCATGAGCCTACTTGTTTACCAACATATGGCCAGTGCTGAGTCTTTCCCTTTCTGCCCAAATATTCCTGAAACTCCTTGGCACGCCATCATTCACTGCCCAGGAGCCATGGAAATTTGGAATAAATGGGGTCTAGCTTCGTATGCTCCACTTGACATTACCTCTGACCTCCCCAATCTTCTGATGCGCTGGTGTTCCTCTCTTTCACCATCTAATGCAATCTCTCATTGCACCCTGGCCTGGATCATTTGGGTTCAGTGTAAATATTCAGTTTTCCACCACGTTCATCAGCCTTCCGAGTTCTGGATTGAACGATCCACTTCATGGATTGGGGGATGGAAGGATTGCAAAGGAAATTTTATGCCAGGTTTTACCCCCTCCTATCCCCCTCATTAGACCCCCCAATGTATGGGAATCTTAAGATTAATGTGGACACCTCTCTCCCCAAGGATGGTCTTGTTGCTCTCGGCATCCTGGCTCAAAATTGTCTAGGGCAGATCATTGTAGCAAAATATGAATCACATCACGCCTTCTGGGAACCTGCAATTACTAAGGCCTATGTCATACTTGTAGGGATGATGCTCTTTGTGGAACGTGGATGGGCATATATCATCATTGAGTCTGACTGCCTTACTGTTATCAATGTTATTAACCACAATGACGCCAGACTCCATCCCTTTGGCTTCATCATCAGGAGAATACACTCGCTGCGCCAAGGCTTCTCTGGATGCACCTTCTCCTTTACCAAAAGGGAAGGAAACAATGCAGCCCATCATCTGGTGGCCTCAGGCCCCTTCGATGTCAACCATCTATGGCTGGAAAATTTTCCTTCTTGGATCTGCTTATGTACGACTTCTGATATTCGTCATTAATACTATCTTACCTTCTTTTCAAAAAAATGTGTAGAATCCAAAAATGAACTCTATTTTTTTAATAGAAAAATCTATAAATATGATTAATTTAATTTTTAATTAAAATCATATTTTACTTGAAAAATACAGATTTTAAAATTAGAATTCATTTCATAATGCTTTCAAAAATTACATAAGTTCTTATAAAATTATCTCAAAACTATAAGAAATAGAATTTTTAATTTATGAACACATTTAAGGAAAATAAATTTTCTTTTAAATTAATAAAATAATTATAATTATTTATTTATGATTTACAAAAATTACAATACTTTTACTATAGTCAAATTGTAACTTATAAGATGCCAAAATTTTATTTAATCATTCATGGGTAAGGTTACTTATATTTTGGATGATTTAATATTCATAAGGGTCATATTACTACTCATAAGTGTAGGTTACTATTCAACAAAAAATTAAGTTTATCCTATTGGACTCTAAATAACTTACTAGTTGCAACCATGTATGTCAGATTTTTAAAATTCAAAACAGATATGTGGAAAAATTATATTTAATGGTCACCTTGTATTTAGTATCTTGATATGACATTGTGCTTCCGAATGTGAGAATACTATAAGGCATAATTATAATAAGAGAATTACATTGAAAAAACTTTGGGTCATTACATTCTTTCCCCCTTATGAAATTCCTCCCTCGATATTGTATTTTACACAAATAGGTGAGGGTACTTCTCCTTCATCGCCTCTTCTCATTCCCAAGTTGATTCTTCAAAACTTATGGTTCCTCTACAACACATTTAAAAGGTTGGTTATCTTTTTGCATAGAACCTTATCTCTCCAGTCCATAATATTTACTGGATGCTCTTCATATGAGAGATCATCTTCCAGTTGTTCCACCTATGAGTTTAGTACATGTGAGTGATCTGGTAAGTACTTTCTTAGGAGTGATACGTGAAACACATCTGGGACTTGATCCATATTCGGTGGAAGTGAAATCTGATAGGCCACAACTCCTATGAAGTCAAGAATCTAAAAGGTTCCAATGTACCTTGCACTTAACATACCTTTATTTCCAAAACACGTGACTCTCTTCCATGGTGGTATTCACAGGAAGACTTTATCTCCAACGTCAAACTCCAAGTCTATTAGACGGTTATTAGCATAGATCTTTTTTGAATCTGAGCAGATGTGATGTGTTTCCATATGACTTGAACCTTCTCTGTCATCTCTTTTATAAGATCAGATCCAAGTAGTTTTCTTTCTCCAAATTCATCCCAAATGGTTGGAATTCTACACCGCTTTCCATATATAGCTTCATATGGAACCATCTTAATACTCGAGTGGAAGCCATTATTGTATGAGAACTCAAACAATGGAAGATTTTGATCCCAACCACCTTTTAATTCTAAAGAGAAGGATCTTAGCATGTCTTCAAGCGACTTAATAGTCCTTTCATATTGGATATCAATTTTAGGGTGATAGGTTGTGATGAAGTTTAATTCAATTCTCAAAGCATGTTGAAGAATCCTTCAGAATTTAGATGTAAACTTAGGATCACGATCAAAGACAATTGAGATTGGGACACCATGCAGTCTCGCCACTTCCTTTACATATATCCTTTAAAGTTGTTCAAGTGATAGATCTTCCTGAATAGCGATAAAATGGGAAGTCTTGGTGAGTCGGTCAACCACCACCCATATTGCATTATTTACCTTGGATGTCTTCAGGTGACACATGACAAAGTCCATAGTGATATTATCCCTTTTTCACATAGGTATAAGAAATGGTTGCATCACCCATTTGTAATTTTTTTTCTATTCTTTAACTTGATGACATGTTCAACACCTTGAGATATACTCTGCAATCTCCTTCTTCATGTTGTCCCACCAGAAGTGTTCTCAGAGATCACGGTACATCTTGGTACTCCCAAGATGGATAGAGAATGTTGATCTATGTACATTATCCAATAGCTCCTTCTTTATCCTAGGTTATTAAGGCACACAAAGCCTCATTCCAAATCAAATAATTCCCTCATCATTGATGTGGAACTCTTGAATCTTTCCTTCCTTTACTGCATTCACCTTCTTTTGTTACTCCAGATCATCCCTTTGTGCCTCCTTAATATTATCTTGGATAGATGGTTGTGCAATCATTTGGGAATGGTTGGATGTACCCCCTGTCCTTATTATTTCCAAATATATCCTTTGCATATCCATAAAGATAGGTTCTTTCTCAATCTGCAACAGGGATAGAGTAGTGGGTTATTTTCTATTAAGGGCATCAACTACCATGTTTGCTTTTCCAAGATGATAATGAATAGAGCAATTGTAATATTGATGTTGTTGATGTCCTTTTGGGTGAATATATAATTTAGGATCTTGTGGTCAGTGTATATGTCACACTTATCACCATAAAGGTAGTTACGCCATATTTTTAATAAAGAAATCACAACTGCTAGCTCCAGATATTGTGGCGGGTAGTTATGCTCATTGATCTCAAACTACCATGAGGCATAAGATATTACATTATCATTTTTTATGAGTACACAACCCAAGCCTTTCTTTGAAGAATCACTATATATCATAAAACTTTCTCCACTCTATTGTAATGTGAGTGTAGGTGAAGTGATCAACCTTCTATTTAGATCCTTGAAGTATTCCTCACATTCATCTGTCTAGACATATTTTACCCATTTTTTAGTTAACTTGGTTGAAGGGATAGAAAATCATGAGAAATTACTCACAAAGTGTCGGTAGTAACCTGCTAATCCAATAAAACTATAGATTTTAGTGACACTAAAGGGTATAGGACACACTACAAAAAAAACCAACTATTAGCGGTGGTTTTTTTCATATAGCAGCGGTTTAAACCCCCGCTATATGGTTTGGCGGAAGTTTACAGAAAACGCCGCTAAACTGGGCGTCGGTAATCTATTAGCGGAATTTTTTTCCATTTCACAGCGGTTTAAGGGAAGCATCGCAGATGCCTCATTTCACAGTGGTTTTCGTGACTTTAGCGGTAGTTTGATGGGTTCCAGATAATTTTTTATTCGCGGCAGTTTTAACCGCCGCGATATTCCATCGTTTGATGCGTCTCTGTCGCGGCGGTGAAAACCGCCGATAATTAGCAGCAGTTATAACCACCTCTAAATATAAACTGATTACATTTCGCGGCGGTTTTAACCACCGGTAATGTTTTACCAATAAAGAATTAGCGGTAGTTAAAACCGCCGCGAAATGCTGACCTGAAAAAAAAATTGTAGTTTTGCTTCTACTGCCCCACTGCCCTGAAAAACAAATCAAACCAGAAAATGGAACAGGAGACATCATACAAATAAATAAAATGTTCTTTATAACTTGGTATCCCCAACATGATGAAACAAGAGACATCATATAAACAATCGACCATAATTCTATTGTGATAATAATCAATAATGGATCTATAGGGAAGCATGAAATCCATTCCAATAATTACATCATACAGTTACATGATGGGAAATAATGAATTCTATATAAAAAAATTCATATCTGATGGGGAAAATAATTCCATCGGTGAACAATCATTGATCAAATAACCAATGAGGTTTACAGATTCTTAATGACACATAAATACACAATATCAAGGACTAGAATCTCTAGAAATGTATCAAATATAACATTGTATGATGCACTTGTGTCAAATAATGTAGAATCTATAGTAGAGGTTACTAGATTAGTACCTCAAATAATAGATGAATTTGAATTATGCTCCATATCATATGTTGAACATCATTTAGTTTTCCCATACCATGACTCTATGCTACAACCTGACTATTCTGAGTGGGATCACATTTCATGCACATTAATTCTTGAGTCTAGTATCAACTATGTCAACTACCACCTTGGCCTCAGCAGTATGTGGTATTATAGCTACATCCCTACTAAAAATTAAGAGGACCCACATAATAATGTGGAATATGTAAAGATATTATCCCCCTAGGAGGAACTGGTGGAATAGTTTTGAAGATGTGAAAGATATGACCCAAACTCCTATAACCTCTGCATTCAACTAGATACACCGTACGTTGGGCCTTGTTGGCGTAATAAGGGCCTTGTTTATATCTCATTAATTGTAAGGGGCTTGTTGATATCTCAGTAATTGTAAATACTTTTGTTTTTAGGTGATGAAGATTGGACCATATAATTAGGTATATTTCATGCACAAAATATTCCAACAACACCTATGGAATGTTATATTGTGGAGTGGATAATGGCTATAACATGAATAGTATATTGTCTTTAGAAAAATGGTTCTTTATATTTTTCAAGAGACTCCTCAACCTGGTCTGACCAAAGTGGTTGTTTATCCACTTCTTTATTGTAAACAATGGGATTAGAAGTGGTTTAACCTATTATATTGGAAGGAAAGTGGTCCAAGTGTGGTTTGGATAATTACCATTCTCTTGGGTTGTCCTCCTATTGAGAAAGGATGTCAGTTGACAATATTGTGGACTTTCATAATGATTTTCATCATGGAGAGTACTACAATAACAACTTGAATTCAAGCCATAAGGAGAATTCCTACAATGTGTACCCTGGAGAAGACCTTTTGGGTGGATGATATTAAGGGAAATAAATCCTTGTTTTTTGATCATCCATACATTTATAGCATATTTTCGGTGTTGATCAGGATATTGAATCTCATTAACAATCATATTCTAAGAATTAAGTGATCCTTCATGGAAGGGTGTATGGGGAGGACCTTCATTGCTATCGGCATGAAAGTAGATAATAGGACATTTGAAAATGAAACTACTATTTTTTTAATTTGGTAACAAAGGAGTAGGATCCTGATCATCCATAGATAAACATATGAGGGTTCAGGAACACCAATATGAAGTAGATCAAGATCATAGACCAGATATTCATTTTCTAATCACCTTTGGTGTTGCTTCTTTTTGGATGCTCTCTTGTGGGTGATAGAGGTTGCTTTCTATGGATATCATCTTACATATACTTAATCTTTTTTTATTATCTCTCATGTCACTATGATAATTTTATGATAGGTCTATGGAATTTCAGTTGGGATATGTTCATACCCTGTAGTTCCCACTGGGGTAGACCTATGACCTTTAGTTGGAACGGGGGTATGGTCCCGATCTTGTTGTCCATATAACATGGGATTTCTCCCATGACCCTCTTGAATGGGAGAAAAGATATGTATCTTCTCTAAATATATTCATATTGTGTTAATGAGTCACCTAAATTAAGGTAGAATAGTTTTGTGTCTTCGCTTTAACCATTTTTAGCATATTATAGGTGACTTCAGTGACCATAACATGCATATTTTCTTATTCTATTGTTGGAGAATGTGTATGGGCCTGATCTTTTCCTCCATTTCATTTAGGTATATACCGATGTTAATCAGGTCAGTGGGAAATGATATGGGTATTCCCTATATATTTTACCAATTTTTTTTTTGTGATTTCTTTGAATAATACCAGATTATACCAACAAGCGTAGTAACTGTGGGAAAATGTGTCCTCTTGCTCATAGTTTGCCACCATATTTAGTTAGTGGGATTATTTGGAGGGTATAGATGTAGGGACATGTTCTTGGTTGATTTTTCACTACCCTCAGTGGGTTTTCATGACTACCTAGGTTGGGAGACTTAGGTCAAACTCCCGAGGTAAACACACACATCATATAGAGGTTTTATTGCTTTGTAGCATTGGTGCTGGTGAATGCTAGAAGGATCCCTTTGGAGGGTCCCTTATGCTATCTAGATGAGTCCATCAGTGACCTCTTGATCAACCTCCCGATATAAGGGAGGAACATGTTATTTCCTTCCATGGATATGACCATGAAATGGTTTGAGATGGAAACTATTTACAACAAATTATGTTCCACTAGTCATTGTCGAGTAGACATCTAGTAGGGATTTTTAAGATGAATGCATTTTTTAGCTTCCTCTGAAGATGGAAAGGTACCATTTAGGTGTGACTCCCAAACCAGTGAATTTGAGACCTAATGTTGAGGGTGCAAGGTTGATAATAGAGCCCTAGTTTTAAATGAGGATCCAACTTGTGCAGTAGTCGAATCATATGTGTTCTTAAAGAAGTAAAATGTCATTTGGATCAAAGGGGGTTCTAGTTGAAAGTTCCAGAATACTTATGAGAAACATTTACAAGAAATCCTCATGAAATCAGCATATCAATAAATAAACACATGTATAATCAATTGTATCGGATCCATGTTTGTCCACATTTCATATTTTGAGAGAGAAAAATGAGCCTAACATGTGGGTGACACATGAATTTTGTTTAAGGTTCCATGTTAGGTTAAAAATTTTTGTTTCCTACTAATTTTATTGGTGAGTATATGATTCGTATCACATGATTAGGCTAAACCACATTCCCATCATCCTCTTATGTTTGGTCCCTATACTGCCTACTTGGTTCCAATTTATATAACTAGAAAAAAATAACAAAAGGATCACTCTTTAGTCATCCAAAATCTCAACTACCAATTCAAACACAGGCCTAAATGGAATGATGTATACCACACTCGAGAAATCAAGACATAAAATGAAACATCATAAATCAAAAAAATGCATAGAAGGAAACATGAGAAATCAAGAAAATGTTAGGACATTCAAATGTTTGGTGGAAACTATGTGCCATACATGTTAAATATACAAACCAACCATTCTCATATTTGTTCAACACATCAACAATACTACTACTCATTGTCCGATGATGCATCGTCACCCTCTCCACCTCCATCTCTACTACCTGCTGCCACCTGTAAACACATTATATTGAAAATTAAATATTGCTGCATATTTATAATTAAAATTAAAAGCGATAAAAGTTTTCAAACTAAATGATTTTGAATTTTTGTGATTTACCTGCTCACCAGTACTCGATGCACCACCACCAGGGGCATATCTTCTCATCTGCTGATATATATCATTCAACGCTTTCTGCATAGCAGATATCTGAGCCCCCTGGTCTTGAACTGTGGCTCGTAGAGAAGACATATCCCTCTGAGCATATTCAGGTATGAAATGAGTATAAATAGGAGTAGATGAAGCTGGAATCCCTGGTGGCCTGCCAAAGACCTCAGATGGTATAGGTCCCAAACCCATCCCGCGCACTCTACTAGGATGCCCCTTCCCAAGGACTTTAGCAATCGGGTCATCCTGGGAGACTGAGTAGGACTACCCAGGATTGGCATCCCATATTTCTTTAATTTTAACTTATAAATAAAATATCAATATATATTAACACAGTAAAAACTGATAATAAGTTATTATAATAAAAAATTGACTTCATACCCCAAACTTCTTTGGCAGGCTCATTAATAAAACTTCCATCTGTTTTTTTGTGAACATCCAACCACAGTTCAGTTCGGGATGCTTCATGCCCTAAACTCTGTGACTACATTAAAAAAAGATAAATCAAAAATTCAATATTTTAAATAGATAATATTGTCTTATAAATATTTAAACTAATTAAAATATTACCAATGACATTAGGCTTATAGACAAGATTTTTGAGACCGCAGTGTGCGGGATGACTTGCTTTTCCCGGTTTGATGCATTCTGTATTGAGAGATCCTGAAATAAATAAAATTCAATTTAACAGTAATGTATTCAATGTCATCTCCTCTTTATATAAAATTATAATTGTAAAATGAGGATAATATAATAATATATATTTCAATATCATCCGCTTCTCATCATGATGTCTGTCAACAAAAACTTTCCACTGTTCTTTCAGTACCCCACTGGGTAGCTTCTCATAAATTTGTTGTACGTTCAATGAAGTATCGTTGACATCACACCACAACCTCCATTTTAAATATTTCCATTTTTTTTCAAGAGTTTTCAATGTCCACTTCCATGCTATCACATCAGCAATGGTAAAGTGGAAGAACATCTGTATACAGAAATTCATTTTGAACATATTAGTAACATGAAATTCAATTAAACCATAAAATAATAAAATTAACTTTATCTGAGAATCAAAAACTTCATTTTTCCAGTTTGGAGTCATATGCCTCCAATCATCATATGAAATAGGCATGGAAATGGGCTCTGCTGCCAGCTGACCTATAATCTGGCCAAGTAACCTCGCGGCATCATCCGTCGGGACCCCATATGAATCAAATGGCATGACTATCTTCTCATCATTCATGTTCCAAACATCTGAACTTTTTATGCATTTTTCCACGGTTGCATTTTTTCATCTACAAAGAGCAAACAATTAGTATAAAAAAATTCAATAAATATATTTAATTAAAATTTATACCTATGACTGTGACCCTCCATAATGTCTGTGATGAACTGGAAGGGGCGTGTCGCCGCCCCATACTGAGGATCCTGTAGGGGGAGTCGGTGAATCATCCTCTAATGGGACATCCACAGATGGTGTCAGAGATGGTGCAGGGGGAGATGGTGCAGGGGTGTAGGCAGCTGGTTCCTCAGATGCCGTGGGGACAGACAAATCGTCATCTATCGCAGAACTAGATGAAATAGTGTACCACTTCCTCCTTGTCATTATTTCCATTTAATAAAATAAAATTAAGTTCAGAATATATATTTAAAAAAATTTATTCAGAAAAAAATTTAAAAATAATAATAGATGCCTAGTACTAACAAACAAAATATATATAACAATGATAATGAATGACTGCAGAAATGAAACAAGTGGTTGATGAATGAATAAATAATTTTACATACAATCATTTTTCCCTTAAATCATATCGGTTTCCTGCCCCATTGCTTCATCCACTTCATTCATCCTTGATAGACTAATATTTTCAATATCATGATGGACAAATAATTCTACTTCCTACTGTTGATGAAATTCAATTGCAGAGGTCAAATATTCCACATCATCACCCATATCATACAAATCTCTTTGTATTATGTGAGTAACTACACTCCACCCTTCATCCACTACATCATTCACATAATATACCATTTTTTCTTGTGATGCTAAGATATATGGATCATGCAGTTCACAATCACTAACATCCATCAAGCGAGAGAAGTTTACAGAAGTAAATTGCAAGGAATATCTTTTAACACCTCTGATAATATCGACCCATTTGCATTTGAATAAAACAACAAAAAAATTCATGTGGTAGTTTAATTCAATAATATCATGCAGCTTTCCATAGTATCCCACTTTAGAAAATGTAAATATACCACTATTCTGTGTTTTCAAACCCACTTCTCGATCGGTTGTATGAAATCTAAATCCATTCACATTATAAGCGTCGAACTTTCTAACTTGTTTTATAGGACCTCTAGCAAGAAACTTCAAATCTTCTGACAAGTCTTCTCGATTATCAGTATTCATGATCTGAAAAAAGAAATATAATTTAATAGATTTACAGATTTTATGTGTCAAAATAATATTTGTATTTATTGCAATATTTATAAACTTACATGTCGTGTAAACCATTTTACCAGCTCTTTATTCACATATTTTTTTATATCATTCTCATTTTGTGTTTGGACTCTCATTTATCTCTTTGTTTGTATCCTTATCTCTTTAATAAATGGATTTGAAATTTCATTATTCATCAGCACATATCTATGTGCCTGTAATAATTCCAATTCTATCAGTGTCACATATGAGGTCCTCCCAACTGATCGACCAATAGCAGGAAATATTTTTTATTTCTGATGCATTTGATATTGATTTGATGTGTCGTCAACACATCCAACTCGATTAGATCTTGTCTCAATATCATCCAAATATCTAGAACAAAAGGTGAGACACTCCTCGTCCAAATAGCCTTCACAAATAGAGCCTTGTGGTTGAGCATTATTTCTCATGTATGCTTTCAAATTCTCAAGATATCTGTGAAATAAAATAATAATATTATGCATTTATTTAAATGCAAAAATTGTTTAATTAACTGGAAAAATATAAATAAAATACCTCTCAATTGGATACATCCATCGATAATGAATGGGTCCTCCTAATTTTATCTTTTTCAACCAAATGCACAGTTAAATGCATCATGAAAGTAAAAAACGATGGAGGAAAGATCATATCCATTGCACAAAGGGTCAATAAAAATCTCTCCTTGAGCTTGTCAAGCTGAAATGGATGTAGAGATTTCTCATATAATTGATTGAAAAATGTATAGAATTGGAGTACAACAGCAGTAACTTTTTCAGGTAATAATGTATGAAATGCCAATGGTAGTAACTATTGTAACAAAATATGTGAATCATGTCTCTTCAATCCATATAACTTACGATTCTTCAAGTCAACACACCTAGAGATATTACTCTAATACCCTTCAGATACCTTCACATTCTTTTAAATTCTAAGGAACATATCTTTATCCCTATTTTTCATTGCAAAAATGATCGGAGCATACTTTTCATTCTCATCTGTCCAGAGATCACGTTTTATGTTCATTACTTGTATGTCTTTGTGAGCATTGAGATGATCCTTAGAATTTCCATGCTCATTAAGTATTGTGAAAATCAAATTATCACATACATTCTTCTCAATATGTATCACATCAAGATTGTGGCACAACAAATTAAATTCCTAATACAGAAGTTTGAAGAATATACTTTTTTTCTTCCATTTTTGAGTTCTGATTTCACTCGATGATGCTCTTCAGACTCATTTTCTGCTATCATTCAAATAATGAACCTTCCCAAATTCTGTTTCAACATTTTCAAGCTGTGTAAATATTTCAGAACCGGTTAATAACTTTGGAGGTGGTCTACGATCAATGGAACCATTAAATTTTTATTTGTTCAGCCGAAATCTATGAGATGCATCAAGAAATCTTCGATGGCACAAGAAGCACCATTTTCTACTGTGAGGTAGTCGTTTGGGCTCAAAACCAAAGGTATAAATGGGACAAGCCAAACCCATATAAGTGTTCCAACAAAATAAATTTCCAAGCCTAGGGAAGTCACTAATGGTCCACATTCAAGCAGCATGCATTTTGAACATTTTTTTAGAAGAAACATCAAATGTCTCAACATTGTTGCTTCATAACTCCTACAATTCTTCAATAAAAGGCTGCAGGTATACATCAATATCATTTACAGGAATTTTTTTCTAGGAATAATAAACGAAATGATAAAAGATGTTTGTTGCATACACATACACGGAGGTAGATTATAAGGGATCAAAACAACTAGCCAAATGCTATAACTGGTACTCAAAGTCCCAAATGGGTTGAATCCATCGACAACCAATCCCAATTGAACATTCCTAGGATCAGCTGAGAAATCTGGATGTAATGAATCAAATGTCTTCCATGATTGGGAATCTCGTGGATGTCTCATTAACCCATCATTGTTATTATCTACAGAATGACACTTCATGTGTTCAGTGGTTTTTGATGACATGAATAATCTTTGTAATTGAGGCTTCAAAGGAAAGTAACAAAAAACTTTTACAGGTGTGTTCCTTTTCTTCTTCTCCATGAAATTATGTTTAGTCAGACTTCCAACATCACCTTTTGACTGCCATCTAGAAGAAGAAAATTTCTTACAATTCTGTCTACATAAATCCTCTCCCCAATAAAGCATACAATCATTGGGACATGCATGTATTTTTGTATAATTAAAACCAAGCTTGTTAACAACTTTTTTCATATCATAAAAAGATTCTTGGATTTTTGCTTCATGAAATGCATCACAAATCAATTCCAATAACATGGACATTGCCTTATTTTTAATTCCACATAGACATTTGATATGGTACAACTTCAGCAGAAATGAAAGCTTTGAATATTTCAAGCACCCACTATACAACTCTTGATTTCCATCATCAACTAAATCATGAAATGAATTTTCCTCACTGAAGTTTTCCCTTACATTTGTCTCCACAGAATCAAGAGGAGGATCCAATGATATGTTACTATCTTTATCTTCTTGTGTTACAGTCTCAAAAACATCACTTGTCACGTTGCAATTTTTAGCACCCTCTTCTGGTTGTTCTGATATGTTTTGATGCTCATAGTGGTGTCTTCCAGTGTCGAATGCATCATTTATGATGTTTTTCATTTCATTTTCCATAGTCGACGAACTTGGGACCTCATTATGTGGATTAACATCAGTGCTCAATCTTTCTGTATTGTTCGATTCTCCATGCCAAATCCAACACAAATATTGACCATGGAATTGCTTCAGTATTAAATGTTCATAAACTTAATCTCTCTTCAACCATGTTCTAAATTTACATTTAGGACATGGACATCTTATTCTCCCTTCAATGGATCAATTAGAAATTGAAAAATCTAAAAAATCATTCAAACCCTTAACATATTGAGGTGTGTTCCTCGGTAATTTGATCCAGCTTTTATCCATGTATATCACAATGTGCATACTCAATAATAAAAAAATTAAAACACATAGTTACTACTAAATAGAGAAATAGATTCATATATATGATAGTGTAAGATTACAGAAACATAATATAATAAATATGAACCATTGATCATAAAGTATGCATAATATAATAAAGATGATACATTGATCACATTTACCACTTACTTAGCATGCCCAGACAAACCGAACAAGTCTGGTCCCTAGGAGACAGCATCAACACCTCATTGAGGAGCAGTAAGAATATTAGGTTACACACTTATCATAACACTGTCCATCACACATTTATGTTTCCTCAAACAACACCCCATTGAACGTGATGTCATTGAACACACCAAAGATGCACGATTTTCATACCATTAGTACAACAACATTACCAGAAATATTTAGCCCTTATATGAAACCCTTTGAGACTTATCGCATGCTAGCTTGGGTACCCGGATTATGGGTAGCCTAGTACAGTTCATGAAAATTGGTCATGTTTCATCGCTCTTTATGTTTTTCAATATTTTCACTGTCTATTTGAATTTACCTCTCTTTTTGAATTTGATAGTGTTTCTTATTTCCTTGAATTTGGAGAGACCTTTTTTATTCATTATATCATTAGGTTGTGCAATTTTAATTCATCCACTTGGGTTTCCATAGTGGGGTTATCATTAAAATCTCTTTTAAAAACAAATGAATGATGTATGTTATTTTCACTTAAATAGGTTTTGTGTTTAGTACTATAAAAATTTATCTTCAATATTTAAAACAACTCATATTAAAAAAATCATGTAAACCATAAAATTTTGATTTGATATAATAAAAAGGACATGTCCAATTTTTACTTCAAACATTTATGTATATTTCAAGTCCTAAGATCAGTTAATTTGAAGTAATTATTTAGAAATTAATTTACAACTTTAACAAAAACTATTATACTTAATTCAATCATAATAAATTTAAAATATTTAGTAAGTGACACTAGTTCAGAACTTATGAAGATCTTTTATAACATGTTTGAAAATACAATGGTGATAAATAAAATGTTCTTACTAAAGATATCGTTAATCATGAGTATGTAAGAAGATAAGTTTATTGTAAATCATATTAACAACTTCAACATGATAAGAATTCAATTGGAGTTAGTTATGGTGGATTTCAAGGATCTGAAATGGGTGTTGTTGTTGTTATTATCACCCCTTGAATCTTGGAATGCAATGATCACCACTATGAGTAACTTGAGTAGAAATAATGAACTGTGTTTATGGATAGTTTGTTTTTTATTATTCCATATACCATAGGAAGTTTTCATCATGATATTCCTTCTAAAGACTCTGTTTATGACATATCTAGATGCATTAATAGCCTTAACTAAAAAAATTAGGGATTTTATATTCACATAACATTTTTCTAGTAATTAATTTTAAGTTATTATTTCTCCCTTCAACAACTCTATTTTATTGAGGTTTATTAGGAGTAGATAAGGTATTCTCAATAACAACATTGAGAAAAATGAATTTATTTCATGATTCTCAACCCCCCATGGTCACATCTCAAAGATATAATCACACCATATTTTTCATTTTATTGCAGCTTGAATAAAATATAAAAATAGATCAAGTTTCACTCTTATGATTCAAAAAATAAACCTAAGTAATTACTAAAAAATAATCAACTAATACATAAAGAAAATACATTCCACCTAGGCATGTAGTTTTAAAGGGGTAAAAAAATCCATGCAAATATGTTTAAATGGTATAGAATTAACAATATATTTAATTAGTTTAAAAGATGTTTTGTTTTTCTTTCCCATTTTTCATGCATCACATAGTTTATTTTTTTTCCAATTTATGTTGATGTAAATATTAAGTGAACTCTTCATAGATAATTTATTAAATGACTAAATGTTAAAATGTCAAATTCTCTTATGCAAAAATCCAAGATTCATCTATTTCTTTATTCATAAAGTTCATATTTTTTTACACAGTGAATTCAAGGTGTAAACATTTTTTGTTATAGATTATATCAAATTGAACCTTTTATCTTTAAAAATAGAACATGCATTGTTAGAAAAATAAACTAACTAAGAGACATGCTGGATGAGATTGATTCCCTTCACATTCTCAAAACAGCACAGGGGAGCTAACTAAGAGACATGCTAGGAAGAAATTACTTCAAAATAAATTAGTGTATAGCCTGAAATAATAAGTGGATGGTAGGAATATATACAATACTAGGTTAAGCACCTTGGGTTGTTGGGAGAAGGGGGGTCGTGGGTCGTCGGGGTCTCCGGTCGCGGGGTCTGCTGGAGACGCTAGTCGCAGGGTTGTTGGAGATAGAGGTCGTGGGTCACGGGGTCGTCGGAGACGGAGGTCGCGGAGTCGCCGGACGATTGGGGGTCGCGGGTTGCCGGGGGGGAGGGGTTAGGGGAAGAAGGGAGGGTGAAGGGGTCATGATGGTTTGGGGAAACAGCTGGGGTGGGGGTAGGGAAGGGTCGGTATTTTAAAAAAAATTATGGGTTTTACGGCGGATTATTAAAAACCACAATGAAACCTTTCGGTGAAAATGTTTAGCGGCGGTTTTGTGAACCGCTGACAAAAACCCACTTCTAAACTCAGTTTTTATTGTAGTGACATTCCTCAATCTCCTTTTTTAAGGGTCCATAGAAATTCCCTCACTTGTGATCACATGTCCCAAGAACGTGCTTTGCTACATCAAAAAGTCACTTTCTGAACTTGGATTACAACTTCTCCTTTCTCAATGTCGCCAATACAAGTCTTATATGTTCTTCATGTTCCTCCTCTATCTTGGAGTATATGATAATATCATCAATAAACACTACCACAAATTTATCAAGGTAATTTCTAAAGACTCTATTCATCAAATCCATGAAGATTTCAGGGGAATCAGTAAGTTTAAAGGGAATTACCAGAAACTCATATTGCACATGCCTTGTACAGAAGGTAATCTTCTGAATATATTCTTTCTTCACCTAAATTTGAGGATATCCATAAAGAAGATCCACCTTTGAGAAGTATTAATATACTCTTAACTAATTGAACAAGTCTCCAATCCTTGGAAGAGGATACTTGATCTTTATGGTAATATTGGTAATTTCCCGATAATTAATACACAGTTGAGTTGATCCATACTTCTTCTTCACAAAGAGCACTAGAACACCCCAAGGTGATGCACTAGGGTGTGTGAACCCTTTATACAAATTATCTTGTAGCTTCTTCTTTAAGGTCTCCAGTTTGATAGGATACATCCTATAGGGAAACTTTGAGATGGGAGTAGCTTCAGGTATGAGTTCTATGGAGAACTCTACTCATGATTTGCGGTAATTCTGGATAACTCTTTAGTAAATGCATCACTGTATTCCCTCACGATGGGAATTTATGCAAGGTTGTCACTTTACTTTAACTCAACCATTTGAGTGATGTATTCCTCTTCATAGGGAATCAACACCAATAATGTTGAAGGATTTTTCAAAGGAGATTCATAATATTATTTTCATTTATAGTGGATTATGGGATCGTTCAGAATATGAATAGATATTTCCTTTTACCAACAGTTGATATGTTCTCAATATAATGAGAGCCAATCCATTCCCATTATAGCATATAATTCCACTAAGTGAAGTATTATGATATTTGCGGGAAGAATCTTTGCACATACGGAAATAGGAGGAGAGTCAAACACTTGGGTTTCAATGATTATACCACATTTTGTTTTTATAGATATCACTACTTCAAGGTTTTGGGGATTCAATTCTATATTTCTAGAAAACTTTCAAGATAAAAAGGAATGCGTAGACCTAGAATCAAATATTACTTTTACCATTCTTGAGTGAATAGGAAGTGTGACTTGAATGACTTCATTATCTTACTCCACTTCTGCAGTAGTGATGTCATAAGCCTTCCCTTGTTCCTTTGGATTTGGTGGCTGATGACACTAATTACCCTCTAGGACTTGAGGATTAGTGCACTGGGTTGCATAGTGCCCATTCTCCCTAAAGTTATAGCATCGTACCGTGGGTGGTGCTCTCATTTCTTCCACCACATTATCTTTCCTTCTCATGTCTTCTCGATACTCTTGAGCATGGTGTCCTTATTTCCCACATGTGAATCATTTACCCATCCCTTTGAGGTAGTTCCCATGATGCATCTTTACTCATTTTTTTTCATGTAGGTGGTAGAGTTTTCTTCCCACCATTATCATTAGATCCCTTGGATTGAAATTGCATCTTTCATTTCATATCACCATAGCCATGTGACCATTCTCAAAAATTGCATCTACACTTTGAGGTCACACCGAACAACTTCTTCATAACTCCCAAAGTCTCAAATTTCAAGAACCTTTAGAAGGTGTGGTTTTAATCCACTAAAGAAAATATCAATTTTTTTATCATTTTTTATATAAAAAAACCAAAATAATACCTTGAAATCCTTGTGAAACTCGCTTTATAGGTTGTGACAGATTCTCCTTTCTTTTTCTTGAGCTCTATGAATTCTCTCTCTATATTTGTATGAAGAGTTCCTAGGAAATAATTATTAAGAAACATTATCTTAAAGTCTTCGCATATCATCTCTTCAATTTCATGAGCCAGGTTGGTGTTCTTAACCAAAGCCCACCATTAGTCGGCCTCTCCATCTAGATGATAAGTGGCTAGAGTCACCTTCTCCATCTCAGAATAGTGAATCACAGAACAAATCTTCTCCGTGAAGTTGACCCACAGTTTTGAAACTAGTGGATCATAAGAACCACTATATGTCGATGGTCGTTGATGCATAAAACACTTGACATCTAGTTGCTTCCTCTTAGGTGTAGGAGTACATTCTCCATTATTCTGGTTAATTTTCATAATCTGAGATAGTTGTGTAAGAATCGCCATGAATTTTTTAACTCCACCTCCCAAAGAATTGGGGATGTCATTCGTGCAATCATTGCATTGGCCCTCAAAAGGGTTATTGGTCTGGTTTCTCCTGGCTCCCACTATTTTCTAAAATAGAAAATTTTAGAACAAAACATAAGTCAACAAGTCATGAATAAATAACTTATTCATTTGTATAATCTACACTAAAAGCATAAATTATTGGATCCCTATGTAAATACTCTTATGTGAATATTTGTATTTAGTCTCATATTATAGGTTTTCTCTAGGGTTCACTAATCCTAATTTCCAAATTAACTAAACCTTTCCTCTGAAACCAACTATAGAAACCCAACCTTTTCTTACATTACTATTACATCATTTAGAACTTTCATGGGTCTTTGGGATGAGAAATTATCGCTGGAAGAATATTCTAATGCAATGGTAGTGGAATTGACTAAAACGTTTGGCATATAAAACACTCTCACAAAACTAGCAACATAAAAATACAAAATAGTGTCACTTAGAAATGAAAGATATAGTGAAGCTATTAATGAATTGCAAAGAAATTTTTTTAAGAAATATGTCTTTAAGATTTTCTTTTGTAGAATATTTCCATGTATATAAAAGTGGAATAAAATCTATATGGATGTCAAAAATGTTCAATTGGAAGATAAGGAAAAAAGAATCAAAGATATTGAAAATTATTTATAATAATTAAAATAGTGCATAAAGATACAATAAATAAGATAATATAGGATAAACAAGACAACCTAATATAGGTTGAGTGTGAGAAGAAGTCCAATAAAATGAAGTGCCATGATCTTGGGGTAAGGATGAGATGTCCTGAATACAAACAAGCTAGATCTTCCCAAGTTATTGAGAATAAATATGTTTCCACTCATATTTCCATTAAGAACCATGCCTTATGGAAGAATAATAATAGTATAAATAAGAGCATGATATTATCCTCTCATCGAGTGGAAATATCCTCCAAAATAAAGGTATCCCAAAACCTAGAAAGTCTCTTCTATGTTAATGTTTTTTCAACTTATTGTTATATGTTTAAAATAGAGTTTTGGTAAAATATAGATGGTGAAAAATTCTGAAGAATCCATCACATTATCAATAATGTATGTGAAAAAAATATAATATGAGATTTTCTTCAAGGACTATTCAATAGGGTGGTGGATCTACTAAAAAAAACAAAGCACATAACCTATGAAATCTAGATAGATTTCACTAGAAAAGAATAAAAGGGGTACATGGATCATTATTAGTGTTATAATAGGTTTGGTAAAATGAATTAGAATGTTCTAATAACATGAAAATTTATGAATATCATAAAAATATACAATAAAGGGGGATAAAATATGAATACAGGATAAAACCTACTAAAAAATAGAATATTAAGGAAAAGAAACATGTGTATACATTGAGTAGTAAAAAATAAGATATGTGTTAAATCAACTACATCCAAAATAGAAAAAAATAAGGAAAGATTCCAATCAATGGAAATTTTAAGGTGGTAAGTTATTATGTGAAAGGTGCCTGATGTTAGGATATATAGCTAAGAACTTATTGATTTGGTTACCTAAATATATGGATTTATTTGAGAAT
Organism: Viscum album; assembly: GCA_963277665.1. NCBI lineage: Eukaryota > Viridiplantae > Streptophyta > Magnoliopsida > Santalales > Viscaceae > Viscum > Viscum album. The sequence goes on from OY728119.1 coordinate 451,311,542, forward strand.
AAAATTAAAGCACCTAAATCTTTATTATAAAATGAGGTTTCACATAAAGGATAGGTTAAGGTCAGAAATAAAGAAAGTTATAGATTTATAAGAAACTCTCAATCATATAGTCACCTCTAAAAAAATAGGTACTTACTTATTTCCCCTTATTTTATGTTTTTTAGATAACGTGTAGGGTATTAAAGGATATGGATGAGTTTTTTCACATTTAGATAACAATGATTAGGATATTTCCATAATTTACCACTAAAAAAATTTCTCTATGATTAATATAATATAAGATCACCCCTTTAGGGGTAGAAAACTATGAAGGAAGCTATCATTTTTTATTCACAGTAAATCTATAATTTCTTGATATCCAATAAAATTTAAGGAATGATGTATTAAAATTTTGCCTTCTATATTTTCTAGGATTCTATCAATTCAAAAGATTAATGGGAACTTATAGTTGTTAAAAACATGAGACAAAGTGGGATTTATTCATCTTTCACCTGATCTTTTTTATGTGTTTTTTGAAGTGTGTACATGATATTATTTTCTTATAAAAATATTGTTTCTAAGAATCCTTAAAAGGATTTTTATGAATGATATCACATTTATGGTAGTTTATAAAAAGTATAGAAAACATTGGTTGCATATCTCTTGTTTTATAAACCAAGCTATCCCAAGTAGACTTAGATTAGGCTAACTGAAGGATATTTTCTTATAGAACCATGAGGTATAATCCTTCTATCAAGAAAAGGGGAAAAAGGTTGTGAGTTTCTTCAAATTAATAAGAAAAGATGATAGGTACCCTATATTACTCTTTGCATTTTATTATTATTAAGGGGTAGAAAAAATTCCGTACACATATTTACTTTAATGATGTAAAGATATATTGACCACAAGATACAAATTAGTAGATTGTTGAGCCTAATTAAGTGTTGTATTTGTTTCCAATAAGTCAATATGTGTTTAGTGTTGAGGAAAAAAGAGATGATGACATTGATTTCATAATTAAGGATCATTGATGGAGGATTGTAAGCTTGATATGGAGGTTGTTAAATAATGTGAGAGACTATATGAGAGAGTTACCATGTGGATGGTTAAATATTATTTTATATGTTCATGAAATTTTACATGAATATAAACATAAGTCCGCACAAATATATTTATATTTTTTCATTAATATATAAGAGATAAACATACACTATATTGAAAATTTTACTAACTATTTATATAAGAGTTTAGTAAAAAATAACCCCACCCTTGTAAAACCCTAAGAAGTTAAATGGTTGAAATGATAAATCTTTATACCCAAATCAATGAGGTGCACCTTTATTTTCAAAGATTACATGATTACAAATCCACTATTAAGTGATTTTTTCCTAAAGTAGTTACAAGATGGGTGACCTACTGGTAATTTTATCATGTTGTGTGTGAGTTATTCCAAAACACATTAATAGAACATTTGTTATCTTATAAGGATATTCATTAGTCTAACATATTTATCAGAAATAGTGGTGATCCCTAGGGAGGGGGAAAATGTATCAGTAGAGAAACTGGTGGTGCATAGTTGTCTATGATCTAATAGTCATATTACATGGGTAGGTATGAGAATGAATAGGTATTGTGAAGGAGGTTCATAATACATATGGGGCGGCACACACCATGGGTGTGTGTTGGACTTTGGGTACATTCTATAGTCTGGTGAACAATTTAGGAATATGGGTGGGCTCCATGGAGGGGAGAACATATATCTATGGCACAAATGGTGGTACCTAGTGGGATAGGATTTTGAAACCCTATTAAAATGATAGAATTATTATTCTGATGATAGGGCCCTACTGTTAAATCCCCAAACAAGAAAATGGGACATCTCCACCGCACATGAGAGAGATGAGATCACCATGAGGGATCCAGCCTTCATGGCCATATTGAGGTAGTAGGTGAGCATAGTGGATGATAAAGAGCCTACATATTAAGGCATTACCATATAGAGGTTTTGTTTAAGAGGATCATGGTGAATGTGGGGAGGCACTCACCATAGAAATGTGTGTGTTGTCTTTCAAAGTAGAATTGGTTACTTGTATATAGTATCTAATGAAATAGGATTGATTATAAAGAAGTGACTTAATATTTGTTTCTTTGATGTTATAATTCATTTTTTCATATATTTTATTAGTCCAAATTAATAATATGTGTATATAACATGATGTTTCTACTCATATATTCCACGATATCACGTAATCTTCCATTTCATCATCTTTTTGATACCAAATATGAGAGTTTACAAAGTGAAGGATCTTTTGTGAGAATGAGTTATCTTCACAGTAAATGTATTGACTGAAAGAATGATCTTTAGTCTTACATGAATGAATGGTAAATATCATCTATGATATTGAGCTACTGATTCCTTGAGTAAGATCACATATATTTTTTGATTGTTTTTCTTCCACATGAACACTACTTGTTCTGTGAGACATCCACAAATCTTCCATGATGATGAAATTTTGTTCTTATCTTCTATAAGCACATATCTACCAAAGGGATTAATAATATTTACCTAATTAATCCCCTTAATATCATGTTATCATATATATCACATCATCTCTGAGATTCTACCCTTTTGATCATAATAGATGCACTAAGGGGATTCTGAGTTTCATGCATGTGTTATGCACCACAACACATGATTTGAAAAATCTAGAAGCTGTTATTTTCTAAAAAGATAAAGAATTATAATCACATAGGTGGGATAAAAATAATTATACATAACATAATGCTTACTTACACTCATGTAAATCACATAAGAAGAAAAAAATTTAGCATCCAGTTTATCCCGATTTGTTTATACACTATCGAAGTCATGCACATATGATCAGCTGAAGAAATCATGCTTCATGAAACCTTCATGAGTCCATGAAATGATTGTAATGTATGTATTACAAAGTAATCCATGATAATAATCATTCATTCTTTGCATAAATATGTTAAACTCATGTGAGAATCATTGATTAATACTCACACCGAATTCCATGCATAATCCAAGGAGGGGCCATGAGTTTTTAATTCATGAATATTTAATGTTGGGGTGGTTGTGGGTATTTTTATAATAGTATGAGATAATCATACCCGGCTCTATTAGGTATTTAAAATTGATAATGAAATCAAGACAAGCCTTTAATCATTGAATATCACAATACATGAATCACGATTAATGAAACATTTTATCAGGATTAATTCTTAGCTATTAAACATGAATTAATATCTAGAATTAGTTAGGAAATAATTTATATTTTTTGGAAAAATTAAAAATGGGGAAAAAATATTCTAATAAGGATAATTTATTTGAATTAATATATATTGGACTCCCAGTTTTAATGATCACAAAATCATGATTCTAATTTTATTAATGAGTTTCATGTTTCTCTATAAGTAAAATGTATTATGATCAAGGTGAAAAAATTATCTAATGATGATACACCATTGAGGTTGGCACTGAAAAATCAAGACACTGTTTTCCATGACTCTCTGCCACCAGAAACATTTCTCTAATTATAAGATACCGCCAGAATATCATACCATTGGACCGAAAATTGACAAAGTCTAAGACACCTTCAATCGATATGTCATCAGGATGTCATGCCACCAGAACTCAAAAATTGGCTATGTATGAGATACTATCAGATGAGGAACCGCCAATATCATATTTACAACACAAAATTTTGACTAATTCTAGGAAACCTTTTGACCTCATACCTATAGGCAAGACACTGCTAGTTGAGACACTACCATCATAGTAGAAATTTAGAAAAGTTTAAGACACTGCCAGTGCCACATCGCCAATGTCATATTGTTAGTGTGATGCTGCCAAAACAACATTCCTCCAGTCTAAGATACCACCACTATTTTCACTTATCTTTTTGAATTACATTACTTTGATGGTTATTTTTTATTGAATTTCATTCCATTTACTATTTTAATTATTGTATCTTAAATGATCTCCATAGAACATTGAAGATATTTTCAAACTATTCAGTACAAGGAAGCAACCGGTTGGGATATTCTTCTTGCTACTACTAATAAAATTATAGCACACCCCCTCATGAAGCTGTGTAGAAGGATTTGAGTTGAAAAAGAGAGAGTTACATAAGTGATGAAAGAGATTCATGATGTGAAATTTTAGCAAGAACTGGCGACTACTGAAAATACATAGATCTAGACCTGATTACAAAAAAAAATATCGCACCTTCTATAAATATTTTACTAGTAAGACAAACTAGACATTCACAACATGTTCCTTCCTCTAATCAAGAACATGAGTCTAAGACACCCTATCTTCCAGAATTTTTTTCAAGAGAACCCAACTCAAGCTTCACTACTAAATCAAATCGAGAGTCACAAGTTGCATAACAACAGAATGAGCAGTTCTAAACTCTACTATTATAGATTTATCTATTCTGTTTACTTTTATTAATTTTAGAGAAATGTGTATTGTACTCTATTTTATATACACACATTGTCTTCTATGATAAACTATAATATATTCTATATCTTCTCAAACTCATTTCATATTCATTTCCCCCATGGAAAAGAGTGGTACAGTTCCTTGTGTGGCCTGTTATTTTTCTCCCACGAATAACTATGGATGAGGTCATGTGTGACCTAGAAAATTTATAAACTATTGTAAAACCTGATCCAGGTTATGGATCATCTTGTTTATTTTATATAAAAATATGTGTAATGGTTGATCACCAATTGGAGATGACTAAGTCTCTACTTGATACTAGACCTCTAGTATTCATTCATTCTGTTGTGTGATTTATTTTTTTACTTTATTTTTTCTTTGAAATAAGAAATTGTTTTAACTATAAACAAAATATATATAATTTGATAGTTTATCATAATATGTTTTCATATAGTATTTTGATCATGTAAACTGATTTCAAATAATTTAATAATATTTTATATTATTCATCTGAGACCTAATGAATCTTTAGAGAAATATTTAGAAATATTATGATCTATATTATACTACTGATTTGGATAAACTAGGTTGTTTTCAAATATTTGGGGGATTTCAAAATAATCAATTTTAGAAAGAAAATTTTCTTAGGTACTCAATCCACCCCCCCCCCTCGAGATACTCACTCCAACCAACCTTTCGTATTAGAGGTTTGCTTTCTTTGGTGTTAATGTTTTTCAAATTGTTTTAACTGTGATTTTAGTTGTACTTTAATAACCTCAATTTTTTGTCATCTCTAAATTTAGTTCTTTAAAATGGATAATCCTCAAGAAGGTTCTGCTACAAACAGACCTCCTTTTTTTAATGGAACAAATTTTGGTCAACCGAATATTAAAATAAAAATTCATATAGAAAGTATGGGTTTTGATATATGGTCTGTCATAGAAGATGAATATGTTATACCTGATACTGCTAGAATCACTTGTGATGATTCTACAAATTTAGCTTACAATAATAACTATAAATAAATTAATTCTCTATACTATGCATTATAATGTGAGGAATTTAATAAAATATCTGCATGCAATACTTTTTTTGGTATTTGGGACACACTATTTGTTTACCAAGAGGGAACATTAAATGTTAAATAGATGATCCTTAATACTTACACTATTAAATTTGGTCATTTTAAAATGAAGCCTAATGAACCTATCTCTGACATGTATCTCAAGTTTAATGAGATTTTCAACACAATGAGCTCACTTGGAAAACTAGTATCTATCAAGGATCAGATTACATGATTACTCAAATTCATTCTATAAAGATGGAGGGGCGCATTAGTTTCAATTAGAGAATCATGTGACATTAGAAAAATACCTATGAAAGAGTTGATTGAAAATATAATTATGTATGAAGAATAATTAAAATTAAAGAGTGTAGAATATGAAAATCCTAAAATAAATTTAGTAGCTTTCAAGACCACTTCCCCTAAACAACAAAAGGACAAATATAAAAAGAATTTAAAAGATGCCATTTCCAATGATAGTGAGTCACCTTCTGATATAGATGAAGAGATGTATCACCTAGCTAGAAAATTTAAGAAATTTTACCCAAATAATTTCTTTTTAGAAAATAAAATTATAAAAGAAATTATGACAAAATAGGAATCTAGAAAAAATATTGGAATAATGATGATAATATAATGGAAATTGTCTGCAATTAATGAAAAAAAATCACATAAAATATGACTATCCAAAGCGTAAGTATGAAAATAATTATGAATAAAATGAAAGTAAATAAAAAAAGTACATGAAAGAAACCTAGATATCATTTGAATATATCTCTAGTGACTCTAATTCATCACCTGAAGAAAATTCAAATTGATCCAATGTGTGCTTCATGACTAAAGTCAGTGAGGTACTTGACTTAACTATTATTACTAATATTTTTCTTATGCATGTGTCTGATAATTTTAAAAATGCACAACATTTTGATGATAATATGTTAAATAAAAAAAAATTAAATACTATAACATGTTATAGGATACATTTAGTTAATTAAAGTAAAAGTACAAAAGTCTTAAAAGGTAGCATTCTCTAGCTATAAATATAATACCTGAATTGTCTATAAAAAAGGATAAAAATTATCAACTACTTAAAGAAAACATTGAACATAAACTGTCAAATGAGAAATTGAAGAAAGATCTTGAAAATTTAAAAAATGGTAGAGAATCACTTACACAAATATTTAGAAAAAAAGTTACTCCCAAATATGGTATTAGAATAGGATATGATCTCAGAAAAAGAATAATATCTAAAAATAATTTTCTTCCTAAATCCATACCTGAAATCTATAATAGTAATCATTTTTCAAAAGGATCCAACAGGGTTTTTATTTTGAAAAGTTTAAAATATCTTTATAAGAAACATGTAAAACAAATTTGGGTTCCTAAAGACTTGGTAACTAACATTTATGGACACAAATATATTTGGGTACCAAAATCATTTCTCGTTTAAAACTTGTTTTGTATGAAAAAATCATGAATAACTCCAGTAAATGTCCATAATACTTAGACAGTGTCTATTCTAGACATATTATAGGATATTATTTATGTTCAAGAGTCTCACAAAGTTTGATGATAGAAATTTCACTTTTGGTGATAAAGAAAAAGTAAAAATCATCAGACTAGGCCAGATTGGTAACAAAAATTCAGTTTTGATTTCTAAAGTTTTATATGTCGATGGTTTAAAGTATAATCTACTTATCATTTATCAGTTATGTAATGATGATTTTTATGTTAAATTTTTTAATGATTGTTGTATTGTTTTTTATTTTAAAAATACTTTAATTTTTATAGTATTTTGAAATTACAATGTTTATGTTGTAGTTTTAAATTCTATGATTTCTAAAAATGTTTCTTGATTAAGTGTCTTTCATAAAGAGTCATGGATTTGGAATAGAAGACTAGTCTATTGCAACATTAACTCACTTAGGAATATAACTAAGAAAGTGTTAGTCAGGGATCTACTTAAGCTTGATTTCCCAACTGATAAAGTCGGTAACCCCTTTAAAAAGGGAAATAATAAAAAAATTCTTTTAAATTAAAGAAAGAAGTTTCAACATCTCAACCTCTTTAGTTGGTTTACATGGATTTTTTTAGACCTTATAGAGTATCTAGCTTAAATGGGAAGCACTATGTTTATTTTATTATAGATTATTTCTCTAGGTATACTTTTGTATATTTTCTAGCTAAAAAAGTGAAGTTTTCTCTTACATTACCAAGTATTATATGTCGTAGAAAATCTTAATGAACTTAAGATTAAAACCTTAAGGAGTGATCATGGATTCGAGTTTGAAAATCAAGATTTTGAATAATTTTTATCATAAAATGGATACACTCATAACTTATCTTCTCCTAGGATACCCTAGTATAATTGAGTTATTTAAAGAAGAAATATAACCTTGAAAGAGATATTTTAGACTATGCTAAATGAAATTGAACTACCTATCTATTTTTTGGAAGAATCTTTCAATACAGCCTATTATATCATCAATAGAGTTCTGATCAGACCTATCCTTAAGAATACCTCTTATGATCTATAGAATAATAGGAATCATAAGATTAATTACTTTACATTTTTTGGTTTCAAAGTCCTTATTCATAATACTAAGGATAATATTTAAAAAAAATTCTAAGAGTGATGATGGAATTTTCCTTGGTTATTCAATCTTCAGTAAAGCCTATAGAGTTTTCAATAAGAAGACCAAAAATATGGAAGAATAATTCCATGTAAAATTTGATGAAACTAATCCACATGTGCCTATGATATCCTTAGAAAATTTTTAGGATGATTTATCTTCTCTGAACTTAAATTCCAAACCTTTAGATTCTTCTATCAAACAGCCAGAAAAATCATCCAATTTTGATGAATTTCCATAACATCCAGAACCTGAACATGAAAATACAAAATTGACCATCCCAATTTATCTAGAGCTGATAGAACCATTAAGTACCATCCTTTAGATTTTATTATTGGTTATCTAAATAGAGTAAATCAAACTAGAGCTTCTGTTAGAAATCAGGTTGAACATCAAGATTTCTTGTCTCAACTTGAACATAATAACAAAAATGAAGCTATTAATAATGAATATTGGGTAATATATATGCAATAATAATTGAATAAGTTTGAAAGAAAAAAATTGGGGGAACTTTTAGATAGAAAACAATGACTATTGTCACTAAATGGGTGTTTAGGAATAAAGTTTATGAGTTAAAAACTATAGTTAGAAACAAGGCTATACTTGTTGCACAAGATTATAGTTAGGAAGAAGTAATTGACTATGAGTATACCTTTTCATCTATAGATAGACTTAAATCCATAAGATTATTTATTACTTATCCAAAACATTTATATTTTATGCTTTATCAAATGGATATCAAAAGTGAATTCTTAAGTGTTTTTATAGTGGAAGATGGTTTTCTTGAATAACCCTCGGGTTTTCAAAACCCTCATTTTCTAAATGATGTTTTAAAATTAACAAAAGATTTATATGTTTAAAAAATCACATAGAGTTTGGTATGATAGGATCATCATTTTTATCATTTCAAAAGTATTTTCAAAAGTAATATCTGATCCTACCCTTTTTGGTAAAGATATTTTCAAAATATGTATTAGTAGTAAAAATATATGTTGATGATATTATTTTTGGATCTTCAAAAAATTATCTTTGTAATCATTTTTCAAAAATGATGCCAAATGAATTTGAAATGAGTTTAATGGGTGAAATAAAATTCTTTCTTGGATTTCATATTTTTCAAAATAAATAAGTAATTATTCTAAATCAGAGTAAAAACACAAAATATCTTCTAAAACGTTTTAACTTGGATAGCAATAAAAGTACCGATAATCCTATGAGTACCACCTGTAAGTTGGATATTGATGAATTTAGAAAAATAGTTTATCAAACCAGTTATAGAGGTAAGATTGGAATTATTCTCTACTTGATGACTATCTAGCAAGATATTATGTTTACTGTGTGTATGTGTGCTTGTTTTCAAGAAAACCTAAAAGCGCCACACCTTGTTGTTGTTAAAATAGTTCTCAAATTTCTCAAGTATACAATCAATTTAAGATTCTTTTACCCAATAGGACAATCATGTTATTTAGTAAATTATTTTGATGTGGATTTTGGTGGGTGTAAGTTATATAGAAAAATAAAATCTATAACATGTCACTTTTTGGGAAATTCTCTAGTTTTATGGTGTAGTAAAAATATTTTTTTTCATTGTATACTACTAAAGCTAAGTACATAGCTGCAGGTAGTTGGTGGTCATAAATTTTGTGGATCAAACACACTCTAATAGACTTTGGATATCAATTCTAACATGTCCCCATAAACTATGACAATAGAAGTACTATTAACATTTCTAAGGATCTTGTTTCCCATTCTAGGGAAAACATATTGATATAAGACATCACTTTTTATGAGACCAATCTCAAAAAAAAAGATATCACTCTTTAATTTATTAGCATAGAACATCTGTCATATGATATTTTTACTAAGACTTTAAATACTGAAATAATGAATTATATCAAAAATGAATTAGGGATGATAAATTTTGGTTAAGTTTAATTTTATATGACATACCATTGTAATTGACATACTGTTTCAGTTGACATATTGTTGGTTTTTCATGCCTTTGTCTTTCACACTGTTTGTTTTTCATGTCATTGGTTGTCACATTGTTGGTTTTTTATGTCATGGGTTTTTTATACCGTTTCATCTCATGCATTTTCGAAATTTTCTATTTCTCTATATTTTGAACCGTCAATCTATTTCTTTCAGTTTATGTTATTTCCTATAACTCTATCTGTGTTTTTACTTGAATTTTGATTTTTATTTCATACATTATTTCAATTTTATAATACATAATCTACCAAATGATATTAAATGGCATAATTTATATTCCCAACATACCTTGATCCATACATGATACTCTCATATCTCTCTCAATCCTAATATATCCCTTTTCCCACTCGCATTTCAAATTTTATCCTACCCTTGACCAATCTTTCCAAGACAATATGAATGCCCAGAATAAAGCATGATTTTTCTCTTTCTCTTTCTTATTATCCTTAAAGATGTAGAAGAAATATTTTAGTGCACCTTATCTAGTAGATCCAGTAAATATTGATCTTGCTAATAAGATAGTTGTACCAGAAAATAAAGTTGAATCAAAATGGTTGTTATCTAGTAAGTCATTGTCACTCAAAGTACTTCAAAATCAATGATGGTTAGAGTGGCTTTATTCAAAAAAAAATACCTTTTTACCCTATGTTGGTCTATAAGTTTTATTGGAATGTAGAATTTGTGTTTGATCAAGATAGTGTTGATTGGATTAGAATTCATGTTAAAGGAAATGTGTTTGGTTTTTCTTAAAGAAAATGGGCTAAATTTTTAGGTGTTCCTCATGATGGAATCTATAATGACCACCAAGGTGGAATTCCAAAATCCAATGATCTGTTTGTTTATGAGGATGATCATGTTGTGCTGATAGGAGATGGCCTAACCAGAAGGCCTATTTTTTATGAGTTGGATAGAGAGTTTATGCTTCTTTTCTAGTTTTTTCAGTACATTATTTTCCCAAGGAAGGGTGGCGTAGCTAAACTATGGTACTATGATGTGTATCTTCTATATTTTATGAAATAAGGTCACATGATTAATCAGTGTAGATATATCATGGTGCATATGTGTGAGATGATCAAGTCATACTTAATATCTAATTCTTTTATCTTTCCAAAGATGATTTATTTCATGTTGGAGGCCAAGGGACAAGTACATGATGATGAAGAGTCTGTTATAGAATGTGGTGGTTTCTATCTTACAAGTGTTACTTGTTCAATAATGAAAATTATCAAGGTCCCATGGAATAAATAGTGGGTTGGTGATTCTGAGAAGTTGTATGAAGAATATAATTCGGTTTTCCATCCAACTAGACTAAGGTATGAAGTTGATCTAGGCATAGATCCTGATGAAGTAGTTGAATACTCTAATAAGGGCGAGGAAGAAGTTGTTGTTGAAAGAGTAGAAAAGGAACCATCTGTGGATGTAGGTAGTAACACTTATTTGTCTCCTAATGCTTTTCCCATTACCTTTGGAGCTCATAGTCCACCAAGGAGGTTTCCAAAAAGAGAAAAATTGGTTGAAAGTGATGAATAAGAGACTGAGGTATTAGGAAAGGAGCAGTATAAAAGTTAAAAATAAACTAAATTTGGTGGTGATACTGGTAATGAGGAGGAATAAAAGGATGAAGAAGATGAGAATGTAAGTGAATATGGTGATGATGAAGACTCTGAATAAAATGGTGATAGTGTGGGAATCAAAACAAAGGATGTAGAGATGCCTCCCGAGATTTAGGATGAACCTGTTGAGGGGCAGAAATACACACATGTTGAAATTTTTCATGAAGCTCCACATGATGATGAAGTTGAGGATAGTTCTTTTACCATAGGTCAAACTGCTTCATATTCTACTATAATGGTATAGTTAGGTGTAATAGCTATTTTAGAAAAGCATGTTTATGAATAAGATAAAAATAATCTTATTTAGGAAGAATTTGGAGATGAATAGTTAGTTGATTTAGATGTTAATAATAATTCTGTGGATGAGAATTTGGATGTTCAGAAGCTATATGTTCCTAATGTTGGTACATATTTAGAAGTCAAGTCTTCCAGTTCTATTTCATAGAGATCGAATTCTGAAATGTTAAAATAAATCCCTACAGACATTGTATAGTCTATAGCTAGATATATTTCAAATGTTGAGAGAGTAGTGGTTGTACCTACTATTGTGGTCCCTCTCATCACTTCTCTAGTAGATTCAAAGATTTTTGGAAGATGGTTTAATCTCATGTTTGATGAATGGGAAAAATTTAGTAAGAGTTCTTCAAATCCTGATATGCCTATGGTTCATATAGAATTATATCCTAAGGGTTCCTTGATATCTCATGTAGATTTTTATGGGATACTACAAAATTTCACATCTATTATAACTCTATTACCCAAACCTACTCCAGAACCTATTTCTATTCTAATTGATGTCATTTCTAAAAGTGACTTAATGGATTTTGAGAAAATTTTGAGGTCTAATTTTTCTTTGAAGTTTAATAATCGACCACCTCAAGAGATTTTAATCTATGAAAATAATTCTATGTATATATTTGAGTTGGTTATTCAACATATCCAACCAAATATTATGTATCATATTTATGAGATAGAGATTTAGAATAAGAGGGTAAGTGGTGAACTAGACTCCCCCAAGTCATTAATTGAAGAAGTTTGGTCTAAGTTTAAAGATTCCTTGGATGGGATGATTAAAATACTTAAGGATACATCTTTATATACTTCTATTATTGTTCCTGCTCCCCCACTACTATTTAATGTTGATCAGTTAAGTTCAGTTGTGAGAGAGGAAGTTTCATCTACCTCCAGTGGTCCCCCTAGAGTAGAAACTGTGATTCCTTTAAAAATTCTAAGGAATTTTGATCAAGGGACTGAGCATGATCATATGATGATTAGGAAGTATACCAAATGTATGAATGCTGATATAGAGACCATAATTAACTCCATCAAGTTCTATCTCTCTCGGATTTACACCAAGTATTAAATGGATGAAAATTTTAAATTCTTGGTTGAGATTTGATAATTCCTCCTATCTCTCAGGATTTCAAAGAGAAATTGAGAGAGCTCAAAGAGATGATTCTAGTGTTGAACTGTTTTATAAAAGAGAAATATGATATCTTTATTGTGATAGAAAGGAGTGTCAAAATCATAATGTATTTCATCAATCTCATGAAGCCTTCTCTGCATGTTCATAGCCAATAATTTGTTTCATAGAAAGCTATCAAAATTACACTTTAGTTGTATCTCAGACCTGGAGTTTCTCGAGATCCTTTAGCACATTTTCCTACTCAATTCCAACCATTTCTAATTTCTCTAGTTCAATCCTTAACAAAACTTCGTCTAGTTGTTATTATGGAAGACCATCCTCTGACTATAGTTGGGATCTCCTCTGTTGTTCCATCTATTCTACCATGGCTTGATTCAGCTTCCTTGGATAATGAGTAAGAAAAATACAAGGCTAAAGGAAAAGAACCCATAGACCCTTATGCTACATCTTGAACATTTTTTGTTGGGTTAGATTGTTTTTATGGTACTTGGGTTTTAATAACTTTTTGGTAATGATTTTCAATACCTATGATATTTCTTATTATGCTATCCTTATTTCTATAATTCATTTTTTTTACGTTTTTGATAATCCCAAAAGTGGGACAATTCTTATACAATATTGAAAAATCTTATGGAATTTATGGTTTATTATAGTATTTCATCTATGTTTTCTTTTATGTTTTTTTTAATCTTTCTATTCATGACACTTACCTTCGATGCATACTCTTTTATTATTTATTTTTATTTGATACCATATACACATATTATGAATGATAAGTCTAGTATTTTATTTTGATCTTACCTTGGATATCTTATTTAGACTCTTGTAATACCTTTTATGGAATATTTTTACATTTATAATATTCTTTGAATCCATGAATTTTGATCTTCACAATAGGGGATATTTTTGACCTCCTAGTTTTAATGATAAAAAAATCATAATTTCAATGTAATTAATGATTATCATGTTTCTCTATAAGTAAACTATATTCTGATCTAGGTGAAAAATTATCTAAGGATGAGACACGGTTATCTATGACTCACCTCCAACACCAAAATTTCACTAAGTATAAGATATCACCAGAATACCATACCATTAGACTGAAAATTTGAAAAAGTCTGAGACACCTTCAGTTGACACACCATCAATATTTCATGCCTCTAGAACTCAAATATGGATAAGTATGAGATACCTCTAGATGAGGCACTACCAATACCATTTTAGAGACCCTAAGCTTAACGTACATGGACATTACATTACTTTTGTGGAATACTTAGTACATAACAAAAACACACACACAAGGACCGTAATAGTTTAGTGTCTTTGGAAACTTGGAATATAATCTTCTAATCGTGGTGAAAGATCTTCAACATCTCCCATAAAGATCTTCCTTTTTTTACCTAAAACCTTTCTTTATATCTTGGGGAAAATAAAACATAAAAGGGTGAGATCAAATATTTAGTAAGGTTAAACAAAAGAAATATCAATCACATCACATACATAAGAACATAACTTTTGGAAATCTTAACCTGAAAAAGAAATCATAATTTCATAACATGGGATAAATAATAGTAGTGAAATGTAATCCCAATAATCATAACATAAAACATTAAACTTTGTGTAATACACACATAATCATAGAGAATCATTTCTTATTAGTCAAGACTCATTGCCAAGACTATCTTAGCGGACAAAGTCCATTTCTGAACCGAGTTCATTCCTCGTTTCAATCCTGTTTCACTGAACCGGTTTAACCTATCATTACAGCCATGTCTATCTCATGAGATATAAAATATTTACCCAATGTATTGGAGGGAGATATAGGTCCCACCCATCTCATAATGATACCATTCTTATGTGTGCCACAAAATCATAAACCATACATCATAGCATGACCCATGTAATAAAAATGGGATTCTTAAACAACGTGACATCATAAAACAATTCATATAAGATAAAGGAGTTCATAAAAATAAATCCATCACAACATAATCAAATCAATGTAATAATAGGGATAGAAACAGAACCCTATATTATCTTAGATGGAAAATAATTTTGATAAAACACTTGAACTCCATTCTTGAGGAAAATATCCTTTCTACTTAAAAAATATTTTCCTTTCTTAACATGTCATACAATTTTAAACTAAAAGAAGTTGATTAAAAATAAACTTGAAAACTTTTAGTGTAAGCTTCTTGGAAATAATGTTTTAAAAATCCATTCGTTCCGTATAAGTTAAAAAATATTCATCTTGTACTTTTGTCGGAAAAGTCAAAAAGTACCTCGTACAAAAAATGACAAAAGATTCCTTTCATATCTTTTACTAAAAAACTTACCGAAGGGTAAAATTAGATTTAAAAAATTTAGGTGGATGGAAATAATATTATATATTAAGGAAACTTGGATGTGAATGATAAAATACACCCCAGTAAATTTCAAAGTATAAACAATCTCGGATAAAAATGAGATTAGGATATTTCCCTTACCATAGGTCCGATTTGCTTCGTAAGTGTCTGAACCTCCTGTATAATTATTTAAACAATGTCATTGACTTATTCCAGAATCATACTAATTGTTATGATATCATATATGGTTCACTTATGACTTTATTTTACCCGTTCTTTTGTAAATTCCATGTTAAAGAGCGTTTTGGGTAAAATTGTTTCATTTGTCGTCCGTGTTTTGACTTGTAATTATTCATATGATTACTTAGATCATGATTCATTAATTCCAGAATATAAAACATGATTTATATATAATATATATTCAGAATAAACATATACATAATAGATCAGTAAATGGAAAGAAATACACCGTTCATGGAGACGGTAGGCCGTACGTACGCATGAACGTTGTTTTCGTTTCCTTATTGAGTTGAATGGAATTAAGTAGATGACATACATATATATACACATAAATCCCGTATCATTATTATTTCATATATTTCAGTATTACTTATTATATATACTTTATAATCATTCATGAATGGTTAACGTGGAAAATGAATCTCATCGCGTCGTGGAGACGGTAGTCCGTACGTACGCACGAGCGATGATATCGTTCTCATGATCGTGGAATTGTATTGGAGTGTATGTATACTATTTTAGAATCAATATCACTTTAAAATAATCATATATAGTTATTATTTACACCATTATACCCATCCAAGTAAGGTGGTGGTGGAAAATAGATAACACCACGGCTTGGAGATGGTATTCCGTACGTATGCACGCGCGGTGATTTCATTTTCCGTAGGATGGATAGATGGTGAAATAGGGTTGTTTCATAATTATAATAACATATCAGTATATGAGTGATACTTATGTTATTAATTCATAATGAAACAACCTAATAAGAAGAAGTGGAAGAAGAAATAAAGTTGAAAGAATCGGTAACGGACATTACCTCTTCTTTGAAGCGCCTCTTTGAGATATCCTTTTAGGGCACTAAAATTGGTCTTTGAGGAAGACCAGAACCTCTAGGATGTTTCCAGGGAAGTTTAGAAGAGAATTTGGAAGGGTTTGTCCAAGATTGAAGGCTCAAAGTGGTGTGAGGAAGAGAGGGAGGAGGTGCCCTTTTATAAGGGAGGAGAGGGGCTCCTTTGGAAAAACTAAAAATATTATTTTATTATAAAGTAGTTAGGTTTTAAATAGTTCCAAATTGATTTATTTCGAATATAAGGTGGGTATGGGTCGAAATCCTCTCATCCAATAGAATTTATACATGTTTAGGTTCCTATTTTAACCTTATCATTTATATTTGACTTTAAGTTAGATAATTTTACTTTTACTGTGTCTTTTTGTGTTCTTACACTATAAGGTTAATAAACTTTCTATAACAAGCCAAACGAACCCCAAGTTGTTTATTATTAATATATATAACCTTATCTAAGTACTTTTGCTGAACTTTAGATTTTTAGGAATAAAATAACAATTAATAATTTAATATTTGTTTTAAAAACTATTTTATGTCAATTTTGACACTATTTAGTAATTGATTTTTGTAAAACTCATAACAGAGTAATTAGTTCCGAAAAAGTTAATTAAATCAATACTAACATGTCATATTAACCCAGAAAATTAGTGGAATTCATAAAAAGTCTTAAATTACATTTATTTGGGTATTTATAACATCAATTATGTCAATATTTCATTAATAAGATAATTATTGCATCATCTTTGTGTCATAAATAAATTAACTTTTTTAATGTCTAAAATTTACAAATAAAATATCATTATGTAGGAAATCGTTTTGGATTTCTAATGAATATTTATAGTTGAATTTATCTTATGTATAACCTTATATTCAAAATGATCTAGTTATTAAACTTTGATTTTAACTATTTTAACCCTTCTTTAAATAAATTAATAATAAATGTCCTAATCTAATCCAAGTGGGCCTAAATGGTCATATTTTATTCCTAAGGTTGTTTTTGGTCGAATTACACTTGTCCAATATAATTAGGACATGTGTTAGGGTAATAATAATATCATTTTTACCCTTAATTACCCTATTTACTTTTAACCATGCTAAATAAAAGTAAAAAGTTACTATTCACCAAAAATTATTTTCATCTCATTGAACCACATTTTACTTAGTGACATCAACTGTGTCTCTTGGATTTTTGAGATTCCACTCACAGAAGCGGTAAAATTAAGTTTTATGAAAAATTTAGTTTTTTTAACTACCACTTAGTGGTTTCACTATTCATCAAAAATTGAAAGTTTTCAGAAAAATACCAAACATTAGGCCTAAGCTATATTTGATATTATGAACTCAAAAATGATGTCTATTTTACCAAATTCAAAACATATCAGTTGCATTAATTAATTTAAAAATTAATTCCTGTCGTCAAAACAAATAGCGTGTTCTTAAGAGATAATAACTATCAAAAGATTGACACTTGTTTATGTCTGGTTTAAATGTGAAATTACATCCAATGACCAACATTGTATTAAATTGTAAAAATATATTCTAAATATACTTTAAAACCACTAAAATTAATAATTTATCCCTGTTAATTATTTCGATTAAAAAGGTTCTTTTTAATTAAAATTTAGTAATTTTCACTATTCATCGGAAAATGAAAGTTATCCGAAAAGTACCAAAATTTCACCCTAAGATAATTTAGATATTCCAAATCAAAATAATGAAGTCCATTTTTTAAAATAAAATTTACAAAATTTCAAAAAGCGGTTATTACTATTCATAACGGCTAGTTTTAATAATATTTTAATAGCATATTGTTGTTTAGTGAAACTCGTTATTGCGTACTACACACGCTATCGAGGAAGGTCTCGATTGCGTGTAATGCAAGGCAAGTCAAGGATGCGTGTTGTGCAAGCTCCTTTTGGTGTAGCGTACAACACAAGACATTAATGAAATTAAAAAGAATATTTTTTATAAAATCTCAGGGTGTTACATTCTACCCCCCTTAAAATGAATTTCACCCTCGAAATTCGTCGGGGTTATAAATGGTTTACTACTCGAAAGTTTCTTTAATAGAAACCCACATCGTAAAAAGGAATACCAAAACCAATCTTTAAAAACAAAAGTATGAAACGTAACGGTTACCCAAATAAACTAATCACTGGGTTTCCACATAGGTGAAAATATGGATATGGAAGATAAATCTAATCATCATGTTCTGATGGAGAGTGGTAGAGAACATGGCTATGGAAAAGCCAGCAATCACAAAGCAATAAATTTGTGACGATATAAGGTACCATCTGATTCATTAGATATAAGAGCAATAGGACAACATTTTTGGTTTTCAAGATCATTTCCCTAAAGTTGATGAAATTGGAATTTGAAGAAATACTTTCGTGATTTTGGTATAGTCTCACCGTTGGCCATTCTTTGTACAATTTCCACTTCATCTCTTAATGAAATGAAGTTGAATTTTTCATTCGTGATGTGTTAGCAGATCATGTGATAGAATGATGGGTCATTCCATATGTCTCAAACAAAAGGTTAGAAAAGTTATCAAAAAAAAATACATAAGTCCATCTATAGTGAGATTAATCATATATGGTTCCTAAAATGGACTTATACTTATTATATCATACTGCTTAATATAATAAAACTAGTTTCTACTAAATAGGGACTTCTTGTAGGCCAGTGGTAGGCAAAAAAGGCCAGTCACACTTCGGTTGTGGGTTCGATTCCCACATCCTTGTCCGACGCGATGGGTTGTCGCCTGTCCTGCAGATTGTCCTTTTTCTAAAACTATATTACTATAACATCACATAAATAATATCAAAAAAAAATTCTATCCTTAATCAATACTAACTTATGTTCAACATAATCTATTCCAATCTTTAGTCTTATCTAAAATACTTCGGTCCAAGCTCATAGTATAAAGAAAATGATTACATAAAATGTCATCAACCAAGAATGTGAATACCATCATTTATCCCCCATATATCTTGTTGGTCACATTCCAATCATGTGAATACCTTAATCATGTATTCTCTTGAAAAATGAATACCCATTAAACCTTAGTGAAAACATGAATGCTGTCAAAAGTTAACTCTTTCCACATACCAAAATCCAAAAATTCTATATACTCAAACCATGATATAACCTTCTTCTTATATCAGTCATGAGCTCATGAATATTATCAAACATTTAATTTTCTCCTTATCCCTTCATTATGCACATATCATCTGCTTTCCAAAATATTTGAATCACTTTTCATGGATACCGGTACCTTAAAATTATTGAAAACCAAAATATAATAATATAAAAATATTCTAATACATAATAAAAGTACCTCAACAACATTATTCTTGAATACCAATACATAAACACTTCAATCCATCCTCTTCAATTATTGTCCTGTAATAAGTCCTTCCTTGATTTAGAAGTAACTTTTTAGGTCAGGGCATTGAGTTGGGTAATGCCCATGTTCTCCACAAATAATACATTAAACTCCATAACAGTCTGTCACTCTATGACCCTTTTCTCCACACAGATAACATCGGTCCCTCCATTTGAGGTATTCCTCAAGGTTCTTCTTCCCTTATTTAGAAATCTCAATCTTCCTTTCTTTATGCTCCTCAACATGCAAACATGCATAATAGTTTATCTTCCTCTTTTTGATGAATTAGGCATACCACTAAATTTCACCTTGTTAATCATATATCGCGATGACTGATTCGGCATAATCACAATATCTTTCTCTCTAGGCATTACACAATTTTGTTGCTCATAGTCACCAATTTGTCCATTGGATTCAATGTTAACCGAATTCCTTCTGGTTCCCTCCATTAACTAAAACACAAAAAGAATTCTGTGAGAGGCAAAAATCATGCTAGGGAAAACAACATAGTAAAGGGGTAGCACCCTCAATATCTAACATCTTATGTTAAATTCTAATATCATTACCATAGTTCTAGGACTATATCCTATACGTATACTTATCCTTAGGGACATCCCTAGACATACCTTAGAAATATCTCTAGGGGTCTCACTAACATTTTTGCATCCTAGTTTCCAAAGGTTGACTAAACCTTTCCTCTGATACCAACTATAGAGACCCTAAGCTTAACGTACATGGACATTACATTACTTTTGCTGAATACTTAGTACATAACAAAAACACACACACAAGGACCGTAATAGTTTAGTGTCTTTGGAAACTTGGAATATAATCTTCTAATCATGGTGAAAGATCTTTAACATCTCCCATAAAGATCTTCCTTTTTTTACCCAAAACCTTTCTTTATATCCTGGGGAAAAGAAAACATAAAAGGGTGAGCTCAAATGCTCAGTAAGGGTAAACAAAAGAAATATCAATCACATCACATACATAAGAACATAACTTTTGGAAATCCTAACCTGCAAAAGAAATCATAATTTTATAACATGGGATAAATAATAGTAGTGAAATGTAATCCCAATAATCATAACATAAAACATGAAACTTTGTGGCATACACACATAATCATAGAGAATCATTTCTTATTAGTCAAGACTCATTTCCAAGACTATCTTAGCGGACAAAGTCCATTTCTGAACCGAGTTCATTCCTCGTTTCAATCCTGTTTCACTGAACCGGTTTAACATGTCGTTCCCACCATGTCAATCTCATGAGATATAAAATATTTACCCAATGTATTGGAGGGAGATATAGGTCCCACCCATCTCATAATGATACCATTCTTATGTGTGCCACAAAATCATAAACCATACATCATAGCATAACCCATGTAATAAAAATGGGATTCTTAAACAACGTGACATCATAAAACAATTCATATAAGATAAAGGAGTTCATAAAAATAAATCCATCACAACATAATCAAATCAATGTAATAATAGGGATAGAAACAGAACCCTATATTATCTTAGATGGAAAATAATTTTGATAAAACACTTGAATTCCATTCTTGAGGAAAATATCCTTTCTACTTCAAAAACATTTTCCTTTCTTAACATGTCATACAATTTTAAACTAAATGAAGTTGATTAAAAATAAACTTGAAAACTTTTAGTGTAAGATTCTTGGAAATAATATTTTAAAAATCCATTCATGCCGTATAAGTTAAAAAAAACATTCTTCTCATACTTTTGTCAGAAAAGTCAAAAAGTACCTCATACGAAAAATGACAAAAGATTCCTTTCATATATTTTACTAAAAAACTCAACGAAGGGTAAAATTGGATTTAAACAATTGTAGGTGGATGGAAATAATATTACATATTAAGGAAACTTGTATGTGGATGATAAAATACACCCCAGTAAATTTCAAAGTATAAATAATCTCGGATAAAAATGAGATTGTGATATTTCCCTTACCTTAGGTCTGATTTGCTTCATAAGTGTCCGAACCTCCTGTATAATGATTTAAAGAATGTCATTGACTTATTCCAGAATCATAATCATTGTTATTATATCATATATGGTTCACTTATGACTTTATTTTACCCGTTCTTTGGTAAATTCCATGTTAAAGAGTGTTTTGGGTAAAATCGTTTCATTTGTCATCCGTGTTTTGAATTGTAATTATTCATATGATTACTTAGATCATGATTACTTAATTACAGAATATAAAACATGATTTATATATAATATATATTCAGAATATACATATACATAATAGATCAGTAAATGGAAAGAAATACACCATTCATGGAGACGGTAGGCCGTACGTACGCATGAACGCTGGTTTCGTTTCCTTATTGAGTTGAATGGAATTAAGTAGATGACATACATATATATACACATAAATCCAGTATCATTATTATGTCATATATTTCATTATTACTTATTATATATACTTTATAATCATTCATGAATGGTTAACGTGGAGAATGAATCTCATCGTGTCGTGGAGACGGTAGTCCGTACGTACGCACGAGTGATGATATCGTTCTCATGATCGTGGAATTGTATTGGAGTGTATGTATACTATTTCGGAATCAATATCACTTTACAATAATCATATATAGTTATTATGTACACCATTATACCCATCCAAGTAAGGTGGTGGTGGAAAATAGATTATACCACGGCGTGGAGACGGTATTCTGTACGTACACACGCGCGGTGATTTCATTTTCCGTAGGATGGATAGATGGTGAAATAGGTTTGTTTCATAATTATAATAACATATCAGTATATTAGTGATACTGATGTTATTACTTCATAATGAAACAACCTAAGAAGAAGAAGTGGAAGAAGAAATAAAGTTGAAAGAATCGGTAACGGACATTACCTCTTCTTTGAAGCGCCTCTTTGAGATCTCCTTTTAGGGCACTAAAATTGGTCTTTGAGGAAGTTCATAACCTCTATGATATTTCTAGGGAAGTGTAGAAGATAATTTGGCAGGGGTTGGCCGAGCTTGAAGGCTCAAAGTGGTGTGAGGAAGAGAGGGAGGAGGTGCCCTTTTATAAGGGAGGAGAGGGGCTCCTTTGGAAAAACTAAACATATTATTTTATTATGAAGTCAAGTTCGGTTTTAAATAGATCCAAATTGATTTATTTCGAGGATAAGGTGGGGATGGGTCGAAATCCTCTCATCCAATAGAATTTAGACAAGTTTAGGTTCCTATTTTAACCTTATCATTTATATTTAACTTTAAGTTAGATAATTTTACTTTTACCATGTCTTTTTGTGTTCTTACACTATAAGGTTAATAAACATACTATAACAAGCCAAAAAACCCCAAGTTGTTTATTATTACTCTATATAATCTTATCTAAGTAATTTGGCCGAACCTTAGATTTTTAGGAATAAAATAACAATTAATAATATAATATTTGTTTTAAAAACTATTTTGTGTCAATTTTGACACTATTTAGTAATTGATTTTTTGTAAAAATTATAACAGAATGATTAGTTCGAAAAAAGTCAATTAAATAAATACTAACATGTCATATTAACCTAAAAAATTAGTGTAATTCATAAAAAGTCTTAAATCACATTTATTTGGGTATTTATAACATCAATTATGTCAATATTTCATTAATAAGATAATTACTACATCATCTTTGTGTCATAAATAAATTAACTTTTTAATGTCTAAAAATTAAAAATAAAATATCATTATGTAGGAAATATATTTAGCTTTCTAATGAATATTTATAGTCGAATTTATATTATGTATAACCCTATATTAAAAATGATTTAGTTATTAAACTTTGATTTTAACTATTTTAACCCTTCTTTAAATAAATTAATAATAAATGTCCTAATCTAATCCAAGTGAGCCTAAATGGTCATATTTTATTCCTAAGGTTGTTTTTGGTCGAATTAAACTTATCCAATAGAATTAGGACATGTGTTAGGGTAATAATAATATCATTTTTACCCTTAATTTTGCTATTTATTTTTAACTGTGGTAAATAAAAGTAAAAAGTTACTATTCACCAAAAATTATTTTCATCTCATTGAACCACATTTTACTTACTGACATCAACCGTGTCTCTCGGATTTTTGAGATTCCACTCACAGAAGCGGTAAAATTAAGTTTTATGAAAAATTCAGTTTTTTTAACTACCACTTAGTGGTTTCACTATTCATCAAAAATTGAAAGTTTTCAGAAAAATACCAAAAATTAGACCTAAGCTATATTTGATATTATGAACTCAAAAATGATGTCTATTTTACCAAATTCAAAACATATCAGTTGCATTAATTAATTTAAAAATTAATTCCCGTCGTCAAAACAAATAGCGTGTTCTTAAGAGATAATAACTATCAAAAGATTGACACTTGTTTATGTCTGGTTTAAATGTGAAATTATATCCAATGAACAACATTGTATTAAATTGTAAAAAAAATATTCTAAATATACTTTAAAACCACTAAAATCAATAATTTATCCCTATTAATTATTTCGATTAAAAAGGTTGTTTTAAATTAAAATTTGGTAATTTTCACTATTCATCAGAAATTGAAAGTTATCTGAAAAGTACCAAAATTTCACCCTAAGCTAATTTCGATATTTCGAATCCCAAAATGAAGTCCATTTTTAAAAATAAAATTTAAAAAATTTCAAAAAGCGGTTATTACTATTCATAACGGCTAGTTTTAATAATATTTTAATAGCATATTGTTGTTTAGTGAAACTCGTTATTGCGTACTACACACGCTATCGAGGAAGGCCATGATTGCGTGTAATGCAAGGCAAGTCAAGGATGCGTGTTGTGAAAGATCCTTTTGGTGTAGAGTACAACACAATACATTAATGAAATTAAAAAGAATATTTTTCCTAAAATCTCGGGGTGTTACAACCATACCGCTAACATAGAATTTCAACTAAGTCTGAGACACCATTAGACCTCATACCTTCAGACAAGACACCTCTAGTTGAGACGCCGCCAGCATATTGGAAATTTAAAAATTTCTAAGACACCGCTATTTTCATACCGCTAATATAATTCTACTAGAACAAAGCACCACCAGACTAAGACACATCTACTATATTCACTTATTATTTTGAATTATATTATTCTAATATATATTTTTTATTGATGTTTATTACATTTAATTTTTTAATGATTGTATCTTAAATGATAAATAGAGAAAATTGATGAGAGTGTCAGGATATACAGTACGAGGAAGCAGATGATCAGGATATTTTCCTTGCTACTACTGATAAATGTATAAAACACCCCCTCCTATAGCTTTGTGGCATTGAGTTTAGTTAAAAATGGGATAGTTTCATATGTAATGCAAGAGATGAATGAAGTGAACTATTATAAAGAACATGCAACTACTAAACATACATAGAGCTGGATCTTATTGCAAACAATAAGAGCTCACCTGCTACAAAAAATCAAATGGGAAGCTGAAATATGCATTCACAACCAGTTCCTTCCTCTAATCAAGATCACGAGTCTACAACACTCTGTCTTTTATAAGTTTTTCAAGAGAACTAAACTCAAGATTCACTACTAAATCAAATGAAGAGTCATAAGATGCATAGAAATATATTTATCACTTCTAAACTTTACTCTTATAGATTTATCTATTCTGTTTACTTTTATTACTTTTTGAGCAGTGTGTCTTATACTCTATTTTATATACACACACTGTCTCATGTGCTATACTGAAAGATACTAGATATATTCTCAAACTAATTTCTTATTTATTTCTTCAATGGATAATATTTTTATAGGTTATTGTGTGTCTTATTTAGTTTTCTCCCATTAATAATTATGGAATAGGTCGTTTATGACCTGGATAGTTTTTAAACTATTGAAAAACCTAATCTAGGTTTTGGATTAACTTTTTTATTTAATATAAATAGTTTTGTGGTGAGTGATCACCATGTGGAGAGGAATAAGTCTTGACTTGAGACTGAACCTCCTTTATTCATTATTTCTATTATGTACTTTAATTTTGTTTTACTTTATTTTCTATTTAAAACAAAAAAAATTTAACTATAAACAAAATATATATATAGTTTGATAGTTTATATTAATTTGTGTTCATATAGTATTTTCATCAAGTAAACTGATTTCAAGGTATTTAATGATATTTTATTTTATTCATCCAAGACCTAATCAATCTTTAGAGAAATATATACTAAAGATTAAAATCTATATCATACTAACTATTTTACTAAAATGGGAAGTTTTAAATTATTTATTCTATTTCAAAATAATCCATTTTAGATAGAAATTTTTATTGGGTACTAAATTGACCCCCCCCCCCCCCCCTCTTGAGATACTCACTCTAACCAATAATATACATGATATTATTATGTATATATTTTTGTAGTTTTGATAAAGAAGGTAATCATTGAGATTCCATCAATGTTGAGGCTATTCTGAAAAACTCAATATAGTTAAAGTAGTGAGAGACTAATACATTCTAGTATTAGATATATTAAAGATTAAAATTTAGGTGGTGTTCAAGATAAGGGGCCCCATTTCACTCCATTATTTTATGGTTGATAAAATTATACCATTCAGTATTTGAGAATAGTTTTAAGGCCAATAGACTAGTTCCATGTAGTTGTTTAAGTACTTGAAGAATTGTACATGATGAAACCTTGTCTTATATATTCATATATGACTATAATCCATAAAGTTAAAGATATTTTTAGTCATGTATCATCCTTGAAGAATTGTATAACTCTTCTAGTGGATTTTCTATTATGAAATGATTATTGAACAAAGGTACAGTTGATTCTATATAGGTAAGACTAGATTTTCCTTAGTTGTAAACAATTATTAGAGATACTGGAGAATACATATTGTGGTATATCCGACATTTAAAGGGGTATTGTTTCAAGTAAACCTTGTAAATAATATGTGTTTCACTATTTTTCATTATCAATTGACATGATGTGAGGCTATGAGATTATATTGATTGGATCGTGAACTCGAATAGGTTTAATATGATAAATTGGAAAAGGAAATAATTTTTAACACTCTGAGATTTTAAAATATAAAAATCATATTTGATAGTGTTTATGACATAAAAAACCAATATTATAAGGGAATATAACATCATTATACTTTATTATGTATTTAATTTTAAATAAATTCATCCTATTTTATATCTTTCAATGTACGCAACAACATACTTGAATGAAACATGATACTCTATTGAAGTATTGTTATTTAAACATTACCTTTATAACCAAGCCATTAAATTGAAGGGTATTAATAATAATAACTAAATTATGAAGATTATATTGATTACATACGTATTAAATTAATAGAATGGTTATTTATATATTAAATTAGAATTATTTGAAAGAAAAATAAATATTTTCTGAAAAACTATATTTTTCTAAATGGAGATTTAGTCGCACATTGCACACATAATTTATAATTAATTTTTACAAATTTTAGAAAAAAATTATTTAAAAAAATGAACTTACATTTTGAAATCTATATTTCAAAATTACATTATGGTAAAATGTTTTATTTTTTTGAAAAGTTTTATTTTTTGAAGAGTAGTGAAAAATACTATATTTTAATTAAAAACTACCTTTTTATTTAAATTATTTATAAATTTAAATTATATTTTAAATATTTTTTAAATTAAATTAGATAAATTATATATATTAATCCAACTTATGTCATTTTAATCATTTTCATATTTAATTTTGACATAAAAACTTTGTAAACTTTTGAACATTTTCTCTTTGAAAACCTACTTTCTCATCCCATCAACAGGATTAATTTTAAATTAAAATTTTCTACTTCTATAAATGGAATTTGTAAAAATGGATTAAATATTTTCAATAAAAATAATTTATATTATATAATAAGTTAAAATTAAAATTTTACCATAATGAATAATGAAAATAGTAAAAATTAATTTCTACTATCAAGGTAAAAATGTGTTTATTAGGGGGTTGAATAAAATGATAAGGGCTAAAATGACCTAAAACATTATCCAAAATATATTTTGTGTCCACATTTAGACCTTATAATATATAATTTTCTATAATACTCTATTTTTCACCCTTTTGGAATGTGAAAAACGTGGGTATACCTTTTTCTTTTCAAAAATTACAAGTGTGACACTCACCTCACTTATAAAAGGTCTCCCCATATCCTCTATTATTAACACAATAAAACCATTTTGTTTCATCCCATAAAATCCCAAATAACTTCAAATATTCCATAAAATCCCCTTATAAGTCATTTTTTTTTGCATAAATCCAACCTAGGGAGGATTTTGGTCTAAACCTAAGAAGGATACCAAGAGAAGCTGTAATGTTCTTCAATGAATTTTTTTATTCATATGCCTCACTAAAATATTATTAAACCCTTATGATATAATAACATAAATAACATAAATATAATAATATTTTTTATGTTAATTTAATTACCTACACCAATTCCCACTTCAATCAAATTGGTTAAGAAATCATTATTCATGTATATGACGGATTACCGCCACGCGAACCGATGTCATTAATTTTTCTATTTCCACCTCTCACAGTTGCGTATAATGATGGATATAAAGTATATATGTGATATTTATAATATATTTATACCTCTTTAGTCATTATATAATATGTACCATTTTTACTTTCAATTCTATATGGGATAAAATAACATCGCTCATGTGTACTATAGACTAGCACCTTGTGAAGCAGTGTGATTCAACTTCACCAATGCTTTACATAAAATAATATAAGGATAAATTTAATTATTAAATGGGATATACATGGAAAAATTATGATATTGGCATTTATAATTCTGAAAATATAATATATCATTTTGTTTTTTACCTTTTCACTCACATAAAGATGATAACATCGTTCATGTACGTGTGGACTACCGCGCCTTCAGAAGCAATGTGAATATCTTTTCAACACCACACCATATGAATGATATATATAAGTATATTTCAAAGAAATAATGTTATATACATTTAATTATTGTCATACAGTAATGATAAAATATCACTTACCTTCTTTCTATAATGATCATTGAAAAATATAAACGTTACTCGTGTATACCTACGACCCACCGTCTCGATGATTGTAACATAGTTTTTTTTATAACAATATTTAATGATTTGTTTTAAAATTATAATTTATGTATAAATATTATAATTATCTCATTATTATATATATATATATATGTTTAAATAATTTCGTCTTTGACCATAACCAACCTAGCAAATTCATTTTTGAAACATAATCCAAATATCTCCGAAATATCTGAAGTAAACTTAATAGATTAAGAAATCATATATAAAATGGTAATAATTGAAATAAAAGTAATAATAAACATAAAAAGTGTTATTAATCAATTAAATAATTAAAATAAGTTTATTATTTAGGAATATAATTAATATACATTATGATTCAAACTCAAGGTAAGGGTTTCTTATCTCACTTTTACTTCGGTAAGGCATACGCCATATTCACCACTTATTTATTTTGTGTAGTGTATATACGGACTTTTTTGTTTTTTATATCATGAATGAATTTATCTTCATGAACTTTAATGTTTCATTTAAATTTATTTTCTTCATGGGTTTTATGATTCAGAAGTTACCAATGTTTTAAGGGTTTATTTTACAATCTCATTATTATTCAAGACTATTTTTGTTTAATTATTCCTTGAGAAGGGTTATTTGATATTTATATCTTAAAATAAATCTATTTTCTTATCCTATGGTTATTAATGATCTTTTTCAATTTTGGTACTTAAAATGATTAATAAAATGTTTTCAATAAAATATTACCTTATTTCTCTCTTCAATTGAAAATCTTTTTTCTTCCAAAACCATGTATTTTAATTAAAAAATCAAAAATGTTTTAAACCTTTTAAAAATTATATATTAAATAAATTTTTACCCTTTTTAAATTTTTATAAATTTTTTTATTGAAATATTCGTGTATTTTTCAAAACAAGGCCCATTTTTATTTTACCAAAAAAGTGAAAGGAATATTTATTTTAACATAATTGGCATGTTCAAGATTTCATTCCATCATGACCACTCTATGTTTTAGATCCCCGTTTATAATTTTCAAATATTATTTTAAAATATAATTATTTTCAATTTTTTTGTGAACTTTTAGTTTAAAATATTGATTTTCAAAATAAAAATGATATTTTCCTCATGAATTTTTTAAAAATATTTTTATGGTAATTCTATTCATCAAGGATAGAAAAATTTATTTTATTTATAATAAACTGAGAATATGTTGTATTGATTTCATCCTTATTCTTTATTTGGATGATTTGTGATTATTTTTATTGAGGATTTACAATTTTATTACCATTCACCATATAACTTTAGATAGTTTAAGATTGTGTTTATTTAATCCGGGTAAGTATTAAAATTTTTTATTTTAGTTTTTCAATATTAATTTCTATGTTTATTATCTTTCACCCCTTCCATATGAGGAATAAATTAGGCATATTAAGTTATAGATGAGTCTCGTTATATCCCCTCAATGCATCCATAGGACTTATGATACAAACTATATTGGGTTTTCGATGAGACCGTACCCATTTGTATAAATGTATTAGCATAAGGCCTCGATGATATTAGATGTCTTGTAATAAGGCCTTGATGGTATGTTTTAGATGTCCATAATTATTCATTCCATCATTATGAATTCAGTTATTGATATTCCATGGGATTATTCTACTAGTTATAGTATTCATGGTTATGTTTCATTCTAATGTGATTATTTGTATGGAATTATTTCATTATCATTTGTTCCTACAATATTATGATCAAGATATTGATCAAATCGAATGAGTTTTAGTTATTTACCTTTTTATATTGATTATTCCTTATTTAATCATAGATTCTATTACACACTTACCCTTTCTAATCATCTGATCCCACCCCTTTCTTATTTTTTATTCTCCCTATTAAACCAAGAAGCGTTTTTTGACAGATATACAGTGATAAACTAAGGGGAATAATGGAATTGTCAAGGAAAATTATTTATGTATTTTATGTTTAAAAATTTAATCTGAGTTTCTAGTATATCTCTTGTTTAACAATACTATTAAACAATTCAGTCCTTAAGGATATGATTCCTTATATCTTATTCTAATGTAATAAAGTTGACACTAGCTCTGGGATACTGGGCTTGGGGCACTACATTATTCATAAAAAGGGTATACTAAGGATTCACCCCCATGGTGGTACCTATCTTATCCTTGGTCTTTACAATATTTCAATAATATTTATACATTTTTTAGAAAAATAATTCTATAAAATTGAATTTATACTTATGTACATTAATATTTTTTTAACAATGATAATTAATATTCATTTTTGAAATTATATCATTTGGTTTATAAGTTTGTGACCTATTTAAAAAATATTGAGTTAAATAATTTTTTATTTTGATGGATAAAACTTGGAATAACAATTTTACTATTTCTTTATAGTTTAGTGTTAATAAGAGAAAATAGAATTTCAAAACATTGATATCCTTTTGGAAATCATGATTCACATAGGGTGTTCAAAAAAATAACACAAAGATTCCATCACACTCATAAAAATATGATAAAGATGCCTAATATAGATCAACCTTTATCACCACATTTAATATAAGTTATCTCACTAATAGTAAAAAAAGTTTTAAACCTTTTTTCATGAAACTTAAATAATAAAATTTCCCCATATTAAAAAAATTAAATGAATATATGAATTCCAAAAAAAATAAACAAAGTAAAAAATAAAAGTTAAACCTGAAAAAGATTATCCTTCTACCCATGCTGGAGGATATCATAAAACTATTTATCAAGAAGTTATTAACAAAATTACTCAACATTTAAAAATTTATTATAAATGTTAGGTCATTATCATTATCTTTTTAATATCTAAAATTAATCCTTAAATTTAATTTACATTCCATGATAGTAATTATCAAACCCATGACTATCAAAGAAAATATTGCTTTGATGTCATTCTTACTTCACTCTACATATTACATATACATCATATGTAAAAAAACATATCATATATAGTTATAACATTAACCTAAAAATAAAAAAATATGATTCTATATTTATATATTATTTTTTTTAACATGCACCACTAATCATTATTTATACTAGTTTATAAATTATGAAAATTAACCAGAATATAAATTTTACCTTTAGGGACCTACTATACCAAACCTAATGAAAATTATAGTAATAAATAGACTGTTAGAGTTGATTTTGTTATATTTTTTACATCATATGTGATACTTTTCTCTATAAACATCAATATTCCCCCCATGAATTACTTTTTCATTCAATAACTATACAAATATTTTAGAATAGAATTTCATAAATCGATGGATCTCAACTCTCTTTAGTGTTTTTTCCAAAATATCTCTCTAATTACTTTAGGGTTTTTCATGACTAGTTGGTGTTTGTGGTTTTCTCTCTCCACTCCCCCTTATCCTTCTATATTACACTCTTCCTCGTTAAAATTTGGATTCTCTCAATTCTTATTATTTGATATTCACTTTTTTATGATTTAACCCACCATTTTCATCTTTCTGTTTGGTATTTTCTAGGATTTCACTCTCATATCTGCTTCTATTCTCTTATTTAAGGCTTCATCTAATTCTTTTTTCCCATTTTTTTACTTGATCTATCACTCAGTGGGTGTTCATTAGTTTATTTAATTGTTTTTTAGTTGGTTTTTTTCATTATTATCTTTGAGAAATTGTTATTTCTTTTAATATATACTTCAACTCGAAAGACTCTTTAAGGGATGGGTGTCAGATCAACATCTCTATTATTATCCAATCATTATCTTTCATGGTTAGTGCACATGGAAATCACTAACATACCTTAATTTTTTACATAATTTTAATTATTTTTTTAACATTGTTTTTATATTTTTTGCTTATTTTTATATTTTACATTATTCTAATCATTTTTGTAAATTTTAGTTAATTATATATTTATATCGGTTAGTATTATTATTATTATATATTAATTTTATATATTAGTATCACATATTATTTAATCATGTAAAGTATTAATATAGTAATAGTGTTATTATTATTATCTTTATTGTTTTTTTTGTTATTATTGTTATTATCATTATTATTATTACTATTATAGAGGATGAGATCATGGGATCACTATTGTAGTGATGAGGATGGCGCTAGAGCTCTTCTTTGGTTGTAGATTTACCCTATGATATGGAAATTGATATTCAGGCTTGTGTTCACTCTTCTTCCTTGGCTAGGTCTGGTGTATCCTTGAAAGTGGAGAGGGATCGTGATTTTTTTTATTGGAGTGAGATTTCAATGGAAGTTTATACCAATAGAATACATTTCATTTATATCTTAGATTATTCTCCTAATAGTGTAATCTGAAAAGGTAAAACAATACATGTCAAATAAAATCAAGAAGTTATCATGGATAGGTACATGATATATCATCACCTGATTAATGATCACTTGGTTTTACCATCTAGTTAGAAGACCTTGAAAATTGATAAAGTAATAAAGTATATGTTCATTGTTTGATGATCCGTATATTGAAAATGTTTCCCTCTTAAGAAATTTTATTTCTATATTTGTTTCCTTTTTGATAAACTAAAGTGAAGAATATGTGGTTATAGATCTATTTCCTAGAAACTAGGTATGTTTACCCTCTATAAGATTTTATATTTACTCCCTTTACTCAATAGAGAAACTATATCCATACATAGATTACAATTAAGGTGATCAATTGGATGTTGTGGAGCCTAATATTTTTTTTGGTATTTTATTTATTGTTGGTGTTCCTATCAAAATAGATAGGGATACTAAGGTATCTATATTTGAATATTTTATAGAATTATTATAGAGGTAGATCTAAGCTCCAATTTAATTAGTTAGTTTTTTCTCTTAACTATAGATGATGAAGTTAATATACAGGTCCAATATGAGAATATCCCTTTATCTTCTATTTCATTCAAAGCTATTGGATGTTCAATAGACACCTATTACAAAGAAAATTTATGTTCTCATTTCTCTTTAAATAGGAATGACTAGAAGAGCTATATGAATATTAGAAAGTGAATATCAGGGATTATCCAAGACCTTATGAATATTTTTGGAATGTACAAGGTCATGGAATATTTAGGTGATTATATGGGGATAGATATATTGAAGCTGGTAATACATGTTAGTTGTAGAAATATGAGTATAGTCATTCTAGAAATGTGGGAAGTGTAGTATTTAATTCCAATAATATAGATATTAATGGTATTAATTAAATTTAGAAGCATATAAATTATAGAAGTATGGGTCATGAGTAAAGGAAACATGGGTTTGGGTTTCATGTTAAGCATTTAATGTTTTTGTGGCTATTTATGTTAGAGATATTGTAGATGGAAATTATGATAACTCAATTAGATTTAAAATTGATGAGAAATTATATGTTTATTTTGGGTATGATATTCCAATCTAATATTATGTTGGTCCTCATGTAAAGGTATTAACTATAGATTATTTTGGGATAGTTGTAACTCATCAAGATAGTGTTATACATCCAATGTAGTTGGAATCTTATGTTAAAGGAACTATAACAATGGTTAAAGGTTAAAAGGCCCATTGTATATTGATCACTATGTGTGTATTATTGTAAGAAACTTTCCGGTAGGTTATGATAAATATTTTTCAATGGTACTTCAATAGAATCAGACTATCAATTCTTATCCCATTGATGTTACTATTTAAGGGAACTAAAACCCTATCCACATGGTTGCTGAAATTGATGGGCATTCATCATTCAAGGTATAAAGGTAAGGAAAAAAATGTTGATAATGATTGTTTCATTTATTTACCTCCAAAAAGGAGGACACGTAAGGACTATAACTATCTCCAAAGGAATGTTTCTATCAGATCATATTATAGACTTAAAAATCTAATATTACATTAGTGAAACTGTGATTCAATGCAAAATTAGTCAGGATATTCAGTCAACATAGCATATAGTCTATGTAGGAGATATATGATAAGTATATCATAGAGATAATATTTACGTTATTTTTCATATGTTTTTCAATGATTTAATCCCTTCCAATTTAACAATTTGAGATGAATTATATCAATTTTTATTTTATTTTTTGTGTTTTGGGCTAAAATGTGAAAATTTCTTAGTTCTAGAATTTCAACATATTTCTACCACATCTATATTTTAATTATAAATTTTAAAATTTGGATACAATTAAAGTGATTGATTTTTTTTAATAGTACTTTATTTGTTAGATTCAACTTCTTCTTATAAACCCAGATTGCATTAAAAATCTATAGGCTCAAAAAAATTGATCAATTTGAAAAATATTTCTAGCTGACAGAATGAACTCTACCTCATTAATTGAGACATAACTTGGGATAAAGACCACAAAATAAGGTGATTCTAGATTTATTGGAAATAGGACTTGAATCCTCATCTTTATATTGAATTCCATAGAGATTTTCTCTCATTAGGTAGCCATTTAATGTTCAAAATAGATGAATTTGAAGAGACTCTTCATTCATTAAAGGTTTTATTGAGTAATTTTGGGAAAAAATTTATACTCTTTTTCAAATAAGATTAGATTTTAAGGTCACATGTATAAGATATATTGGAAAAAAAATAGAAAACTTTCTTATTAATTTTATATTTTCTATACAAAATAAACTCTAACTTTCGGTGTATATAAATTGGAGGGAAAATTTTTCACCACTCAACACTAAAAATATGTGGATCTACTTCTATTAAAAGGGTTTGAAGAATTATAAGTAGGGTTTGTGCTGCATAATTTGAACCTTGAAGTGTTGTAGATTTTCTATTTTCTATTTTATTAGTTACATAATGCTCTCTTATTCCCCATTCAACTCTATTACCCTTCTCATAGAGGGGTAAAACTTTTGAGTGATCGGGGAAGGGGGTTCTCCTTTTGTAATATCAGAGTCTTGTTCTTTAATTTGAAAATATTTTTTTCTATTGAATGATTTATATTTTTAGTGGTTCTCAATTCTACTAATTTGACTTTATTTAGGTTTTTGGTTTCATTCATTGTTTACATATTTGGTTTATGTTCTTTAAAATCTATCTATATAGTGTAGTTTGTCTTGATCGAGTAGATTATGTTAGATGGTGGGTGTTTGTGGTCATTAACACGTGTGTGGAATAAGTGATTTTTTTCTATATTTATAAGGAGAAAAAACCTCGGTTGATCCTTGCCTTAGTATTTTTGGAATTTTTTACTAATTTTCATGCACACAAGAGTGGTTTTAATTTCTTCCTTCAACCAAGGGTGATTGACTCGATCGAGGAGTCTTTCATTTATCACTCAATCAGAATAGTGGGGGAATGATTTTCATAACCATAATGAAATTGAAAAAGGGGGATCTTTCCCTAACCCTATCAACCTATTGATCAATTTTTTTCAACCATTATTCTATTTCTTTCCATCTTTTCAAAATAAAACAATTTTAAAAATAACCACCACTTCTTTCTCCAATTTCAAGTGATAAACATGATTCTTGTGCCCTCCTCTTTACAAAGAACCTTATTTAACCATTTTACGGCATTTTTAAATTAATAGATAATTATTTTTTTCACACTCCATGACATGAACGTGTAAAAACTTGGGATCATTTTCAGGGAGGTGGTGCCAAAAAAATCACTTCAAAATCACATGATTATAACAACTAACACTGACTATTTCCCCCTAGATCTTGAAATTAAAATAAACTTGTAGAATTGACTTAGAAACATTAATTTTAAATTGGAATTTGAATAATGGTATCTTATAGACTCGAGTAAAACATAAATTTTACACTTCAAATCTTCCATCATGGCTAGAAATTGGAACTAATACCTTAGAAGCCTGTTGGCACCACAATTCCTTAATCAAAATAAAAAACTTGTCATGCCAAAGTTATAAAATTATTTTTAGAAAAAACTTAACATGACCCCATTACTTATAAAATTTCATGTCTTGGTAGGAGAAGACTAAAACAAGTATATTAAAGGGTTCATATATGTCTACTCTACTTTGAAACCTTGAGGAGTAGTTTAGGAGTAGGTAAAGTGGAAGACATTATCATTTTCGATGGAAGGAGCAGCCAAAGAATGGTTGTATGGACTAAAACCAGAATATGTAAATGATTGGAATAACATATTTAGATGATTAATGAAAATATACTTACCCAAATCCAGGATTACATCTATCCAAAAGAAGATTTATCCCATTAAATAGTCATCTAGAGAAACCCTTTTTGAGTATTGGAAAAGATTTAAGATGTTGTGTGCCAACTGCTCACATTAATCAATTTAGAAGCATCACTCTCTTATCTTATTTTATCAAGGATTATTGGATATTGACGTAATCCTTTTGGATTCATCAATTAAAGGTACATTGATTAACAATTCACTATAATAAACCAAGGGATTTATTGAAAATATTTCCTAAAACTCGCAACAGTTTGGTACAAGAGGTACTGGAACAAGATGTATTCATGAGGTGGGAACTTATTATCCATCACCATTATTGGAAAATATGTTTGATGAGATAACCAGTTTAGTGATACTGATGGCTCTAAAATAGGCGAGTCAACAAAAATCATTGGATAAGTTATGTGGTTTATGCTAATTACCTAATCATTTCACTGACCAATGTGTTGAAGTATAGGGAATGGTTATTTTTGCAGAAGCCTTTTAGCTAAAGTTGTTTAAAAAAATCAAGGATAGGGAGAGACTAATTTAGTATAATATAGATTTGGAAATTAGCATAATCAAGCTAGACCATCTTACCTAAATTATTTCCAAAACCATCCCTCATTCCATTATCAATTCCAAAATCCACCAATATTTCAACAAAATAAATTGTATAACTAGCATGCCTACAACTAACCACTGACTTTCTAGAGACCCTATGAACAACCATACACTAGTTCAAAACTTGATATTCGAAATCAATAGCAAGAATATGAGTTTTAGGGGATCAAAGACACTGGAAAATATTTTTCCAACATGTTTGATAGTCTCATGGAATTCCTGACTAAAAATCCAAGGAAACTCCCATCCCAAATGATACCAAACCCAAAGGATAATTTTACCATGATAACAAAAATAAGTGAAAAAAACTCCCACCACTATCCACCCTTAAACCTAAAACAGTACAACATAGGATAAGGGAGAATGATGTTGGTAATTCTGTAAATTTTGTGAAAATGAACTTAGAAGAGGAAAATAAAGAGGATGAGGGGAAGGATAGAGTAAGGAGGAAGAGAAAAGAAACATCATTGAAATGGAAAAAAGGGAGAAGAAATACTTACCCCCACTGATTCAATCAATTATGATTCAGTCAAAGAGGTTTCAGGAAGAATCTCTTCAAAAATAAATTTTATATGCCTTTCAAAATGTGGAAATTAATATCCCTCTACTTGAAACACTCAAACTAATTCCAAGGTATGAAAAAAAAATAAAGGATATTTTCACTAAGAAGAGGATACATCAAGGGATTGACATGATGAACTTTGGAATAAGTTTCTAAGATCTTATCAAACTATATTTTCCAACAAAATTTCAAGATCCTGGGACATTTTCTATTCCATTTACCATTGAATATTTAAATTACCCTAATGATTTTTGGGATTTCAGTGCTTAAATTAATGTATTTGCACACTTAGTATATACTTATTTGTATATTAAATACTTGAATCCCACCTGAGTGGTGGTCCATCTTTTAATCAAATCTAAAGTTGTCCCATTAGGAGTTCTGGAAGATGTCCTTTTGAAAGTCAAAGATCATGTATTTTTAAGTGACTTATGTGTGCTGAATATGCAAGAAGATAGGATCCTATCACATTCACCCATCATTTTGTGGAGACCTTTCTTAAAGACATCCAAAACCATCATCAATGTCTATAAAGGGAAACTCACTATTGATTTTGGAAATAGCACTATACACTTCAATATTTTTTAATCAATGAGGCACCCACCAGATGATCAATCAATCTTTTCACTCTCATATGATGATGTTACTAAAAAAATTGAATAATTGCGTATGATATATGAATTATTATCCTTGGGAGGTAATATTTCCATTAAAAATATCACTAAATATGTGAATTCCCAAAACACTGGAGATTCTAATTTCATGTGGGAAAATGATGTAAAATATAATTTCTTTAATGATTTTTTAAATTATGAAGAATATAATGTGATTTATTGTGTACTAGAGGTCTAACCATTATAATTATGGAACATTAATTTAATTTCATCCCTTGAGTAGCCCTTAATGTGGAATTAAAATAACTCCTCGCTAATTTGAAATATGTGTACCTTATGTGGTATAAAATTTATAAGTGATAATTTCTAATAATATATATGAAACCAAAAAAAAATATTATATTAAGAATTTGAGAGATAATTTCCAAGAAATAGGTTGGATATTAGGTGATATCTGAGGAATAAACCCAAAAATATACTCACATATAATTATTATTAAGGTAGATTACAAACCTATAAAACAACCCCAAATGAGGTTAAATCCCTCATTGATGGAGGTTGTGAAGAAATATATTAAATAGATATTGGAATTTGGGATCATTTATCCCATTTTAGATTCATAATGGGTTAGCCCCATCCATTTAGCTCAAAAAAACTATCCTAACCACTATGAGGAATGAAAAAGAATGAATTAATCCCTATGAGGATTCAGAATAGTTGGCGAGTGTACATAGATTTTAGGAATTTGTATTAGGTAACTCAGAAATATCATTTCCCCATTCCCTTCCTTATCCATATTTTAGAGAGATTGGTAGGGAGAACTCATTATTACTTTTTGTATATATTTTTAGGTTATTTTTAGGTACCTATTTCTCATGAGGATTAAGAGAATACTACCATTACTTATGCCTTAGACACTTTTTCATATAAAAATATACCATTTAGATTATGTAATTATTTATGTAAATATCTGAGGTGCATGATATGTATATTTTATCATCGCATAATTGA
This sequence comes from Viscum album, assembly GCA_963277665.1. Taxonomy (NCBI): domain Eukaryota; kingdom Viridiplantae; phylum Streptophyta; class Magnoliopsida; order Santalales; family Viscaceae; genus Viscum; species Viscum album. The sequence goes on from OY728119.1 coordinate 451,351,625, forward strand.
ATTCTTGGTAGATTTCTTAAATGATTTTATAGTTTTTAGAGACTCTTTTGACCATTTTTTGAAAAAAAGTGGAAAAATTTCTAAAAACCTACATTGAAAATAATCTTGTTTTAAATTATGAAAATCATAATTTCATAGTTTAGATAATAATTTTACTTTGTATTTTCATTTCAAAAAAATTCATTGAAGTTTATAAATCAAAAATTGAAGTGAAAAATTCATTTACTTACCTAACTTCTATGAAACACGTTAGATCATTTTTAGGGAATGAAAGATTATATAGTAGGTTTATCAAAGATTTATCTCCAAATATATATATTACTTTTTAAAGATACTACTTTTGGTTTCAGTGATTCATGTAGGGGATCCTTTTCTGAGTTGAAGAAGTGATTGATTGCACCACCAGTGATGAAGCCACTAAATTGGGAAGAACAATAAAAGCAACTTTGTGATGCTTCCAACTAATCATTTGGATCAATACTTTATCAATGAATTGAGGGAAGACCACAATTTATTACCTATTCCTCAAGAACCTTATATTTGGCCCAATTAAATTACACAACCATGGAAATATAGTTTTTATCTTTTGCCTTTTCTTTATAAATATTTAGATCATATCTACTTGGAACTAAAGTCATTGTATTTTCTTATAATGTGGTTATGAGGTGATTAATGAATAATTATTAAGCTAAAACAAGTCTAATGAAATGTATTCTACTGTTTTAAGAGTTTATCATAAAAATTAGAGATAGTAAGGTATCTATGAAATGAGTGGATGATCACTTAATTTGACTACCCAATGCTACTAAAGTTGAAATTCTAGACAAATAACCACTAAATTATCACCATCTAGGTGATTAGTTTTAATTTATTGAAGGAGAAGTTATTGGGTATACTGACATGGTAAATTATATGGTAACATCTCAGGTCCCATGTCATTTAAATTCCCATCGAATTTGAAAATTAATATCTAAATATAGATATAAATTTTGGGATTATCTATTTCTTCATAATATTTTTAATGAACAAGTGATAAGAATATGTTTTCTTAAAATTTAATTTGTTTCTATCATTGATTTTTATCACACTTTAACTTGTAGAGTAAAAATTGGACCTCAAATTATAGCAAGGAATATTTTAGAATCTAAAATTTATTGGCCCACCCTTTTTTAAGAAGCTCAAGAATTTATCAAAAGGTGTAAAAATTTTAGTTTTCTAAAAATATTTCAAAAATACAAGAAATGACCCAAAATCAACTTAATTTTTGAATGTTTTTTCATTTTTTTTGGGATATATTATATGGGAACATTCCCCATTTCATTTATAAGTTCTTATATATTTCCTGTGGTTAATTATGTTTCAAAATGGATGGAAGAAAAGGCCACTATGAAAAACGATGCTAAAGTTGTTTATGATTTTGTCAAGGCTAACATATTTTTTTAGTTTTGAGTGCCTAAAGCCATCATTAGTGATCAGGGGAATCACTTTTTCAATGGATAATAGATGATTTTTTTGATTAAGTATGGGATTCATCATAAAACATCAAATCCATATCATCCAAAGACTAATGTTCAAGCTAAAGTGTCCAATAAGAAAATCAAATGAATTTTGGAAAAAACTGTTAAGTTGAATAGGAAAGATTGGAGCCAAATGTTAGAAGAGAAATTATGGGCTTATAGGAAAACCTACAAAACCTCTATAGTAATGAGTACATATACGTTGATTTATGGGAAAATCAATTATCTACCTGTGGAATTGGAGAACAAGGCGTATTGGGATGTGAGAAAAATGAATTTGGATACTGAAAGTGCTTAGAAATAGATAATATTTTATTTTAAATAGGTGGAGAAAATTAGAAGTGGATATTTTAAAAATTCTAGTATTTAAAAGTAGAGAACAAGAGTGTCTCATAACAAGCCAATCCAACCGAAAGACTTATATCCTAGAGACACAGTGATGTTATTCAATTCAATACTCAAAATGATTCCAGGTATACTTTGTTCCATATGGGAAGGTCCATTTATAATTACTAATATATATATCATTTCAATGATTTAAAATTTTTGAAGTATGTAGATCAAGATCTATTCACTATTAATGGACACAGGCTAATGAAATTTCATGGGACCATACCATCAGAACCAATGGAGGAGATCACACTCCTCCAACCTGTTCATCAATAAAATCCATCAGGTCATACCTCTACTTTATGATTTCTTTATTTTATGTGATTAAATTATAAATATTATTATATTTAAAATATACTTGAATTAATTTCATACACTACATGATTTAAGTGTGGGGAATAGAACCTTTCTAGTTTATGATTTTCTTTTTTTTCTTTTTTTTCAAAAACAATTGTGTGTTTTTAAAAATTTTGTATGTATCTTTTTAAATTTTTGTGTGTTTTTTAAACTTGTGAGAAAAATGATTATATTTTCCATTTTTTAAACTCATTTAAATGATTGAAAAAATTTATTCCAAGAAATTAATCTCAAATGAATGCCTAAAATTAATTTGTTTCCAGTTCAAATATTTAGTAATTTCATGAGAATTCATCTGATTTTTTAATCTCATGCCACAGTTTAATGTCTTTATAATTGAAATCACTTTCATGTGAGGCTTTTGAACCATTTTTTTCAAATTATTTACATCCACCTCACTTATTAAGATAGAAAAAACATTCTTTATTTAACCATAATTTGATTTATTCTTATCAAAACTTGAGGGTTTTATATACTTGTGTTTTAAATGACTGAGGTATTTATTTGGTTTTAAATCCCCCTTTTTCAACAGGGTATTTTTTCTTATTCTCTTACTTGTACATTTAATCCTTTTTTACCTTAGAATACATGAAATTAGTATTATTTTAGCCACATTACAAGACAATTTTCCTAATCCAACATACTATTAAAGTGAAATTGCATGATCTAGTTGATCTTATGTGTGGTGAGATGTTGTATTTTTTCTAATGAAATGTGGATGGTGTGAGATGTCCATGAGATTTTAAAATATATTTTGATCTTATTTTTTATTAAGTGGAGTGAGTAGGAGATCATACTTGAGTGAAAATTAGAATCATGTAATTTTTTATTCAAAAATTCCAATCCCTCCTTATTGAGACTCATAGTTTTTGGCTTATAAATCCTATCAATAATAAGAAATAGAAATATCCAAAATTTAATCATGATTAACCCATGTTCTTGAATGACATTGGGTGGAAATTTTAGAGTTTATCAATCATATGGTGACTCTTACATTTGTTTGGATGAGAAAACTCTTGTTGAATATTGATATTTGTGAAATAGTAGAAAATTCATGTGACGTAGTTGACTTGTGTGCATGGGAGGAGAAATGAAGTGGGAATGGATTTAAGGATATAATGGAGAACTTAAAATAATGGTTTTTTTCATGATATCATTTTTTTTATTGCTGTCAAATTGGTATATCTCATGAGTATGTGTTTTGAATTTTCAATTATTTGATTTTGATGCTTACTTTTCTAGGAGTTCAAGTACTAGGTGTTGGAGAATTAATAGAGATAATATTTAATTTTTCATATGTTTCTAAATGAATTAATCCCTTCCAATATAAAAATTTGAGATAAATAGCATCAATTTTGGATTTTTGGTGTGTTTTGGGCTAAAATGTTAAATTTTATTAATTCTGTAATTTTAACGGATTTCTTTCACTTCTATATTTTGATCATAGATTTTAAAATTTTGATATAATTGGAGTTATTATTTCTATTTAGGATTCCTTTATTCATGGGATTAAACTTATTCTTCTATACCAAGAGATAATTATAAATATAAAGGCCCAATAAATCAATCAAGTTTAAAAATATTTTTGGATGATGCAATAGACCCCACCTTAGTAATAGAGACATAACTTGGGATAAATAAGTCCAAATGAGGTTATTATAGTTCAATATAAAATTTTTATATAATCTTAAATTTAAAATTAAATTTCACAAATAATTTTTTCATGAAGGAATTCATTTAATGCACTGAATTAGAGGAAATCATATAGCCTCTTTGGATAGATAAGTCTTTCTTGAGTAATTTGAGAATTACATTTCTGAAAATTGTCCAAAAAAGATGATATTTTGAGGTAACATGAACAAGAAATATGGAAAAAAATTTATGAAGACAACTTCCTGAGAATCATCCATTTAATATGTGAAATGAGCTTAATAGTTTGGTATTTGGAAACTAGAGGGAAAATATTTCACCCCTCAACCCTGTAAATATGCACATCCACTTCTATTCAATGGGGTTAAAGAAGGAAATAGAGGGGTTGTGATAGATAATTGGAATGTTTAAGTGATTTTTATTTTCTATTTTCTCTTTTATTAGTTCCATAATTATATCTTCTTCCCCAATTCAATTCTATTACCATTCACATATAGGGTTAAAACTTTTGACTGATTGGGGAAGGGGGGATTATCATTTTATAATGTCAAGGTATTTAACTTTAATTTAAAATTATCTTTCTCTATTGAATGATTTATATTTTCAGTGGTTATTAATTATCTTAATATGATTGTATTTCGGTTTTTGGTGTCATTCATTATTTACAGCATTAGTTGAAGTTTGTTAAACTCCCTCTTCCTAGTGTAGTTTATCTCAATCAGGCATATTATGTTAGGTGGTGAGTGTCTATGATTGTTTGAATGTGTGTGGAATAAGTGAATTGTTTCTATATTTATAAGGAGAAAAAATTCCCAATCATGAATTTATTTATTATTTTTTGGAATTGTTTACTTATCTTCATGCACATAGGAGTGGTTTTAAATTATTCCTTCAATCAAGGGTGATGGGAAACTCGATCGATGAGTCTTTAATTTATCATTCAATCATTAAAGGGGGGATGATTTTCAAAATCATGATGATAATGGAAAAGGTGATCATACCCTGACCCCATCACTCTCTTCATCAATTTGTGTTCAACCTTTATTTTATTTATTTTTTTCTTTTTAAAATCAAAAAATTTCATAAATAGACTCCACTTATTTCTCCAATTTCAAGTGACTAATGCGATTGGTGTGTTTTCTTCTCTAGGAAAAAATTTGGTTAAACAATTTACTAAATTTTTAACATAAGAAATAATTTTTTTTCCATAACCCATGATAGGTACATGTCAGTATGATTATGGAGATGGATTTTTTGTATTATGATCCTTAAATCTTCCTTTTTCCTTTATATTTTGATGAGGGAAGTTCATTGGTATTTTTACTTAACCCTTACATATTCACATATTCATTTTTGTTTTATTTTAATAAATGTGTTGGTGGTTTTCACCTAACTTGATCATCTATGATTATCATTGACGTTTTTATTATTATTATTATTATTATTATTATTATTATTATTATCATTACTTTCTTTCCTATATCCTACAATATACGAATTTTATCCAACATCTTCAATACCTTGGTTAAAATATCAACCATGGAAAAAAAATTGAGACACTATATAATTACTATAATTGGTCATTTTAGCAATATTGTAATAATGTACTATAGCGGGTGAAATTTAGCTCTGACCTTGGGGGTGATGTAGTGGTACTGTCACACCCCAGCCTCACTTTCCCTATTATTTTACTTAATTATTGAATTCTAATTTGGTTTATCTCATTTATTTTCCATTCCAATCCTTATAATGTTCTTGGGGTTCTATGGAAAAACTGTAGTTTGAAACTGTTATTGTAGTTAATATAATTGAAAAAGGAGGCCACATCGTAGCCCCCCCCCAAATTTCTTTTTCTTGACTACACCAAAAAAAGTGTCATTGCATCATGGTGGTGCTGAAAAAGAAAGCATACTGACATGGCCTATAGGATATTCCATAGTGGGTTCTGATTAGGGGTTTCATTTAAGGTTTAGGTATCTATCTTATGTTGGGTAACAAGTGTTACCCTTACATAGGCACCTTCGCTATAGTAGGCAATGACATAACCTCTAGGGATATGGAATGGGAAACCAATGCGGGTTAAGGGTATAATTTATTATTATTATGTTGGTGTATTAGGACACAATGTGACCTAGGGAGACCATGTCGCAACCCTACCTCTTTCTAGTGGACCATGCCATAGCCAAGGGCTTTGCATCATAGATGTGGTTTGTTAAGGGTTCACCATTATGAATACCCTATGTTAGGTGGTGTAAGGAGTGTCACGACTTAGGGCTGGTGTTGTGTTGCGGGGTTTGGTTTTGAGGGTGCCTTGCACCATAGGGTGAAGGGAAACATTATGCAGTCTTGGAGCTTAGGGGGGCTTGGTTATTTTAATTTATAGAGCATGACGCCATAACCAAGGGCCATGTTACAAGGGCTCTCATGCTGGAGTGTTATGTCAGACTTCATGAGACCACACAGTATTCTGTGTTTTCTATGTTTTTTTAAAAGGTATTGTTACAGTATTTCAAATATTTGAATTTGATTTTTTTTGGGAAATTTTATCCCCTCATTTATTTTCTTCAATACCTAGGCATGAACCCCTTACCTCCTCTCCTTCTTCTTTATGATTTTATGGTATTTAAACATGTTTAATGGTAATTAATCTAGGAAAATTCATTAAAATATCTTATTTTTCTCTTTTTATTATTTCTCTTCCTTGATTGTGACATAATTAGGTCTGAGAAACCAAGGGTTCATCCTCAATTAAGAGTTAATTAGGTTTTTTCATTCTAGGGTTTGGGATTATTTTTAAGGATTCTTCGTGTTGTGCTATAGTGGATAAATGATAATACTGATTCATGCATACTTTTTAGAATTACAATATATCACTTTTATTGTTTAAATAATTAATTCTTTCCTATTTATTTAATGATATTGTTTATATTTTTAATGATGCTTTATTTTGTGAAAATTGAGGAAAATGAGTGAAAATGACCAATATATATACTAAAATGTGGCTTCTCATGATGAAGAATTCCTATGGAGCACTCATAGGAGTCCAAACTAGAGAACCGTGGTGAAACAAATCTTAAATAGCTATAAATTGAAAATAAATGTAGTGTAAACATTACACAATGTGATAACATTACAAGGAATGAACACAAGATAGGACATGAATTGAAAAAAGAGATCTATGGGCGATGACAACTTGTGTCATGATGAGACATATATGGTCATTCTGTTACACTTATAAAGATGACCTAAAAAGCTTTTAGGTCATGAAACACTTGTACGTACTAAAACAATTACACATGGTGAAACATTTACACAATGTGAAAATATTGGGATGACCTAAAATGGACAGATTCGACAGAAATGGGAATGAAGACCTTTTTTATGACCCTAGGACCACCCTAGTTTACTTTTTGACCCATTATGATATAATAAAATACTACATGAACCCTTTTTCCGAAATGGCCCGAAGGCCTTATTTTTATTTTTATTATAGATAACCCCCCTTTTAAGGGTTGAAGGGGGACCCGAACATGACCCGTAGGCCCAAGGCACAAGGCTGGACATGACCCATAATACATGACCCGAAGGCCCAGAGGCATAACATGCCCAATACATGACTCGTAGGCCCAGCCCACTAGAACTGCCCCTCCCCAGCTTCTGCATCATTGATTTCCTTTAGCTCCCCACCTGAATTGCTGATCAGCTAGCATTGTCCCGTACAAAGATGCATGGTGTCTGGTCCCGATGGCAGTTGCCATACCCTCTCATTCTTCCAATCCGATTAGCTCTGCTTCTGGTGACTGCTACTGGTGCTCTAATCCTCATCTGGGGCATGCTCTATGTGAACTGGGCTACTTCATGGTCTTAAATGGCACGAAGGCCCTGTGACCCAAAGGACTTTTGATTTCCCAAAGGCCCTAAGACCCGTAGGCCCAAACCGGTGTCCCGAAAGCCCAAATCATGTGAATAGTCTGGCTGCTACAGTACTGAACAGTGCCTACTACAGTGCCTGCAACAATGCCTGCTACAGTGCCTGCAACAGTACTGCTACAGTACCCCCCGAAAATTTTCCTCCACCCGGTTTTGAACCTGGGTCTCTTGGATGCCAAGCAGGAGCCCTTACCACATGGGTACGGGCTCGTTGGCTACATGAACCCTTTTGGATTCTATAAATAGAGGTTCGATCTACTACAACTTGGGGAGATTGTAACACCCTGATATTTTGAGAATTCTTTTCAAATTAATTTAATATTTTAATATTTTTCACTAAACACGACATTGGAAATTGATTTTCACTAATTCAAACACTCCTTTCACATGTTATACTGACTTGTCTTGTGCTACACACAACACTAACTTGGATTGCGATGCACACTACACTGATTTTCTATGAAACATCTTTATATATATATAATTAATTAAATGAGATAATTATAATATAACTGTTAAAAATATTTATAGGAATAGTAATAACTACTTTTCAAATATTTTTTATAATTTTCTTATATAAAAAACATATATTGATAATGAAAAATATGAATTTTGGTAAAGTCCCTTTTATGTTAAAAATATCATTTTCATGAATGGACCGGTTTTAAGAATAAAATTAATTTTAGACATATTTAAAAATTTAATTTGATAAAATAAACTTTATGTTTGAATTCATAACATCAAAAATGAGCCTAGGGTGAAATTTTGGGATATTTCTGAGAAACTTCATTTTTTGATGAATAATGAAAAATGGTGCTTTTTAGTTAAAAACTACCTTTTTATAATTAATTATTAATGATAAATGATATTATAAATATGTTTTAATTCCAAATTAGATATATATTACACCTATTAATGAAATTTAATTCATTATAATCAACTTCACTTTGAAACTGAATATACAATCTTAACAAACTTTTTAACTTTTTCCAACTTTAAAACCTCATTATTTCGTCCCATTTGCTGGATTAGCACTAATTTTAATTTTTCCACTTCTGTGAAGTGAATTTCATAAATATAACATACAACATTTTATTCAGTCTAATATATATATTCTAATAAGTCCATGTTAATTTTTTATCGAAATGATTAGTAAATGGGATTAAAATTAATCAAAGCAGTTAAGGCCAAATTAAGCTTAATTAGGGATTGGACCTTAAAATTAAGGGACCACGTTACCAAAAAAACTTTTCCAACACCCATTTTATGTCCTTATTTAATCCATAAATCTTATTTTCTTGTGTTTTTCTAGTTGGGTGTGACTTTTTTTAGGTAATAACATGTGCACACCTAACTTGTTTTTAAAAAATCCAAGTGAGTTCTTTTCCTTCCCTATAAAGGGCCACCACCTATACCCATTACTCAAACCTCTAAAATCGTTTATGCTCAAAAATTATCTGCTCACAGAGCCTCCAAATAATCCTCTCTTTAAACTTGAAGCCTCCCTTTGGTAATAAAGCCTCTCAAGTAATCCTTTTGGCATAAACTAAAAGGAGTTACCCGATTAAGAGGTAACATCTTCTCTCGATCTCCTTTCCTTTATTTTCCTTCTTCACCCCTTATAATATCTTTATTCCATTATTGTGTGAAAACACATTATAATCTATATATTATTATTTATATACTAAAACGTTTCTACCTATACTTAGACGCACCTCTATCTAATAGATGTTGAACATATTGTTTTATGTACGGCGAACAACTACCTCACGAAACGATGATTATTCATTTCTACTTTACCCCAATCATGGTGGCCATTGTGGTGGAAAATCTATTTATATATGTCATATATTGAATTCATTATTTATTTAATCTTATTTATTCCTTTTACAACACACATATATTTACTTTCCATTCGGTTTTAATATGATATTCCTGTTTGAGGATGTGTGGACTACAGCCCCGTCAAAGCGATGTGATTTGTTCAAACGCCACATGGAATATATTAAGGATGGTTTTAATGAAATTATATAATATATATATATAATATTAATTATAATATAATAAATATATATTTTTTTATTTACAAACTTTTATTCAATACGACAATAAAAACAGAAAAAGTGTTTATGTGTACGTACGCCTTACCATCTCCATGAATGGTGTATTCTATTTCGTACTTATTTGTGATATATATTATTATAATATAAATATACTAGATATAAATGATATTTATATCATGATCTACATTCTATAATCATTATATAAGTATAAGGGCCAATGATATAACAAATTAAGACACATGCAACAAAACAAAGCGAATATTACCCAAAGTAAAACCTTAACATAGGATCGTTAACAAGCGGGTAATATAAAGGAATAATCAAACCATATATGGTTATATATATAAGAATATTATTCTGTAAAATATTAATAATGAACTTATATTTATTATACAGGAAGCTTGTATGAGTGCGGAGAGAGTCAAGACACAATGTAAGGGGATTTTATCTCACTTTTAATTTCTCTGAGATACAAGCTATGTTTTCCACTCTTTACTTTTGTGTGGTGTATGTAATACCATGATTTTATTATATGTATAATGTACATAAACTTATGGGTATTATCATTCCCATTTTATTATCCTTCTTTTATGGGGTTTAACTTTCAAAAGTTACCAAATCGGTAAAATAGTTTTGTCTCAATTTGCCTTCTTTGAGACTCATGTTTGGTTATGAACCTAAACTCTTTTTTCATGGTGTATATACTTCAATTTTATGTGTTATTTCGTGAATATTCTTCTTTTCTTGATATCATAAGCTTAATGTAATTTCCAATTATTACATGGATATTATGACCCCAAGTCACCAAGTTATAAGAGTTCATTGATACAATGTCATTACTTTTCCATATTGTTTATGTTTATGATTAAATTGATGAAATAATATAATCCATCTATAAATATTATTAATGAGTTTACATATCCTCAATTATTTCATGATATAATCATGTATTGGTATCATATTCTTATCTTTGGTACATAATATAGTTAAGAAATTGTTTTTAGGAAATCTTGACATTACCCTTTCTTCAGTCAGAAATCAATGTTTTCTAAAAATGTTTTCCAAGAATATTATACCATTATCCAATAAGCTTAAAAATAATTTTTTACAACTTTTTTCTTTTACCAATCTCTTCAAGATAATATTCTTATCACATTACAAACAAGGAACTTTTCTATACTTTTTACCATGAAAAAGGAATGATCTTTTTACCTCGTACAATATATAAAGATTCACCCATCATCATTCCTTTGAAGCTTCCTTTTCATTTTTAAAAAGTTCATATTAAAAAAAATTTATTAAAATTAATTTTCAAGGAAAATTGTTTTTAAAATGGTTTCAAACTTCTTTTAAATGTTTTCATGTAAAAATATTTTCAAAATGTTTCCATGTCTTATTTACAGGTTTTCAAAGAGTTTTCAAAGAAAATGTTTTAAAAATATTTTCAATCATCTTTTATAAGTTTTCAAGAAAAATTATTTTCAAAACATTTTCAAGCTTTCTTTATCAGTTTTCAAATTATTTTCAAATAATTAATTTTCAAAATATTTTTTGGATTTATTTAAAAGTTTTCAAGTGTTTTTAAAGAAAATAGTTTTTAAAATGTTTTGAAAATTATTTTATAATTTTTCAGTGAAAATGTTTTTCAAAATGATTTTATAATTTTTCAAGGTATTTTATAATAAAATTATTTTTAAATGGTTTTATGTATTAAAAATCCTATTTTTAAACAAGAAAGGATATTTTCCTCAAGAAACATTTTTACAGGATATTTCAAAATTATTTTCTATCCTAGATGACATCTATTGATGTTACTCATACCTTTTAGGAAATGATCTAAAGGTTTCATTCATATCCTTTATATGAATGAGTTATACTTAATTTCATGGTCTTTATGAAACCCATTTCTCCTTCATGGGTTATATGTATATGAAATCCATTTCACTTTTGTGGTTTATTATTTTGATGAAATGATTACCAAACCTGTAACTCTTTTCATAGGTTGTGATATGTTTACATGTTTATGATACCATTTCATTTAATGGGTTATGATATGTTTTGTGACACATGTATGTATTATTTAATTATTATATGGGTGGGACCTATATCTCCCTCCAATGAATTAGGTAAATATTTATATATCATGAGATAGACAAAGCTTGAATGAGGGTTTACTTAGTTTAGTAATACAGGGCAGGAATGATGGTTTACTCAATTCAGTAATATAGGGATGGAATGAGATTTCACTCAGTTCAGTAATACAAGGTTGGAACAGAGGTTCACCTAGTTCAGTAAAGGACTTTTTCCACTAATATGGTATTGGCAGTGTTGTCTTGAATACTATGGAAATCGTATTATAAGCTTATGTGTCTCACACAATTCCATGTTTTATTACTCTGTTATGATTTCATGGCTTATGTCCTTTATTTAATTATGATTCTTATCTTATGAACTTCCGTGATTAATTCCATCATTCATGTTTACGATCTTTGACATGCAAGTTATGATCTTATAATGTTTCGATCATGGTATCATACCCATTAAACTTGTGATTATGCTTACATATATCCCTTTTTTACCATTACTAATCATTTTATCCCCCACCCTTTCTTATGTTGCATTCCCCATGTTATGAATAAAGGTTTTAGGTATAACTACTAAAGGTGGAGATCTTTATGGGAGATGTTGAAGATCTTTCACTAGGATAGAAGAATTTGTTTCCAAATTTTGAAAGACACTAAACTATTGCAGTCCTTGAAAATTTATTTTTTTAATGTACTGAATATTCAGATAAAATTATTTAATATCTATATATGTCAAGCTTGGGTCACTATAAAAATCCATAGAGCAAATTCTAAGAAAATATGTTGCACTATTATAGGATCCTCCACCATATTCTCTCTAGTTTTTCATTCAGGTTTTCATTTGTTTTCTTCCTTATCCCTTACTCCCTCTTTAATAGGATGAGGAGATAAAACCTTCTTTGTTCTAGGGTTATGTTTCCAAAGGGGGATGGTGTCATTAGATTTATTTCCTATTTTTATTCATGTTATGGATTATTGAAATTTCATTATTCAATTACAATCCCTTTATTTTCTTTTTATTATAAACATTGAAATTTCAATCTCAAATAAACCATATAAGTTGTACAACTAGTGACCCTAAAATGAGGAATAACTATTTTCACATTCAAGGAAACTAGGTTTAAATATGGTATCAAGAAAATTTTGATTCAGTAATACCCTAATTATCTTAACATGGGAAAAGGGAAATCACTATGTTGAGGAGGGGATACCATGACCATTTTATCCACCTTATCTCGAGTATGATCCCAAATATGGATTAATAATTTAATTAAAAAATCCAATTTCAAATGTTCCCTCAAACTAAAAAACTATGTACCTCCTTCAAACTTGATTTCCAAACAACCAATATACATTCTCGTTTCTCTCACATTCTTCAAATTTCTTTCAAACCCAATGTTTATTATTTAACCTTTTTATTCAAAGAAATTAAATTAAATAAATTTTATTTTAAAAATCTAATTAAATTAATTTCACCATCTCTATGGGTTTGAACAAGACTTTCTGATATATTCATTTTAATTAATTTTTTTAATCTATTGAGTTTTATAAATTTTTTATTTTGATTAGAATCATAGGGAAATAATGACACCTCATGGGTCTATCAAAACCGGTGTTGTTTCTGAGGATAGATGGAAAAAAATTAGGACATTAATTTTGATTTTACTTTTTTATTTCAGTTTATTTGTTTACACTAAGTGTGTTTGTGCTATATATTTCATGTTTTTTAATTTTTAATTAAAAAATAAAACACACATGAAAAAGGTAAAGAGATTTTGAGCTTCGATCTTGAAATTTAGAAAAACATAAGGGAGAACAAATAACCTACAACCATGGTGGGCGCATAACAACATCTAGCTACTAAAGGAGCTCTACAAAGAGATTCTGATATGTTTATGCTCACTGACTATGGGAGGAAATCAAATACATGATTGAAACCAAGCATTCTAGTGCCTCCCATTGCTGAAAATAATTTTTATATCAAACCTACAATCATTCAGATGATATTGAATAGTGATCAGTTGACCAAACTACCACATGAAGATCAGAACACATGACTAGAAATATTCCTCAAATTTTATGACACATCACAATTCCATAATGTTTCAAGAAATTCCATAAGACTTCATCTTTTCTGAATTACATTATGAGATTGATTTTGGGAGTGGATCCAAAGTCGGGTAACGCATTCCAAAACTCTGTGGCATGATCTAGAAAGTAACTTTCTCACCCTATTCTTCTCAACTTCAAAGTTGATATACATTCGGGTAAACATTCTGAACTTTTACCAATTTGAATATGAATCTCTCAATTTTTATTGGGAATGATATAAAGATATGAATTGAAAATTCCACCATCCCGGCATTTAATTGTTTCTTCAAATCCAAGCCTTCTACAAAGGTCTTCTGTAGGGAAATATGTCATTTTTGGATTCTTTAGATAGAGGATCACTAATGAAAAAAATCATCAATGGAAAACTACATCCTATTATATGAAATGCAAATAAAATATCCCAATGGAAGACTGAAGGGATGCAACAAAGAGGTTTCCACATAATAGACAATAATGATTGGATGGTGGCACAAATGAAATCCATAACCATAAAAATTGACTCAATGAAGGGCTAGTAACAACAACCCCAAGGTAGATATAAAAAAAAGTAAATTAGGCTAAAAATAATTGTGGTAATAATTTTTAGCATTGGAAGTCATAATAACAATGCACCAACAAAGAGCACCAGGATTCCAAGCACCCCAAGTACCTTCACTCACAATCTAGGTCCACGTGATAGAGGATACCTTGGCTACTTTCATAACTTTCATTGGGGATAATTTCAATGAAATTGTAGGCTATTAAAAATATTGTAGTGTTTTAATAAATTATTTGAAGGTTTCTTCAAGATATTATGCGGTGGAACTTTGAAACACTGAATTCCAATTAATACAAATTATTGTGAAACTTAGAGACATGATAAGAGGAGTACTTCCCAGATTCCCTAAATTCTACCCATGTTAGGATCTTAAATTCATCATCCTAGTAAGTGTAAAAACACTCAATATCATTCTAAACTAATTAAATTATAATAATAATAATTTCAAGAAGATATGGAAAACGTGAGGAACATGAAGTAGAAAAAAAATTGAAGAACCACCATAGTGCAAGCTAGGATTGTCGTTTATAGAGTGACTATCACGAGTGGAGATCGATACACAAATAGGTATGTTTCTGGAAAAAATTTAAAAAATAAAAAATCAATACTATATTTTTAGAGGGTCTCAAAAAAATTCCAACATTCACAAAAAAATTTAAAGAGATGATTACCAATAAGAATAAGTTGGATGAAATTGGATCTATCCCACTCACGCATGAATTCTCAGTAGTAGTATCAAAGAAAATATCTAAGAAGAAAAAACATCCAGGTAGATTTTTGATTCCTATATTTATTAGATATAATAAATTTGAAAAAGTATTTGTGACTTAGGTGAAAGTTTAGACATCATATCATACACCACTTAAAATAGCTTGGGAATAGAGATCCAAAAAACCCAAAATAGTTTCACTTCTATTAAAAGTATCAATGGTGAAGTACCGCTGAGAGGACATCAAAGATATTCTAACCAAAGTCAACAAATTATAATGAATAATAAACTTCTTAGTACTAGATATAGAATAGTAAAGGACTCCACTCATTCTAAGGAGACCATTTTTAGCCAATGTGCATTTGCTGATTGATATACAAAGTAGAAAAATTTATCTATGAGTTGGTTGTGAAAAATTAAGTTTCAATATCTATTAGGTGATGAAGAACTGTTAAGTGAGAGAAGATAATGAGTTTGGTGAAGATAAAATACATGATGTTGAGTAGATTTCTAATATTTAAGATGTTCATGAGGTAACTGTTATTGTGCAATAGGATACTAAATATAAAAGTATCAAGAATAATAAAGAAAAGATTAAAGGTCATACCACTTACATCATAGGAGAAACTAAATCCCCATTTTTGAAAAAAGACAAAAGGTATGGATGGTACATTACATTCCATTAATTTTTTAGGATTAAATAATATATGTTTGATCGGTCTGATATATATAAATCAAGTGTTTTTTAAATGAATAATTTAGTTGTTTAGAGAATATGGGCAGGGGATGACCTATGTAGACTAGTCATAATTGCGACCATTTATAGACCCCAACCAGGTAAAATATTTCCAATAATCTGTCACTTGAGTTGGACTAAAGGAGGTAAGGTCAATCCAATAATGGTAAACAAAATCCCTCTCATGAGGAAACTTGAAATTTTTTAAATTTTACTTTATTTTTTTTATGTTTATAGAGGCGTATATTCACTCACCCCAAAATCTTTTAAAATTCATTGATAATGGCCTAGTCCTTCAAATGTTAATTTTTAATTTTCAAGACTAAAAAGAACCTGGAAAGAAGCAAGTAGCAGAACACACAAAGAGGAATATGTAGGACCAAAACACATCATGAAACCCATTCACATCATGAATTATAGAAAATTCATGTCATAAAAGAAATACATGTCATGAATAAGTGTAGGATGAACCTATATATATGACTTTGAAGTTTCATTTAAGAGTAATCATTTAAATTCTATATTTTTTAATTTTATTCCCCACATTTAATTGTTTTAAATGCATTTAACTTTTAATTGTAAGCCCACATTTGATTCTTTTTTTACTCAACTAAACTAAGTGGCATAAACTACCTAGGATACATTACATGTTAGTTTTCATAAATTTATTTGTAAAGAAAATTTGAAGTAGAAAATGGGGAAAAGAATTAGCATGGATAAGTATGTGGATTAGGATTTGTAAAATCATGATTTATGGGATCATGTTAATCATTATAAATGAAATTTTTCTAAGATTTGGACATGATTTAAATTTTGAATATATTCATTAATTAATATAATTATTAATATTAATTTCTATCAGAAATTTTTAAAAACCTTAATTCTATAAGGGTTGGTGTCCTGAGAACCAACTGTTTTGTACTTTGATTACATGAATATTCACTTATTATATATTGTGCATTGTTCTGTATGACTATAATATAATAATGTCCTAGAATATTTATTACATTGATAAGGTCATGGAAGATCCCCGATATGATGAGAACCTTGAAATGCTATAACAATATTCTTAAATAAAGTTCTACGATTAGATGACATACTATAATAGGACACATAGTATATAGACCGTCATGTATGAGTACTCGTAAGAAGATGAGACTCTCTCTCATGGAGTTCGCACTTGGTAATCTCCAAGATGGGAGATTATGAGAATAGACCTGACCTTCCAGTAGTAATTTTTCATGTCTTGGTGTCATCGGACATTACTATCTATGAGCGTGTTTAATGGTTCTTAGACTGGAAGATTATCATTAACTCATTTCATGACTCGCGCACTTAGATTTACTGATGAAAACTGTTACGCAGAAAGTTTGCGGGAAGTAGGGTACGTTGGGTGCGTCACGAGTGACATATTGTTAAGGGATAAGTCGAGGAAAGATTTGTCCCTTCCATTTATGGAAGTTGATATCTCGGACCTTTTATTGAAATAGAACTGTCACATTAAATTCCATGGCCATGGTGTAAACGATGAGTTTATTTCAGGTAGTAAAAGAATGACAGATCAAGCATATAGGTTTATGATACTACCATGAAGCCTGCTTAATGGGATATTGAGACAAATGGATTAAATTACACAGTAAGCATTCATATGAGGTGATATGTAAATGCGGTGTCAACTTCTTTCTCTTGGGTGCCTTCACCCGTTGCTAGACAGTAATCTTGGACTTTAGGCATGCTCGCCTAATGCCAACGAGAAAGAGGCCTAGAGGGTCACACACTAAGTGTATTCAAGTATCTCAAGTAAAATAAAGATTATTCCCATACGTGGTTTAATAATTATTCAAGGAATTCTAAATCATTTTAATGATGGAGAAAGAAGGAAATTAAAAACAAGATATATACGCCGTGTATTAAAGATTACACGCTGTGTAGTTTTTCATGGAAAACAAGTACACACCGTGTATTAATAATTAAAGGTCGTGTAGTTTTCTTTATGTAAAGGAAATGAATAAATGAAAATAAAATATACACGGCGTGTACATTGAATGTACACGCCGTGTAGTTTTTCCCGTCGGGATTTTGAGGATATAATATTGTTTTAAATGTTATTTATTATAATCATTGTGGGTGCATGTCAAGGAATTAATTATTTGACATGGGGGTTTTAAATAAGATTCAATGAAATAAATAAAATGTGTAATGTGTTTATTTATTGTCATAACTCTACAACCTCAAACCTGATTGTAAATATCCTCACAACCCCAACTCTTTTCCCACACACAAGAGAATCATTGTGCACAATAACTCTGGAGAATTATTTCAAGTCCAAAAGAACCTCTTCCTCCAAGAATGCTCTCAAGAATGAGAGAGATCATCTTCCATCGGATCAAGATGATCTAAGGTAGACAACGCAAGCAGAGGCTTCTCCACGCTAGCACCCGGGGACTCCTTTGGCAACGTCCTGAGATACTAGGTATACGTGTGGATCACTGTTAGAGGAAGTCTACACTTGGATTATGTGACGCAATGACGAATCACATTGAAATGTGATCAAGAAAATATATGAAGAAATAACACCCAAGATATATTTCTTACAAATTGATTAAATTAATTATAATCAACCTGTAACGATCCCACTTTGTGGTTCCGGGACTTTCCTTTTCTTTTTCCATTTCTGTTATTCAATCCGTGGAGACTGGCATTTATCGTCGTATTGATCCCGAATTGATCATTGTTAATGACAAAAGGCCAAGTGGGAACATCCACCCACATGCTTCCACTGCGCCCAGAACCTTCAAATGGTATCAGAGCGAGGTTACAACGTTGATTATAGTTATTTAATTTTCGTTGATAATTTACGCATTTATATTAGATTCAATTCAAAATAAATCGTTCTATAAATCTGAATAAATGAGATCTGTTCTTCCTCCTTTGTTTCTCGATTCATATCACAGAAACAATCTTTTAATTTTAATTTTGATTAAAATAAAAATGAGGAACTCATCTGGAGGAGCCTCTCTTTCTGTCTGTACAACACAGGAGTACACGATGTGTAATGAAAACTAAATGTCGTGTACTTAGGTTCAACGAACCGGCACTGGTCGGACAAATGACGTCGTGTGAATTGTGTATTCCTAAGTATTGATTACGCCATGTTGACCAGAAATGAATGATGTGTGGAAAACATGAATACACGGCATGAATATTGGAAAAACACACCGTGTAGTCCTATCCGGTCTAGGTGAAACAGTATACAGGGAGAAGTCGTGTTCCGCGTACATGGGATTGCCAAGCCTGTTACCACGTAACAAGGAAGTACACACCATGTATGATTTATCTACATGTCGTGTACTCCAAAATTTCCAAAGTACAGAAAACACGCCAAATCCCCTGGCGTGTACTTTGGATAAAGGCTGAAAAGAAATACACGTCGTGTAAATATAAACTACATGCCCTGTACTTTACAAAAATTTCACCAGCTTTCCTCCAAAAGTACAAAGACCTGTACAAGAAATATATATGAGAAGAATCTCAAGGAAATTTAGAAAGTAATTTAAGATATAGAATTGATTAATTATAAGCTCATAATTAATTGAATTCAAGCGCGACTTATCTTGAATAATAGAACGATTAAAAGAATTTGAATTCTAAAGATGCGTAAATGTTGTTACATGCTATGTATGATCATGAGCTAGACCAAATACCCTTTGTATGTGTATATGGTTTCATTTAAATTTGTTTAATTTAAATTCGTTGTCCTGCGAGCCTTCTTCCAATAAAATTTAGGGCCTGCGTGCATATGGTTTCTTTAATGTAAACCCCATGTAATGGAGGATCTTCCAAGCCAGAGGAGACGGTTCGAAATCCGAAGTTGAGGCAAAACCAACCCAAGAATATACAAAGGTGGAAAGGTGGGAGCTGCAGAACATGAACCATCAGGTTCAAGGTGTTTTCCCTAGGTCAGGGTTAGCTTATCAAAACCACTAGATAAGCTAACTAATAGAAGCTCATGATCATACCATATTATTTTATTTCTATCTGATTGCATGGTTTATTTATTATGTATGTGTTGTCGTGATCACATAATTAATAAAATGAACAAGCATGAAAAGATGGAATAAAATAAAAACCAGACTATGCGTAAACATTATCAAAACATGGTTAATCACTTAAGCAAGCATCACTTAGTATTAAAAAGCATGTGATAATAAAAAAATATGCATAAAGAATAAAATCCCTCAAATACCATATTAATTCAGACCAAGCCTTCATTTACTTGATTAATGGAAAGACTCAATAAAACTATGTGTTTGACCAACCCTTGTTGGGACACTTACTTTTATAAAGGAATCCATTATGAAAGGTTTTGGGTTGACCTAAACATATTACATCAAGAGGAGTATCCCTTGCTAGACTTGATGTAATATTGGAGGAAAGAGTTGAGGAAATACAAGTTAGGATTTTAGGATTGGGGAGTCCACTCATCAGATCAAGTAACTTTAAGCTCATAGTTGGCAAAGACCTGCCTACCTAAATACCTTTAAATAGCTTGACCAACCCTTGTTGGGGTTATGCAAAGGGGAATATGGATCCTTTCCACTAGAATGTCAAAGCAACTAGACATTCCGATTTCAATGGTGAGGGAAATTGGGACTTGATAAAATAGTGGGAGAATTAATAAATTCATTTATTATTTTTCATAAAATGTAATCAAGAAAGTACTGATAAAGATGCTCTTTTAATTTGTAGAATCAATATGAAAAACTCGTCAACCACCTTTTCTCTGCGATCAATTCTAGATAAAGACAATATCCTCACCAGAAGTAACTTTCAGGAATGTTTTCGGCACCTTCGGGTTATCCTACACCATGAATGAAAGTTTTATGTGCTGGAGTCCTCACTTCCTGATCCCCCTATCCAAGGGGTGAGTGATGAAGATTTTCTTGTCTATGATCAACATTTGAGTGATGCACTCGACATTCAGTGTTTGATGTTGTCATCTATGTCTAGTGAGCTCATGAAGTCTAATGAAGACATGGATGCCTATAGCATGCTCGAGCACCTCTGTGGTCTATACCAGTAGAGAGCAATATAGAAAAGGTTTGAGATCTCCAAGGCTCTATTTCAGAGAAAGCTTGAAGAGGGTGCCCTATCCGGTCCTCATGTAGTCAAGCTCATTGGCTACATTGAGAACTTGGAGGTTCTAGGGTTTAAACTCCTCGAAGAACTGGGTACCGATCTCATTCTTGCATCACTCCCCCAGAGCTTCTCAAACTTTGTTGTGAACTTCAACATGAATAACATTGAGAAGTCTATGTCTAATATTCTTATCCTTATTCGCCAAGTAGATAATGACATGAAGCAAGAAAAACCTTCTGTCCTTATGGTGAATAAAAGGAAAGGGAAGGCAAAGAGATTTAAGCCCAAAGCTTCTTCAAGGACTTCCAAGAAAAGGAAGATCAAAGGGGATGC
Source organism: Viscum album (assembly GCA_963277665.1). Classification (NCBI taxonomy): domain Eukaryota; kingdom Viridiplantae; phylum Streptophyta; class Magnoliopsida; order Santalales; family Viscaceae; genus Viscum; species Viscum album. The sequence goes on from OY728119.1 coordinate 451,373,183, forward strand.
AAGGGAACATGATGTTGTTTGTTTCGAATGTGGAAATAAGGGCCACTGGAAGAAAAACTGCACCCAGCCAAGGAAGCAAGGGGAAGCTTCAAGTGCGTTTGTTATCAAATGCAATCTATCTGTTTCTACTAATTGGGTATTAGATACTGCTTGTGATGCTCACATATATATCCAAATACAGGAACCAAGTAGATTTAGAAAGATTGACCAAGTTGAGGTGGATCTACAAGCAGCCAACGGAGCCAGACTCGTTGATGTAGCTGTCAGAGACTACCATCCCACATTGCCTACTGGGATGGTCTTGGTTTTGAAAGGATGTTATTATGTAACCTCTGTAACCAAAAACATTATTTCAGTATCCAGATTAGATACTGATGGATTCATGTTCATGTTTGGAAATTAATGTTGATAATTTTATAAAGATATCATTTGTTTTGGTAGGGCACATTTATGTAATGGCATTTATGTGTTAGACTACACAAACCAAGTAATGGAAATCGATGACAAAGTAAATTCACATGACTCAGACCACACCCAACTTTGGCATCACTAGCTAGGTCATGTCAATGAGAAACGTTTGACAAAATTACATCAAGATGGGTATTTAGATTCTTTCGAACTAAAACCACTTGGTGTATGTCATGCGTGTCTACAAGGAAAAATGACCAAAGACCCATTTAGTGGGAAAGGTGAAAGGGCTAAAGAGATTCTAGAATTAGTTCACACAGATGTGTGTGGACCATTTCCAGTTGAAGAAAGGGGTGGGTTCTCGTACTTCATAACTTTTACTGATGATTTTAGTAGATATGGATATATCTACTTAATGAGGTATAAGTCAGATTCTTTTGATCTATTCAAAGAATACAAGAATGAAGTTGAGAACCATCTTGGTAAGAAGATTAAGAAACTTCGCTCAGACAGAGGAGGAGAATATCTTAATCATGATTTCATTGATTTCTTACGGGAGTTTGGGATTCTATCTCAACTCACTCCTCCTTATACACCTTAGTGGAATGGTGTAAGTGAAAGGAGGAACCGCACCCTGTTGGACATGGTGAGATCAATTATGATTCATGTGATTATTCCATTATCCTTTTGGGGATATTCATTACAAACAGCAGCACACATACTAAACCAAGTACCAACAAAATTGATAAATGGTATTCTATACGAGTTATGGAGTGGACGCAAATCCATGTTATCGAATTTATATGTGTGGGGTAGCAAAGCATTTTTTAAGGCTTCTTCAGGTAACAAACTTTCACCCCGAGGCACAAAGTGTATCTTTATAGGATATCCTAAGGAAACAAGGGGATATTACCTATACAACCCCTAAGACAAAAGGTTACAGTGGAAAGACATTCCATATTCCTTGAGAGGGAGCACATCTCCAAAAGAGATAGTGGGGGCGAGATAGACTTCGATGAAGTCGAGGATCAAGATACACATGATTTGGTACAAGAAAAGATTCCACAAAGACCCATGGAAGAACAATCTGTTCCAGAGACACAAGAACTTTGTAGGAGCACGATAGAGGTGAGAGAATCAGAACGATATGGTTTTCTTGTCACTGAGGATGGTGAGTCATTATTGGTTGACAATGATGATCCTATTACCTACAAGGAAGCAGTTTAAGGCATAGACGTTTCCAAGTGGCAAGAATCCATGAATTCTAAAATGGATTCCATGTACCAAAACCAAGTCTGGATTTTGGTAGATCCTCCAGTTGATGTAAAGCCTATTGGTAATAAATGGGTATTCAAAAAGAAACTAGACATGGAGGGTCAAGTCAGCACCTATAAGGCATGACTAGTTGCAAAAGGTTTTAGACAGCATCAAGGAATTGACTATGATGAAACCTTTTCACCGGTTGTGATGCTAAAATCCATCAGAATCCTATTGGCCATTGCCACTTAACATGACTTTGAAATTTGGAAAATGGATTTCAAAACAAAATTCTTTAATGGGAACCTCCAGGAAGATGTCTACATGACACAACCTGAAGGGTTTGTGACTCCAAAGGATTCCAACAAGGTATGAAAGTTGCAGAAATCCATTTATGGATTAAAGTAAGCATCAAGGTCATAGAACATTCATTTCGATGAAGCTGTAACAGAATTTGGCTTTGTTAAGAACGAATGTGAGCCTTGTGTCTACAAGAGGTTTAGTGGAAGTGCAGCCATTTTCCTAATAGTATATGTTGATGACGTATTACTAATTGGAAATTGAGTACCTGTCTTACAGTCAATTAAGGAATGGTTGAATAAATGATTCTCCATGAAAGACATGGGTGAGGCAGCATATATTCTTTGGATCAAGATCCATCGTGATAGATCCAAGAGAATGCTGGGCCTGAGTAAAAGTACATACATTTACAAGATACTACAGAGATTCAGTATGGAACAGTCCAAGAGGGGATTGTTGACAGTGTCACATGGAATTCATATTTCCAAAAAAAATGTGTCCTCAGACACATGAAGAAAGAAAGAGAATGGCAAGGATACCTTACGCATCCGTGATTGGGTCAGTCATGTATGTTATGCAATGTACAAGGCTAGATATTGCTTACGCATTAAGTGTGGTAGGAAGATATCAAGTTGATCCAGGAGACTTCCATTGGATGGAACTCAAGACTATCCTTAAGTATCTGAGGCGTACTAAGGATATGTTCCTGGTTTATGAAGGAGATGAGGAACTAGTCATCAGAGGACATGTAGATGCTAGTTTCCAAACTGATCAAGATGACATAAAGTCACAGACTGGATACATCTTCAATTTGAATGGAGGTGCAGTGAGCTGGAAGAGCTCAAAGAAATGTATGGTGGCAGATTCTACAACGGAGTCTGAGTATATCTCAGCTTCTTAGGCAGCTAAAGAAGCAGTATAGATGTGAAGATTTATCCAAGAGCTGGATGTAGTACTGAGCAGGAAAGATCCTATCACACTCTATTGTGATTATACTATAGTGGTGGCACAAGAAAAAGAGCCAAGGTCACATCAGAAGACAATAAAAATACTTCAGAAGTATCATCTCTTGAGGGATTTTTCTCAGAGAGGTGAAGTTGCAGTGAGCAGTATTTCCACGGAAGACAACATGGCGGACCCCTTAACTAAAGCCTTGACTTAGCAGAAACAGGATCATCATGTGAGGTCTAGAAGATGAAAAGTCATAGGAAGTTGGCTCTAGTCCAAGTGGTAGTTTGTAAGGGTTGGTGTACGAAGAACCAATTGTTTTGTACTTTGATTACATGAATGTTCACTTATTATATATTGTTCATTGTTCTGCATGAATAAAATATAATAATGTCCTAGAATATTTGTTGCATTGATATGGTCATGGAAGATCCCCACTATGATGAGAACCTTTAAATGCTATAACAATATTCTTAAATAAAGTTCTACGGTTCGATGACATACTATGATAGGACACATAGTATACAGACCGTCATGTTCAAGTACTTGTAAGAAGACGAGACTCTCTCTCATGGAGTTCGCACTTGGTAATCTCCAAGATAAGAGATTATGAGAACAGACCCGCCAGTAGCAATTCTACATGTATTGGTGTCATCGGACATTGCAATCTACGAGCATGTGTAATGGTCCTTAGACTGGAAGATTATCATTAACTCATGTCATGACTCACGCACTTAGATTTACTGACGAAAACTGTCACGCAGACAGTTGGCATGAAGTAGGGTAAGTTGGGTGCGTCATGAGTGACATGTTGTTAATTGATAAGTCGAGGAAAGATTTTTCCCTTCCATTTATGGAAGTTGATATCTCTGCCCTTTTATTGAAATAGAAATATCGCATTAAATTCCATGCCCATGGTGTAAACGACGAGTTTATTTCAGGTAGTCAAAGAACAACGGATCAAGAATGTAGGTTTATGACACTGCCATGAAACCTTCTTGATGAGATATTGAGAAAAAAGGATTAAATTACACATTAAGTGTTTGTATGAGGTGATACGTCAATACGGCATCAACTTCTTTCTCTTGGGTGCCTTGACCCGTTACTAGACAGTAATCTTGGACTTTAGGAAAGCTCACCTAATGCCAACGAGAAAGAGGCCTAGAGGGTCACACACTAAGTGTATTCAAGTATCTCAAGTAGAATAAAGATTATTCCCATACATGGTTTAATAATTATTCAATGAAGCCTAAATTTTTTTAATGATGGAGGAAGAAGGAAATGAAAAACAAGATATACACGTCGCGTATTAAAGATTACACGCTGTGTAGTTTTTCATGGAAAACAATTACACGTCATGTATTAATAATTACATGTCGTGTAGTTTTATTTATGGAAAGGAAATGAATAAATGAAAACAAGATATACACGTCTTGTACATTGAATGTACACGCCATGTAGTTTTCAATGAAAAACAAGTACACGCCGTGTATTTATTAATACACGCCGTGTAGTTTTTCCAGTTGGGATTTTGAGGATATAATATTGTTTTAAATAATATTTATTATAATAAGCGTCGGCGCATGTCAAGGAATTAATTATTCGACATGGGGGGTTTTAAATAAGAGTCAATGAAATAAATAAAACGTGTAATGCATTTATTTATTGTCATAACTCTACAACCTCAAACCTGATTATAAATATCCTCACAACCCCAACTCTTTTCCAACACAAAAGAGAATCATTGTGCACAAAAACTATGGATAATTATTTCAAGGATGAAAGAACCTCTTCCTCCAAGAACGCTCTCAATACTGAGAGTGATCGTCTTCCATTGGATCAAGATGATCTAAGGTGGACAACTCAAGCAAAGGTTTCTCCACACTAGCACCTGGGGACTCCTTTGGTGACGTCCCGAGATACGAGGTACATGTGTGGATCACTGCTAGAGGAAGTATACACATGGCTTCTGAGATGCAACAACGAGTCACATCGGAATGTGGTCAAGAACATCAATGAAGAAAGAACACCCAAGAGGTATTTCTTACAAATTTATAAAATTAATTATAATCAACATGTAATGATTCCACTTTGTGGTTTCAGGACTTTCCTTTTCTTTGTCCATTTCTGTGATTCGATCCGTGGGTACTAGAATTTATCGTCGTATTGATCCCAGATTGATCATTGTTAATGACAAAAGGCCAAGTGGGCGCATCCACCCACGTGCTTCTGCTGCGCCCAGAACCTTCACATTCTCATTCTTGATTCGTCCTGTGATCCTAATATTTCTCATTATATACTATAGTATATTTCTTGATACATTCATCCATGTTCTGTTATAGAACATTCATGGAATATTATCAAAACTATGACTAAACAAAATCACATTTAGACTGGTTAAGGCATCTTTTTTTAACCATATATCATTCGACCAACATAACATTAATCATTGTCAATCCCATAGAATCTATGAATATCTTTGTTAGGAAATGAGCTGAGTTACAAGCCTATTTTATCCATTAATACCTTTCTCTAAATATATTTCATGATATTTAAAATAATTAGTGGTAGATAGAGACTTTCCATTGTAGGATAGGATGTATTGCATTAATAATACTTTTATTTGAGTTTTTCATGTGATTTGGTGGGAGTCCATGTATTTTTCAATGAAATTTCTCATTATTCACCCCTCTTGTTAAAAAATTGGGTTGTGTATTTAGAGGATAAAAAATCACCAATACCAAAAAAATGATCTTCTAGTCAAATGTGGTTAGTTAGTGGATGTAAGATTTGTATTAAACACTATCTTTTTAAAAACAATTATAAACAAAAAAATAAAATAAAAGGGAGAAGTATAGGTTAATTTATTCATTGTACTTACTTTTATCGTATTCCCACTTTGAGATTTTTTGGGGGAAAGAGAGATAAAGTCTATAAAGGTTTATTTTTATTGATCTTATATTTTGGATATAGTACCTTATTCTTTAGATTCAAACCTCCTTTTTATGCTTTATTTTTGTACATCATTTACCAACCTTCCCTAAACCTCAAATTCATTTGAACCGTTCATCAAAGCCCTCATGATTATCTATGATTTCATCTTTACATGGTGGAGATGTTATATTCCTTTAAATAATTTGGTAAGTGACATGTTCTTGAGTTATGCATTGAACTTTATTTACATTTTTATCCTTATAATGAGTGGAAAAATTGAAGTGATGTAAATTTAAATTAGCATGAATATTAATTATAAATTGAAAAATTAAAATGGATATCTAAAAAAGTGTGGTTGATTCAAAGAAGAAAATTAAAATAAATAATTTATTTATTTCTTTAAAAATTAATTATTCAATTAATTTTCAATTTGTGGTGATCAAATATTTGATTTCCTATTTGATCTATTTATTTTTTTGACATTAAATTTAAAACATGGTAAGGTGAGATTAATTTGTATTATATTGATATTACATCCTTAAGGACAAGTCTAAATTCAAGTGTGGTGTATTTTATAAGACCATTCCATGCATAATTTTTATCATTAAAATAAATCACTTTTATGATTTAAATAATTAATTCCTAACCATTTATTTGATTACATTTTTTTATATTTGGAAGGATGCATTTTTTTTGTAAAATATGAAAAAGGTGTGAAAATGGCCATGATATCCACTAAGATAATACTTCACATGATAAATGATGCCTATGAAACACTCTTGGGGAATGAAACTAAATAACTTGGGTAAAACAGATCTTTTGGTGCTGATAATTGATATTACATGTCTGTAAAAATTACACGATGTAAAAACATTATAAGGCATGAACCTAAGATAGGATGTGAGTTGAACAAATTTCTCTTTGGGTAATGATGACTTGTTTCACGTCATGACATATATAGTCACACCATGACACTTCTAAAGATGGCCTAGAAATCATATATGTTAGGAAATACTTACTTGTAGTGAAACAATTATACATGGTGAAACATTTACATGATGTGAAAGTTTTGGGATGATGCAAAAATGGATAAATTCAAGAAAAATGGGTGTGTATACCTATTTTATGACCTAAGGACCAACTGAGATCACTTTTTGTCACATTATAACAACATTAAATGCTTCACAATTTTTTTGGGAGTCTATAAATAGAATAATAAGTTGTTGTTTTTGGGGGTGATCTTAAGAACAAAGTCTAGGAAAAGAATTTTTATTATTATAGGATCCTCCAAAACTTTCTCTTTATACTTTCATTCATGTTTTCTTTTCATTAATTCCTCCCCCTTACTCTCTCATCACTAGGATGAAGGGGTAAAACCCACCTTATTCTAGGGTTATGTAGTTGAATGGGTAATTTGTTGTTGGATCTATTTCCCATTTTTATTAATGTTCAAAATTAATGTAATTTCTTTACTTAATTCTAATTCTTTTCATTTATTTTTATCATGACCATTGAAATTTGAAAATAAAATGAATTTTTTAAATTGAGAAAATAGTTACCCTAAATTTAGGCATGACCATTATTGCATTTAGGGCTACCAGTTTTAAATATGGTATTGATAAAAAAACTCAATTTGGAAATTCCCTAATTACCTAACCATGTGAATGGGTAATCATCGCGTTGAGGAGGGGATACCATGGCCATTGGAACCACCTCATCTCAATTCTGATGCCAAACATAGATTAATAATTTAATTTCTAAAATCCAATTGTACTTAAACCCTAAAACTAAAAAACCATGTAATTCCCTAAAACATGATTTCCATACAACCAATATTCTTTCACTTTTATATCTTCTTCTTCAAATCACTTTCAAAACCAACATCTGTTCTTTTCACTCTTTCTTCAAAACTATTAAATAAAATAAATTTTCTTTTAAACCCCTAATTAAACTAATTTCACTATCTCTATGGGTTCCACATAAAAATGCAGCAATATTTATTTTAATTAATTAGTTTCACCTGTTGGGTTTTATAAATTTTTTATTTTTATTAGACCCGTAGGGAAATAATTATTCCCCACAGGCCTATCAATAAACACTGTCGTTTTTTAAAAGCGATAAGATTAAGGTAGGTTGTACCATGTATTTGAATTTAAATTCTAGATTAATGATTACTTGCATATTTAAATTCATGTTTTTGATAACATATGATGTTATTAAATATGTTTTAGTATTATTTGGAATGAAAACTAGGTTTTCAATTGATTTTTCTTTGATTAAAATTTGTTTTTTAATTTAAACACATGGTAATAATTTGTTTGTTTATAATTGTGCACACAAAATGTTTGATAAAATGTATAAATAGAGTTTTTTAATGATTTTGGATATTTTAAAAGGTATTTTGGACTTAAAAATAGGTTTCTAAATTTCTCTCTAAATTTTTCAAGTGTTATTAGTTGTTTAAAAATGGATCTTTCAACTTGGTTTCTAAAGAATGGTCCTAAGGCCTAGTTGGAATTTTCTAAATATGATTTTTTCAATAAAAACACCATTGGAATATGCACCCAGTTTGGTTTTTTTAAAATTGATGAAAATATCCCTGATATAAGAGACATTTATTATATTGACATCTTTTTGAGTAAGTGGTTATTCCTAAGAGGGGTTGTCAGGTTGAGACATTATTTTAATTTTTTTGTCTACCTAGACATGTATCTATTTTTATTTTTTTGTTACAACATGTTGGATAACCCCCCACCCACTTATTATATACATCATGGGAACTGAGAGTAGTTAGTGGAATTTCCAAGAGATCATGATATGCTAGTTTAGGATTATACTCAGATAGTGACCCTTAGTATGGATCATTCCCTTTTTTTAGATATTTCCACCTTGTTAATTAATGTAGGTTAAGACCGAGCATTAAGTGATTAGGATTACATTCATCATGCATATATGATGGATTATGTTAATGTATTCTAGACATTCCCATCGGGTCCTAGGTATTCCCATGACTATATTCTTCGCTTATGTTTTTGTTTTAATAAAGGATCTTAGACCCTCACCTTTTCATAAAAAATAATAAATTAGTATGAATATTATTTTTATAATTTCATATATAAAAAAAACTATGAAATTTATATTAATCCATCAAAATGGTGAATAATATATTTATGTGCATTAAAAAATATATATATAAATATAATATGTTAAAATTTTATTAAACAATTATATAATTATATAAATTAATATATATTTACATAATTTTATATATAATATATATAAATAGATATATACATATATATTAAAATATAGTGAAAACGACTATATAAATTAATATAAAAATACATTAAATATAGTTCATATTTATATTTATATGTTTATATTCATAATAAATAATAAAAAATATACACATATATTGGTATTTATGTGTAATCATGTGTATAATTGTATGTTCATATATATATGTATGTGTATACATATGTTTGTGTATATATTTGTATGTATTTGTATGTATTTGTATGTATGTGTATGTATGTGTATGTATGTGTGTGTATGTGTGTGTATGAGTTGTATATTTATATAGGTGATATGTATGTGTATGTGTATGTGTATGTGTATGTGTATGTGTATGTGTATGTGTCTGTGTGTGTTTATGTTTATGTGTATGTGTATGTGTATGTGTATGTGTATGTGTATGTGTATGTGTATGTGTATGTGTATGTGTATGTGTATGTGTATGTGTATGTATATGTGTATGCGTATGTGTATGTGTATGTGTATGTGTATGTGTCTGTGTATGTGTATATGTATGTGTATGTGTGTGTGTGTGTGTGCGTATGTGTATGTGTATGTGTATGTGTCTGTGTATGTGTATGTGTATGTGTCTGTGTATTTGTATATTTATATATATTTATATTGATGTATGTGTTGTGTATATGTATATTAACGTGTATGTGTGTATATGTATGTGCATTTATGTATGGGAATGTATGTGTATGTGTATGTGTATGTGTATGTGTATGTGTATTTGTATGTATGTGAATGTATATGTATGTATGTGTTTGTTTATGCAGTATGTATATGTGTATGTAGTATGTGTATGTATGTGTATTTATTTGTATGTATGTGTATGTACGTGTATTCAATTGTGTGTGTGTGTGTGTGTGCATGTATATGTATGTATATGTATGAATATTTATGTGTATGTGTATGTATGTGCATATGTATATAAATATATCAATATATAACATGGAAGGTCATTTGATTTTTCAATTTGACATATCTTATTATAGTATGTGTGTGTGTGTGTGTGTGTTTACATATACTTACACACTAGCATAGGAAATTTCATTTGGTTTTTCAAATGTAATTAATACAATTTTATATAGAAATATATTTAATTTTATATACATATATTTAACATATTTATATTTTTTTAATTTTTTAATATTTATTTATACATTTTTAATTGTTAATATTTTATATTTTTAAAATGTTTATAATTTATATAATAAATAATTATTCATTATCATGTTAATACTTTTGATTTTTAAATAGTCATACAATTATTATTTATTCATTTCTAAATATTAATTTATTATAAATATTTTTTATTTAAATATACTTTTTAATATTTATTCATTTTTATTTTAATATTAATTCATTTATAATATTTTTTTAACTAATATAATTAATATTTTTTAACCATTTTTTAATATTTTCTATGATTTATTCAATTTTAAATATAAAATTTAATTAATTTTTAATATTTATTCATTTAATATTATTAATTTATTTTTAATATTTCTTCAATTTTAATATTTTCAATAATTTATTAATTTTTTATATTTATTCATTTAATATTTCTATAATGTATTTATTTTTTATAGTTTTTTATACATTTGTAATATTTAATTTAAAATACTATTAAAATTTATGTAATTTATATAATTAATTTTTATTAATTTTTATTTAATATTATGTATTTAAATCATTATAGAATCATTATTTATTCATTATTAATATTTACTTTATTATAAATCTCTTATTTTAAATTTATTTTTCATATATTATTAATTTTATTTTAATATTTATTCAATTTTAAAATTTCATTAATTTAAATAATTTAAATTATTAATTCATTTTTTTAATATTTTTGAATTTTATTCATTTTTAATTATTAAATTTTATTTATTTCTAATATTTATTCATTTGATATTATCTACTAATTTTTAAAAATTATTCACTTTTAATATTTCTATAGTTTATTCATTTTTTATATTTAGTTATATTCTTTTATTGAGTAATATTTAATATTTGTCATATTTTTATAATTTACATAATTAATATTTATTAATATTTATTTTATTAATTTTTATTTACTTTTTTATAAAATTATTATCTATTCATTTTAAATTAATAATTTATTGTAAATTTTTTTATTCAATAGAATTTTTAGGTATTTATTTTATATATTATATTATATATTCATTTATATTATTATTTGTAATATATATATTATATTATTTATTCATTTTTAATTTTTTTTAAATTTTATAATTAATATCATTTTTTCTTTTATCATATTATTAATGCATTTATATAATATAACATATTTATCATAATATTATAATATTTATTAATACATTTAACATAAATAATATTGTTTATTTATTTTTAATAATTTTTGAATTTATTAATTTTAAATATATCTTGTTTTTTTATGACGAAATTTTTAATATTCATTTTTATATAATTAGTAATTTTTTATTGTTTTTAGTTTTAGCTTTTATTTTTAATTTTCTAATAGTATTTATCAGTGCTAATAAAAGTCTGTTTATCAACTCTTAATAATTAACACTGATAAAGGAATGATTTATCAATGTTTTTCTAGCAATGATAAATATTTTTCAATATCAATACTAAAATGGAATTGATAAATCCTATCATAATCAAAAAATTTCATTTTTACAGTGATAAATGTATCTTTTTCAGTTCTTTTTACTAGTACTGATAAAATCTCTTCCCACTTTTAAAAGAACCCTAACAGAGATTGCACCTTACTCGTTCCATTCAATCTCTCATAGAATACAAAGTTTATTGTCTCCTCCTTTGAGTCCTTCAGACGAATGGAACATTAAGTTAAAGGAATGTTATTTGTTACTCATTTTTATCGATCTTCCATGGTTTTCATGTTTTTTTCTTCTCATCTTCTTGATGTTTTGGCACTTGTTTTTTCAATTTTTGGTTTTCATATTTGGTTATTCTCATCTATTTGATGTTTGGGCCCTTGTCTAAATGACTTTTTGTTTTTCTTCTTCAATATTTTGAATGATCTCTCAATGGATACAAGAATCACAAATTCTTTACTTTTTTTTTTAGTCATGAACTTATAAAAAATAATCTCTCAATCAATTCTATCTAATATTATTATTATTTATCTATATATTTATACTTCAACATTGAGTCCCTCAATTATATATTATCATCAATATATCCATTTACTTGGAGACATATATTCCAGGTACATTTGTGGAAAAATATTCTTCTTCATTTATAAAATGTTTTTAGAAGAATGATTCCATTATTATTCTTCTCTTTTCACTTTCAAATGTGAAAATAATCATCATTAGTTTTTCTCAACATATAAACCACAGTGTGATTTCCTATTTCCATTCCCTGTTGCATTTGTTTAATCATTTAATTCAAAAACCCTTGGATATGATCCTCTTATTTCCTAAAATCCTACTTATTTACATATCTTGGAATTATATGTCGCATCTTCGCTATTGTGTGGTTCTGAAGCATCATATATAAAAAATATGAATTTAAGAAATACCTATTTGGGGATTCTTGTTTATGGATGGAATATGATATCCTCTAAAAATTTAAAAATGTAATAACCTTAATCAATATGATTACTTTGTTTTGAACACTACATAAACATTGATTAAAATATGTAATTTGTTTTAATGTATATTTTGATAGTAATATGTTATTATATATACCCTCATACCATCTATGTATTTTTTTTTAAAATATTAATATTACTAAATAAAATGGGATGGATATGAATCTATAATGGTTTGATGTCAATGGAATGAAAAAAAGTGTTTGAGGAAGGGCTTAAAGTGTTCAACAAGTTTTCAAAAGATCATACGTATGAGTCTTCTCAAATCCTTTTTTTTTGTGTTTACTTTGTTGTTATTCATGGAAAATTATTCCATAGGAGTTTGAAGAACAGTTGATCTATCATGGAATGGATTAAAGTTATAAATGTTGAACTAGACATGGGGAAGAGTTGAACGTTTCTAGTTACTAGCACAACACTATGTTTTATGAATTATCTAATATTATTACAAGTGTGAATGATGATGAAGATCATGTTGAGGGTATGATTACAAGTGCAAATATTGATAAAGGTATTATTGAGGAAATTACACTTACAGTTGAAGATAAAATTCATGATTTTCCAATTATTTTTATGAAGTTTGTAAAGATCCGGAAATTTCAAGGGAAATTTTTTCTAAATTTTATTTGGGATTTTACAAGAACGCAGTTTCTGACGGCGCCTGATTCCGAGGCCCGGTGTGCCCGTAATCATTTTACGAAGTTTAGCTCGGGTACGTTCAGTGAACGAACGAGCGGGTTTTTCTAACTTTTGAACCGGTGCTCGGAATCGAATTCTGAGGGCACCGATGGAATCGCAGCGCCGGTTTTTTCTTAGAAACGCCTTGTTCGGAGTTGCGTTTGCTCAGGTGTGGTTTTTAATTTTTGGGGGTTAAGTGAAGAAAATAAAATAAAGTGGTGCGACAACTTTATTTTATTTCACTTAAATCCACTTAAAGCCACTTAAATCTACTTAAGCTGAGTTGAAGCAGATAGGGTGCAATCCAAAATATCCTACCCTCTTGGTAGGATATTTGTGAGGTGGGGCCCGCACGAGCCCCACCATTTCTTTTCCTCTAAGTAACGCACCCGTGAAAACCCCTCTTCAATGAAATTCAACCGTGCATTTTTCTGGATAAGAAACGCCTCATTAATTGGGCAGTTAAATCGTTACAATTAATTCATTGAATTAATTGTTCTTTTCTTTTCTTTGAAATTCAAACGTGTCATGTGCGTTAATAAAATAAGATAACTCTTATTTTATTTCTGTTGATACTTGTGGCATGGAGAGGATTTGGAGGAAAGCGTTCTTCTTCGACGAAGAATGTGAAGAACGCGAAGAACGCGAAGAACGCTCCGACCTCCGACGAAGATCGCCAAACCCTTTGAGTTCGACGACGCGACGTCGTATACCGTGACGTCAACGACGCTTATTTCGCGATGAACTTGCATTCTACGACAACGCTTGAGGTAGGGATTTATGTTTTAAGAATGATTTTATTCCCTTGATTTCTTTCTTCCTAAAGAAAACAAAGAACACGGATCAACACATTACCTAGTTGATCCGTGAATGTTTTCCTTGCGGGTTGGGAATAGTCTGTTGTGGAGAAAAACTGTTTGGGTTGTTTCTCTTTTGTTCGTGAAATTTCCTTGTTGTTCTTCGTCTTTTGGACCGCTTGTTACCAACTTAACGGGAGGAGGTCGGACCGCACGAACCTGGCCGACTCTCCTCCCTCTTTGTTGTTTGATTTGTTGCGGCACGAACAAAGACGGCACAGTGCAACGGCACCGTGCGAACACGAGAAAGAACATGGCAAAGAAGCACGGCGCCGTCGCGCCGCGCCGTTGAGGCCAAACGAAACCGCGGGCGGAGTCGGGGCCGCGGAGGTGATTTGAAGACCCCGCGGTTTGCTGTCAAAGTGTGGATCGACGATTGATGGTTATGCGGGCCGTGAAGGCGTTTTGAAGGATTTTTAGCAAAGGTCGGGTCCTGGGATGATCTCTGGCGAAGACCGTAGGCGAATCGGACCACCAGAGCGCGTCCGGTGGTCCGCGGAAGCCCCCGCCGGCGCGCCACGCCGGCGCGGCGGTGCCGGCGGTCGGGGGCGGCGGTGCCCGGAGCGCTGCTGGAAGAATCCACTGTGGTGGCGAGCAGGGTTCCGCAGCCGCGCGGAACCGGGGAACGAGGGACGCGGCCTTGCGCCGCGTCCGGTGACACGGAGCGGCCCCCGCGCGGGGAGCCGCGGCTCCTTTGGCGCGGCCGCTCGGCCAGCGCCGAGCCCCCCGGCCGGACCGCCAGGCCGGGTCGCGCCCAGACCGGGCCGGACCCGGGTTGGTCCGGGCCCAGACCCCCCGTTTTCGGACCCCTCACAGTTTTTCACTCATATCTTGAGTTGTAGAACTCCGATCGATGCACTGTCAGCGGCGATGCGACCCTTGGATCGAGACGATCGTTTCGATATATTATACTCAAGGTTTCAGAGAACTTTCGGTTCGGCCGGGTTGGTTCGGACACAAAACCAACCGGGCCCTCAGAGCGGAAACGCTTATATCTTGAGCTCCGGACGTCCGATTGACGTGTCGTTGGCTTTGTTAAATTTCTCTTGATGAGATGGAACTTTTTTCATTCTTCGCCCGAGGATTGGATGCTGTCGAAGTATGGCCGGGTTGGATTGTGCCCGAAATCCAACCGGGCGCCTGGAACGGAAAAGCTGATATCTTTCAAACTGGACGTCCGTTTGACGAAGCGTCAGTGGCGTTAGTGATCACGTTGTTAAACGGTCCTTATGAGTATACCCTATGGGAGTTCGGGGTACAGTTGAGATACGGTTGGGTTGGTTCGCACATGAAACCAACTGGGCCCCTGGGACGAAAAGGCTAATAACTCACAGACCGAGCGTCCGATTGACGCACCGTCTGTTGTGTTGAAACCCTTATGACGAGTCGGTCCTTTGAGATACATCTTTGTGGGAATTTGTGATACTTGGAGTATTGACCAGTAGCTCGTGGAGCGGTCTCTCCCGGAGATGAGCATACGGAGTACGGAGACCGTGTAGACGACTGAGACCTGACGACTGCTTGACCAACTCGACTTGGAGTGAGTCGACTAGCCCAGTGGACGGAGCGCCCGGTATTTGGAGGCAGACCCACAGTGGACGGAGCACCTGGTAGTTGGCAGCAGACCCATGGTACTCGACCGAAGTAGTACCTCTGTAGGCTATTAGGGGGAGTGCCCGGTATTTGGCGGCAGACCCACAGCGGACAGAGCGCCTAGTATTTGGCAGCAGACCCGCAGTACTCGACAGGAGGAGTACCTCAGAGACTTGGATTAGTGAGAAGTACCTCGGAGCTGTGACAGGACCACTGTACACTCCAGAGATGGGGCTCTTCAGCAGTTACAGTTTCGATAATGAAAATCCTGGTTTGAGCTGAGTCTATGATCCTTGTGTTTTCTCATGATTGATATGGGTTACTTAATAACTTTGGTATATGTATGGTCATATACCTAAGTAGAGGTTATCTGTTGAGATATTCTTTGTGGTTATCCTTGTTGGTTTTAGTGAGACCTTGAGGGTCTCGGGGTCCCTACTGAGTATCGTTATACTCACCCCTGCACGGGCTATGCCCGCACCTCGTTGTGTTGGTTGCAGACGACGGGCAGTGCTGACGGAGGCCGAGTATTTGAGGACTGGACGGTACCCGGAGGTGGACTACATGACGAGTTAGTATCCGGAGGTGGAATTCACGGCGAGACGAAACTCGGAGGAGGTTGGCAGGCGATAGCATTGTGGAGGCTATCTGTACCTACCCTTCAGGTAGGATCCATGGTGGACGACCCAGGAGCTGCGCCATCTGTACCTACCCTTCAGGTAGGATCCGACGAGGACAACCCAGGAGCCGCTTCCGTTCTTCCAGCTGTTGTCTTTTTTTCTATTGTACTTTGTTCAGTTGTAGTTGTACTTTCATTTGGGTTTGTATTCTGTCCCATTTCCCTTTCATCCCTTCTCTTTGTACTTAGTGTTTTACTTCCGCTTGTACTCTGTGGTGTTTTGTTTACTTTTATAAGGCAATGTCTTCCCAGTTATCGGGATTTACGCCTTTCGTGCTAGTCGCCAGCCCCTGGCCTATGGAAGGCGGGCTTGGGGTAGTCACGGCACGGGCCCCGAGGACGGGTCGTGACAAATTGGTATCAGAGGAGTCAGTTCTACCGCAGAACTTATAACTCTAATTTTTTTTCTTTCTGTGAAGCAATAGTGTTAAGAGTACCGAGTGTGGTTTTCAATTCAGGGAGTCCAGTGTTGGTGCAGGTGGCCGACGTATCCATACACCAGGACCCTGACAACTGATTTCCAACTTTGTGCACGAAAACACTGATTGTGTGTGTGTTTCCAGAAGTTTTTAAATATCAGTTCAAACCAGGTCAGCTCACCAGGTATAAATCTTTTGACCATATCATGTTTGTTTCTTTCAAGATGCCTCCCCGCGGACGACCAGCTAGATCCCCGAGAGTTGTTCATACTAACAGCCCGCCGAGTGACGTGGCCTCAGTACAGGGCCCTATCCCAGTTGAGGCACCAGCAGGGGCACCAGTAGGGGCACCAGCGGTACTACTACCCATTGGGCCACCGATGCCACCAGCCCCAGCAGTAGAGGGTGCACGTCACTTGAGCGCACTGCACGAGTTCCAGCGCCAGAGGCCACCCAGGTTCCGAGGAGAGACGGACCCGCAGGCGGCTTAGGATTGGCCGGAGGCTGTGGTGAGAGTCTTCAGGCTAGTGGGGACGCCGGCAGATTTCATGGTGATCCTTGCTGCCAGCCTTCTTCAGGCAGCAGCAGGCAGATGGTAGATCTTGATGCTTCAGATCCATGACGAGGTGACACTTCTATGGGCAGACTTCAAGAGCCTGTTCCGGGCAGAGTTTTTACCAGCCACCCTTCGAGCGGTGCGTATACAGGAGCTACTTCAGCTGCGGCAGGGCAGCATGACAGTGGCACAGTATTCATCAAGGTTCACAGACATCTCGCGCTACTCCACGGATATGGTACGGGACCCGTTCTTCAGGGCCCGAACCATCGAGCAGGGGCTCATGCGGGAGATTAGATCTTCTGTTGTTTCTTACAGTATTCTGACCCAGACAGGGGTGTTTGAGAGAGACCTCTTAGTGGAGAGTTTCCTTGCTGAGCAGTCTCCAGCAGCACGACCCACCACTAGCCGGCTTGTGACAGAGTCTTCTGCAGCAGGAAGTAGATAGATGACGCAGAGGTCCAAGAGGACCAGACCTACCAGTGGCTGATTGCACGACTCAGGTTCAGTTGTGCGGGGGAACCGGGGTGGAGTCAGATCCAGTCGTGCCGAGAGTGGACAGTGTTACTCCTGCAGCGGGATTGGTCACATGGCACGTGACTATCCGACCCACCATGCAGATGACCAGAAGTTAAATGAAGAACCTCCCAGCCAGAGGCAGAGGTTTGATCAGGGCAGACCGCAAGGAGCAGGCGGCCATGGAAGAGGAGATGGCCATGCAGCTGGAGGTGGAGGACGCTTCGGGGTGTTGCCACTACCACCACCAGGAGGCCCACCCCGACTGCAGGGGACAGAAGGACATGGGAGAGCTTAGCTTCAGGAAGCTGAGGCCTATGGTCATGGAGCTCTGGAATCAGATGGACAGGAGCGGGACTAGCTCCAGACCTGGAGGCTATTGATCATGTTGCTTCTAGTTTTTTTTATGTTTGTTTGTAGTTACTTCGTGTCTTTGTACTATGAACTGCAATAATAAAAAGACACTTATCTTTGTGATGTCTTCTTTCCTGTCCTTTTGTTTGGTTGATACTGAGTGGTCCCAGTTAAAACTGTTGACTTGACCCTCACTTTCGAGATTTATACTGGAGGAGACCCAGTGACCTCACACTGATGCCGACAGTGTGACTCGACCCTTGGAGGTGAGAGTGACAGTTGGATCTCTTAGTAGTTACGTCGAGGCCTTACGACGTCATCCATGGCATGAATGCGTCATTCATGTCAGGATTGACTATATTAGGCAATGGGTGTGGTTCATCCAGGGGATGAGATCGGGTTTTTATTTTCGGCAAAGGAGAAATTTTAGCAGCTCTTTCAGATCATAGGCAAAGAAGGTGCAGATCATCCAGGAGCGGATGAAGACTGCATAGTGCAGTAGGAAACAGGAAACTGGCGCCAGTCTTAGAGACTCGATCATGTTAAATGTTTCAAGAGGAGTAAGCTTTAAGGAGAGATGAGTCTACGAAGCAGCAGACGTGGAGGTAGAGCTAGGAGAACAACATGAGGTGGTGTACATCTTAAAATGCTACAACCACCCGCCTTAGTTATCCTCGCCAGGCTCAGGGAGCTGGAGGGCGGAGGGAGAGTGCAGCTGCATGTGGTCAGGGAGAGTGACCCAATGGCTCTAAAAATGATTCAAGGGATAGTCTGTGTCCACTACTAGATGTTGTAGTAACAGACGTCGATATGAATCATTCCTTTCTTTCACAAATCTTGTCCCAGACCTAGAGTTTCCGGTAAGCTATGGACTTGACCCTCACGTCTGGAGATACCTTGGGAGGAGACTCAATAATCACACTTACACCGACAGTGTGGTCAGACCCTTGAGGCGAGGGTTTCCGTTGGAATCTCGTGGTGGCAGCGTCGAGGCCTTACGACGTTGGTTTGAGTATGGACTGGGCAATCACAGTTCATACACAGAATGATGGTATTAGGCAAAAAGGTTGTGGTTTAACTACGACGTCGGGATGGGTTTTCCTTGGTCGACGAAAAGGAAACCCCAGGCAGCACAGGATAAACTCTTGCACAGGAGGGTGCGACCGATCACTCTTGAGTCGGTCAACCTTACCCTCGTGGCAGCAGTCGTTTGAGTTCCAGTTCTAACAGGAATTGGAGACCTCTGGAGTTCGAGGATGACGATCACGTCCTTATACGGGTCTCACCTCGACGAGGTTTACAGAGATGTGGCCAAGGAGGCAAGTTATCTCCGAGGTTCAACGGACCTTTCAAGGTCCTCAGCTGGGTAGGCGAGGTGGTTTACCACTTGACTCATCCACCTCAGTTGCACCAGGTGCACGAAGACTTCCACGTATCTCAACAGAGTAGATACATGCTCAACCCTTCGCATATCATCGACCATGGGGAGTTGGACGATGGCGATGGGGTGACTTTCACAGAGGTTCCAGTGGGGATAGAGGATTGACAGGGGTGGATCCTATGAGAACGGTATATTCCTCAGGTGCATTTTCACTGGCAGTACGAGAACCTCCAGGTGAGCACATGAGAGCGGGAGGCTCAGATGCGTGCTCTATACCGCTTTTGTGACCCTAGTTTGTGTTAAAGATTTACGAGGACGTAAAGCCCTGAGGTGGGAGTAATGTAAAGACCTGGAAATTTCACGAAAATTTTTTTCTTAATTTTCTTTGGGATTTTACAAGAATGTAGTTTCTGACGGCGCTTGATTCCGAGGCCCGGTGTGCCCGGAATCATTTTCCGAAGTTTAGCTCGGGTACGTTCAGTGAACGAACGAGCGGGTTTTTCTAACTTTTGAACCGGTGCACAGAATTGAATTATGACGGCACCGATGGAATCGCAGCGTCGGTTTTTTCTTAGAAATGCCTTTTCCGGAGTTGCATTTTCTCGGGTGTGGTTTTTAATTTTTGGGGGTTAAGTGAAGAAAATAAAATAAAGTGGTGCGAAAACTTTATTTTATTTCACTTAAAGCCACTTAAAGCTACTTAAGCTGAGTTGAAGCGGATAGGGTGAAATCAAAAATATCCTACCCTCTTGGTAGGATATTTGTGAGGTGGGGCCCACACGAGCCCCACCGTTTCTTTTCCTCTAAGTAACGCACCCGTGAAAACCCCTATTTAATGAAAGTCAACCGTTCGTTTTTCTGGATAAGAAACGCCTCATTAATTGGGCAGTTAAATCGTTATAATTAATTCATAGAATTAATTGTTCGTTTCTTTTCTTTGAAATTCAAACGTGCCATGTGCGTTAATAAAATAAGATAACTCTTATTTTATTTCTGTTGATACTTGTGGCGTGGAGAGGATTTGGAGGAAAGCGTTCTTCTTCGACGAAGAACGTGAAGAACGCTCCGACCTCCGACGAAGAACGCCAAACCCTCGGAGTTTGACTACACGACGCCGTATACCACGACGTCAACGATGCTTCTTCCGCAACGAACTCGCGTTCGACGACAATGCTTGAGGTAGGGATTTATGTTTTAAGAATGATTTTATTCCCTTGATTTCTTTCTTCCTAAAGAAAACAAAGAACACGGATCAAATTATTACCTATTTGATCCGTGAACGTTTTCCTTGTGGGTTGGGAATAGTCTGTTGTGGGGAAAAACTGTTTGGGTTGTTTCTCTTTTTTTCGTGAAATTTACTTGTTGTTCTTCGTCTTTTGGGCCGCTTGTTACCAACTTAACAGGAGGAGGTCAGACCGCACGAACACGGCTGACTCTCCTCCATCTTTGTTGTTTGATTTTTTGCGGCATGAACAAAGGCGCCACAGTGCAACGGCACCATGCGGACACGAGAAAGAACGTGGCGTAGAAGCGCGGCGCCGTCGCGCCGCGCTGTTGAGGCCGAACGAAACCGCGGGCGGAGTCGGGGCTGCAGAGGCGATTTGAAGACCCTGCGGTTTGCTGTCGAAGTGCGGATCGACGATCGATGGTGAGGCGGGCCGCGAAGGCATTTTGAAGGCTTTGCAGCTAAGGTCAGGTCTTGGGATGATCTCTGGTGAAGACCGCAGGCGAATCGAACCACCGGAGTGCGTCCGATGGTCCGCGGAAGCCCCCGCCGGCGCGCCGCACCGGTGCGGCGTCGCCCGAAGCGCCACCGGAAGAATCCTCCGTGGCTTCAGCCGCGGCGGCGAGCAGGGTTCCGCGGCCGCGCAGAACCGGGGAATGAGGGACGCGGCCTTACGCCGCGTTCGGTGACACAGAGCGGCCCCCGCGCGGGGGGCCGCAGCTCCTTTGGCGCGGCCGCTCAGCCAGCGCCGAGCCACCCGGCCGGACCGCCAGGCCGGGTCACGCCCAGACCGGGCCGGACTGCGCCGGCCGAGCCAGGTCGTGCCCAATTGGGTCGGACCTGGACCTGGGTCGGGTCGACCCGGTTCGGGCCGACCCATGGGGGGTTGGACCGGGTCGGTCCGGGCCCAGACCCCCCGTTTTCGGACCCCTCATGATTTTTCACTCATATCTTGAGCTGTAGACCTCCGATCGACGAACCGTCAGTGGAGATACGACCCTTGGATCGAGACGGTCGTTTCGGTATATTATACTTAAGGTTTCAGAGAACTTTGGGTTCGGCCGGGTTGGTTCGTACACGAAACCAACCGGGCCCTCGGAGCGGAAACGCTTATATCTTGAGCTCCAGACGTCCGATTGACGTGCCGTTGACTTTGTTGAATTCCTCTTGATGAGAAGGAACTTTTGGCATTCTTCACCCAAGGATTGGATGCTGTCGAAGTATGGCCGGGTTGGATTGTACCCAAAATCCAACCGGGCCCCTGGAACGGAAAAACTGATATCTTTCATACTGGACGTCCGTTTGATGAACCATCAACGGCGTTAGTGATCACATTGTGAAACGGTCCCTATGAGTATACCCTATGGGAGTTCGGGGTACATTTGAGATACGGCCGGGTTGTTTCTCACATGAAACCAACAGGGCCCCTAGGACGAAAAGGCTAATAACTCACAGACCGGGTGTCCGATTGACGCGTCGTCTGTTGTGTTGAGACCCTTATGACGAGGCGGTCCTTTGAGATACATCTTCGTGGGACTTTGTGATACTTGAAATATTGACCAGTAGCCCATGGAGTGGTCCCTCCCAGAGACGAGCATACGGAGTACGGAGACCGTGTAGACGACTGAGACCTGACGACTACTTGACCGACTCGACTTGGAGTGAGTCGACTAGCCCAGTGGATGGAGCGCCCAGTATTTGGCGGCAAACCCACGGCGGACGGAGCACCTGGTAGTTGGAAGCAGACCCGCGGTACTCGACCGAAGGAGTACCTCTGTAGGCTATTAGGGGGAGCGCCCGGTATTTGGAAGCAGACCCACAGCGGACGGAGCGCCCAGTATTTCGCAGCAGACCCGCGGTACTCGACAGGAGGAGTACCTCAGAGACTTGGATTAGTGAGCAGTACCTCGGGGTTGTGATAGGACCACTGTACACTCCAGAGATGGGGCTCTTCAGCAGTTACGGTTTCGATAATGAAAATCCTGGTTTGAGCTGAGTCTATGATCCTTGTGTTTCCTCATGATTGAGATGGGTTACTTGATAACTTTGGTATATGTATGGGCATATACCTAAGTAGAGGTTATCTGTTGAGATCTTCTTTGTGGTTATTCTTGTTGGTTTTAGTGATACCTTGAGGGTCTCGAGGTCCCTACTGAGTATCGTTATACTCACCCCTACACGGGCTATGCCCGCACCTCGTTGTGTTGGCTGCAGACGACGGGCAGTGCTGACGGTGGCTGAGTATTCGAGGACTGGACGGTACCCGGAGGTGGACTACATGACGAGTCAGTATCCGAAGGTGGACTTCATGGCGAGATGACACTCGGAGGAGGTTGGCGGGCGAGAGCATTGTGGAGGCTATCTGTACCTACCCTTTAGGTAGGATCCGTGGTGGATGACCCAGGAGCTGCGCCATCTGTACCTACCCTTCAGGTAGGATCCGAGGAGGAAGACCTAGGAGCGGCTTCCGTTCTTCCAGATGTTGTCTTTTTTTTCTGTTGTACTTTGTTCAGTTGTAGTTGTACTTTCATTTGGGTTTGTATTCTGGCCCATTTACCTTTCAGCCCTTCTCTTTGTACTTAGTTTTTTACTTCTGCTTGTACTCTGTGGTGTTTTGTTTACTTTTATAAGGCAATGCCTTCCCAGTTATCGGGATTTACGCTTTTGGTGCTAGTCGCCAGCCCCTGGCCTATGGAAGGCGAGCTTGAGGTAGTTATGGCACGGGCCCCGAGGACGGGTCGTGACAAAGTTAAAGAGTTTCATGAAGAAACTAGTGTGTGATGGTTGTACTAAATATCCAACATTTTCAACCATACTGAAATTGTATAATTTATAAATGATTAATGAATGGAGTGATGAAATATTTAAAAAATTACTTATTCTCTTGAATCATATCCCACCAGAAGATAATGAGCTTCATTTTTGAACATATGGTTCTAGAAGAATTCTATGTTAAATGGGTATAATCTATGAAAGAATAAATTATTTTCCAAATTAATATATATTGTTTTTCAAGGACCATGAATCACTTAAAATCCTTATGTATTGTGTGTCCTGATACAAGAAAGATGAATCAAGTCCTTTGAAATCTTTATGGTAATTTGAGATCCTTCCATTTTTTATGCTTCTATATGAAAGTAAGGAGGCTCTAAGGTAATTGATAAGGAAAAAATATATAATAAGTCTATATGGTAAAATTCATCACCAAAAAAGACACTCCTCCATGGAATAAAATTAATCACGGGTATCCTGAATTTGGAAACGATCTGAGAAACCATAATCTTGTGCTATCTATAGATGGAGTGAGTACTTTTAGTGTAAAATGTTTAAATAACATTACATGAAAATTTATATTGGTAAATTATAACTTTCCATAGTGGTTATGAATAAAGAAACAATAAATTATGTTATCTCAGATTATATCATGACCAAACAAACTGGGTAATAATATTGATTTTCATTTTGATCCATTAAAAAAATATCTAAAATTAATGTAGAATTTAGGTGTTATGTTTCCTGATGCTTATAGAAATAAATATTTTATGTTAAAACCCATATTGAACGGGATGATAAATTTCTTTCCTGCTTATGGAAATTTTCAATGATATGGAATTAAAGGAATGTTATGGTTTCTTATTTGGGAACAAGGTACACACTCAGTTGGGTTGAAACATTCCTCACAGACTGTGTTTCTAAGACATCAAAAAAATTTACCTCGAGAGAATAAATACCAATCTTGGACAACATCATTCAATAGGAATTCGGAATAAGATATAACACCATCTCCACTAACATGCGCTCAACTTTTTCTGAAATTGATTGATATGATCATCTCTATGGGACAACCTTTTTCTAAAAACCTTATGAAAACCAGTTCAAAAAAGAGATCGGTGTTTTTTGATTTTTTATACTAGAATAGTTTGTACATAATATATTTTCCTGATATTATGCACATAGAAAAAATGTATGTGATGGTTTCATTGGACTTTTAAAAAATACACTCAGAAAAACAAAGGTTGAAATTAAGGCTGGGTAGGACATGATTGATATGGGGATAAGGGAGGAGTTGGTCCCTATGAATGGTGAAAGGTGGACTTTTCTTCCTCCACTAGCTTACACTCTTTCTAGGAAAGAGAGATGTCAGTTTTTTCAAATTTGTTAATGATGTAAAGGTTCTATAAGAGTTTTCATAAAATTTCAAGAATATCATGTCAATGGCTGATTTATAGTTAAGGGCCTGAGATCACATGTTTCTCATGTTTTTATGCGACATTTAACATCGGTATTTTTAAGTTTCATTCTACCTAAAAAAATTTTACATTCATTAACTAATATTTGTTTATTTTTAAAAGCTATATGTAGTAAATTTATATACCCAATGATGTAAAAGTAAACTATTATCATATTAAGTGATTTAAATAGGTTCTTCCTATCATCATTATTTGATATGATTTTTTACTTGATGGTTCACTTGGTTAGAGATATCTAACTATTTGGTCTTATATATTTTAGATATATGTACCCTTAAAGAATGTAACATGAATATTTTAAAAGGGTGCTTTAAAAATCAATGTTTGTTAGGAGGTTTTATTATTGAGCTATATATTGTTGAGGAAGATGATTATTATTTTTACCGACTACTTGTTTGATGTAGAGAGAATTGGTGTCCTAAAATCCCATCCTAGTAGGAAACTTTTGGGTGAATGAATTTACAAAATAGATTATGTCTAAATCACCATTACAAAGAGGTATCAGACTCACCTTGAAATTTTACATACTATTCTAGAGGTTGTTCCTTATATTAAAACCCAAAAACTAATTATTAATAATTTTAATCAATCAAGGGGTGAGATATAGTTATCAAATACACTTAATTAACCATTCATAGGATGGATTCGAGGCCATATTTATAAATATCCAACTATAAATCCAAATTCAATTTTAAAAAGACTTTGATGGATAACAAATGAAGCAAGTGTGTATTTATTATATTATAATGGTTATTTAATTAATGGTTTTATGTTCTATATAATGAAACATGATGAACGTAGTACCATACAAAAAAGTAGAGTTACTCTGATGGTAGAAGTGATGAATATGTCTAGTACTGAGGACAAAAATACAATTTACTTGAATATGTAATACTTTGAAATCATAAAAAAATATGGCAGTTGTATTATAAACCATTAAAAGTGCCAATTTATCAATTCCAATGGGTTTGTAATTGGATTGCAGTTAAAATAAATGAATTGGTATTTATGAACGTGTATTTTAGTAAGGATTTGTACAAGGATGAACCATTCATAATGGCATCATAGAAGGTATAAGTATTTTATGTTACGGATCCTATAAACAAAAATTGGTCAATTCTTATGTTATCAACCAAAACCACTATAAGATCAAATGTAATTTTAATTGAAAATGAACCTTTTGTATAGATGTCATAATCATTTCATGGTGGTCCTAATGTAGATGGGTTTTATATGTTATAGAGGAACACTAGGATTAGATTTGGATACCCAATAGAGGGGTAAAATCTATTAAACATTTAAATAATAAAATATAGTTTAATTATTAGTTTAATGTTTATCTAAATATATATTTTGGTAACTCATAGTATTATGTGTTAACTACTACATTTATGTAATCTAAATTTAATGTTAAACTACATTTTTAGATAATGGCCTCTCTGTATGTCGATACTCCCAGTCTTTTAGAATAATATTTTTCTCTACATGTTGATTTTACCAATCCTAAGGATCAACATATTGACATTTTTGAAATCTAATAAATCATAGAAGGTGAAAAAACTATGTCTGAGAAAAAATAATTGTGCATTAGAATATAAATATTAATATAAATTATTAAGGTGGTAAGAAAAGGCATAAAATTTAATGTTGGGTGAAATGAACATAGTTCACTTTTTGAACCCCTAAGTCCATTTTCATTAGTTATATTGGGGTCACTAGTCAAATTCATGTTCCAATTGATATAGATTCAAAAAATAATGTTGTGTCTGTATTGAAGTCACTAATTAGGTATGTTTTTAGGGTAATATTCTAATATAATTTCTCTATTTTTCTAAAAAATAAAATAATAAAACATTGATTTAATATTCATTATACCTTTTACAATTAATTTATACTAGATGGATGTCAAATCAAATTTTCATTACTAGTCAATGGGAAGGCTCATAGTTTCTTTTGAATAATTTTTATGAAGCATCATATAAGGTATGATAAAGGTAAATTAAATACCCACACACCACCGATATATGAACACATGATAAACTAATAAACATGTAATGTATTTATTGGTTTTCATGA
The DNA here is from genome assembly GCA_963277665.1 of Viscum album. Taxonomy (NCBI): domain Eukaryota; kingdom Viridiplantae; phylum Streptophyta; class Magnoliopsida; order Santalales; family Viscaceae; genus Viscum; species Viscum album. Next base: position 451,400,524 of record OY728119.1, read on the forward strand.
TGAGGAATTATTTCCACTATAATGTTTTTGGTATTATTTTACTTATAATTTCATGTATTTGAAAGGACTAATTAGGATCTATGTTATCATTGATAGGGGAAGGGGGAATTAGTAATCTTATCTTTTTATATTTTCTTAATTAAGAAACAACCATCACCTGTGGTTAGTGAAAAATGAATCTAATATAAAAAAAATAATCAAAACCACATAAGCTCAAGAATTTACAAGGTTCACTGTTCAATATGAGTAGCTAGTACATGGAATGATTTGTAAGTAATCCAAGACCAAAAAACTACTAGAAAAAAAATAATTTTGGTGGTTACAGAAAGCATAGATAATCGATCACTTGAATATTACTATAGACCTTAGACGGTGCATGTTCTCTTCATATAGTTAATAATATATAGAAATATGTTATAATGATAATAAGAACTTTCAACAACATGATTCAGTACTTTTTCATTATGTTATAAAATTTCTTCAAACCTTTACTTATTTCAAGTTATTTTTATTCCTCTTAACCTTCTTATACAAGTTTCATAAAAAACATATTTATAAACATCATTGTATGAACATGTCCATCCAGTGTCTCCTCTACTCATTATAAATCTATATGTTACCTGTAGTCCTGATACTCTAAATTACACCCTGTTCATATAACTATAACTTCTATTTTGACACTACATTGTTTGTCACCCTTAATTTGGTAGCTTCTTCACACTTTTTCTTAATAGTAACTACTTTATACCATTTTTATGTTATAAATCCATCTAGTGTTATTGTATTCTATGCTTAAATAAACATTCATCTCCTCTCTTATTTAAAATAACACACGGTAGTAACAACTATGGGTGAACCTACTCTCCCTTTATATAGGCACTGATTATTCATAAACTTATGGGGTATTATAAACTTTAAATTCAAAGTTATTAATAAAACTTTAAGTATCCTTCTCAAACCTTTCAATGTTTGACCACCTTAAAACTTCCTAAAATATAGGAGTCAACAACATTTGGAGGAATCTTTCATTAAAAATTGGAATCAAAAATATATTTTAACTTTCAAAAGACTCATCTAGATTTATGATTCTACCTTCGTGATTATTGAAGCATTGAACATCCAGATCAAGATAATCACATTTCATGTATTTTTGAAATACATTACAAAGATCCCCAAAAAATTGTCTAGTTCATCATCATATGAACTTTTATGTTTAGTATCATCATAATCTTCATCTTTGTCTAGTTACATTATATATGATGAAATTTTTGTTTCATTGTATGGTAGATTTCATAAAACTCTATTATAAGGGACTTCAATATTCTTTCGATAGACTTTATAATCCACTCAATCTTATCCAACTTCGTATGCAACTTCAAAAACTATTATTTATGCTAGTCATAGAAACATCCTTCATTCATAAAAATTAATCTATAATCATTAAATCATATGAGTGATCATAATAATTGTGAACTTTGAAGATCATTAAAGCATTAACAAATTTTACTTTACAAAACATCTCTATCTGATAGAAAAAAAGGACTTTTCCCTTTCACGTCAATTTGATTACCTCAATCCATTGGACTCTATTTGGCCAACTCAGTCCATTGGACTCCATCCATTCAACATTATAGTAAATCTCAAAATTGTTAAGTCATTTATGTGATATGACAAAATAAAATACATAATCAATCCTTTATTCTTTGAAAACCATCTTCTTCTTAATAGAAAAACACCTTAGAACCTATTGGTGTCAACATTATCTCCCATTGGATTTTTTTGGAAGCCAAGGAATATAAATAAATGAAACTTTGAAACTCAATAAATATACTATGTGTCCAAAAAAATTAATCCTGTGTGAGTGAAGTCGAGGCATGAAACAAGAATTATTGAACAATAACACCATGTTTTCCATAAAGTAGTGATTATGAAACTTTTCTTAACTTCTTCCATTAAAATAACTTTATAGTGGAAACCTATAATAAATATTTCATGCATCTACACTAAAAAAATAGTTAAAACATTTTACATATGCTGAAATCATCTTACCATTTTTGAAATAGACCCTAAATATATGATCACCCTTGAAAGGTAATTCATATACCAATGGATAGATTTATGTTTCATATTTTTTCCCACTTTGACAACACTATCCAAATAATTGAATATATATGGGATGGATATTACATACCTTACTCTTGAAGGGTGTGAGGTTATACGCCCATGATAAACCTCATATTATTAAATGTTTACTTTGGAAATTCATTTGTAAAGATATCAGAAAATTGTTTTGTTATAGGAATAAACTCCATTTTAAGTTAATTTCATTCCACATGATCTTTTATGAAGTGATATTTAATATAAATTTTATGAGATTAAGAATGTTGCACTAGATTCTTACCAACTCATGAAAATTGTTTTCAAGAAGAAAACTTTTTCAGATGTGGATCTTCTGTCATCTACTCAACCTTCCCAATCTACATCTCTGTAACCAAAATAATAAATAATTATTGAGGTGTCATATTTTAATCTGATATAAATTATACCTTTGATATATCTAAGAGTTATTTTCCTATCCATGAGATAAGGTTCCTTTGGATAAATTTGATACCTAGCACATAGTGTACTAGCATAAACTATATCTGGAGATGAAGGAATTATATATAATAAGATTATAATAAAATTTATTAACTCTTTTGGATTAATCTCCTTTATTTGACCATATTTAACCAACATTGTTCCCATGAAAATGAGTATGGAAACTTCCATTGAATCATCTATGCAAAGTTTCTTAAAGAGTTCCATATAATAATTATCTTGAGATAAAAAAATTACTACTTATTTTTTAATATTTGTAACCTAATAAAGTATTTCATTTATACTAGAATTTATATTTGGAATAACTTTTTTCTTCTCCTAAGAAAACTTTTCATACATTTTTTAATCATTTCCTGCGAATATGATATCGTCTACATAGACAATTATAATGAGTGAAACATATTGAATTCATTTTATATAAAGGTTGTTATCAACTCTTCATTTCTTTAAATTCAAATTCCTTAAGAAAGTATCCAATTCATAATACCAATCAATTAGAGCTTGCATCAACCCAAACAAAGAATTATTCAACTTTCACATATAATATTCATCTTGACCAAGAAATAAACTACATGATATCTCATTAAAAACTTCATCATTGAGCTATCAATTAAGAAAATATAACTTGAAATCCATATAGAATAATTGTATCTTCATTTTATAGAAATAGAAAGAAATATTCTAATAGTTTCAAGTCCTTATAATGGAGAAAATGTATCATCCAAATCAATATCTTCAACCTATTAGTAACCTTTACAAACCAGTCATTCCTTATTACTTATGACTTTACCTTCTTTATTCAACTTGGCTTGGAAAACCCATTTTTTTTTCAAATCATATTATTATTTTCTAGTTTGGGTACTTATTCCAATTTCTCAATCAACTTAATCTAATTAAATTATTCATTCATTAAATTAATACACTCTTGATACTCCAAATTTTTATCAATATATACTGGATAAACTTGTGAATGCAAGTAATTGTTCAAAACTAACCTTGATGTTCATGTAGTTTGAACCCATTTCCCTTGATCTCCAATGATTTTCTATAATTTCACCTATTTTATTAGACTATGATGAGATAAATGAGATTTTACCTTATCACATAAAATAGATGAGTCAGAATATTCATTTTGAATAGATTTTACATCTTTACTTCAGTCAAAAACAATTTTATGTTGTTCAACAACAATAATAACTTTTCTATCACTTCCTCTTAAATCTATAGTTGACTGTGAAAAAAATTTAAAATAATGTTCCAACACTATCACATTTCCACATTCAAAAATAATTATTATTTATTTATTATATCACTTATATCCTCTACCATTGGTAGTGTGTCTAGGAAAAATATACCATCAACACCAATTTGATAAAAAATCCCAATATTTTCACCTTTGACTCTGATAATATAAGAACTTCCAAGCACCATTAGATATTTCAAACATAGGGTTTCTTTGTAATTAATATCATGAGTATTCATATCTAAGTTTGTCCTACATAAACTATGATTCTAAATGTCATAATATTCCCCAATATATTTCCTTTAAAACTATCGATAATTATCATGTTCAATTGACTCATTTCATGTAATCTCAACCAAATTTATATTTTTTATTTTAGAAACATAATTATATCATGATTTATATGGTTCACTACATTCATGGATAATTCCATTATTTCAAGATAATATTTTAACTTATAATTATTTTATTCATCGCCATTGTCATTTTGAATATTCTTCATAGAATATCCACTTTATTTTTCATTACTTTTCCTAAAACTCTAAAACATTTTGATATCCTGAAACTTAAATTTCAAAAAAATACATATAATTTGAGTAAAACCATTAATAATGGAAAAATATTTACTTATCTCTATTTTTTCATTACTTTTTCATGGGCTCACATATATCAAAGTGTATAATCTCTAAGGGATGAATTGAATGTATCTCAACTTTATTATCTACTGATTTTTCAATCCTTCCTTTCTAACATATCATATTACACCAATATCTAATTCTTATCATGTCCTGAATATCACTAATACATTATCTCTTCATCATTTTTATCATATTCCTTTGGTATATATTCCCAATATTCTTATTCCATAACTAATTGTCTTCCATCATTCTTAGATAACATAAACTCAGCACATCACCAACTTGAAATAAGTTTTCCTTGTTTCATTTCCCACTTGTAACAACTTTTTCATCTTCAATATGTTTAATAACCAAACCATATCTTATAAAAAAAACTTCACTTCCTTCATCATAAAGTTTAGAAACACTTAACAAGTTGTTTTTTATTCCATCAACAAATATGGAACTTTTGTATTTTAACTTTTCTTTTCCAATGATATAAGATCTAACTCCTTTTATTCTAAGGTAATCATCATTTCAAAAAGTAACTATCCCTTATTTTTAATCATCCATATTCTTCAACAACTTTAAATGTATAATAATATGTGAATAATACCCACTATCTAATATCTTAGGTTTATATCCTTTTGTATCTTTGAGATAAGTTTCAATAAAAATAGCATTTTCCTTTCCCTTTTCTTAATCACATGCGGATTTTGATATTTTCAAGTAAACTTTTTTTAACTTGTAACAAAACAATACATCCTTTAAAAAGATGAACAATATTATCAATTATTTTCCAAATAGTTTCTAGTGGTTGAAACCAATTTTCTATTATTAAAATAGTTTTTCAAGTTGCCTTTATTAAGTGGTTTGAATCCTTTTAAAACTCCACCTCTAGTTCTTCTTAAATTTATTTTAATGTTCATGATTAAACCAGATCATTTTCTTCATATTCCCAAAGCCTTTAAAAAACCTTCAATATCTATAGAGAGTATATTTTTCTCTACAACTTATATTCTATTCAAAACTATGTACCTTCTTTCTGTAATCTTTCATACCATCAACCTTGACTCCTTGGTCTATACAAATGTTTTTTTAGCCTCTGGAAAACTTCTTCTTCGTCATATGTTTCTTTTCATCTATAATAGAGTCTCTATTTGTACTAGTTCTTGCTTCATATTTTGATACCTTGGAAATTTTAGGATTTTTAACTCTATTTATTTTAGCTATATAAATAGTCTTATTAAATTTATTTTTTGTATGAACATATTAAAACTTATTGTTAACCTATAAACATGATCTTTTTATCCCTCTATGGTTTACACTTATTAAAACTTTCACCAACATCTGAAGTTTATTTTTTAATGTTTTTTATTCCTCTCTATTATTTAACATGTTTTTTTGAACAAGATAAAACTCTTTCTCCTTCAACGTTGCCGTTTATTCAACCTTGATGTGGTGGTTTTTCTCCATATTATATACCTTTCTTACTTAATTAATCTCTTTTAGAAACATGGATTTTTCTCTTTGTGTTTTTTCTGGAATATCATCTTTATTTAACATATTTTTCTCTCTTTAAATTTTAAAAATATTTGAGAGACATTCTATAAATTTAATTTTAATCATAAAATCCATTTGAGTCTCATATTATTATTCTTTAGAGAAACTTTTTTAATCACTATTAAAATTCTAATCATTCACTTTTTCAATAAGAAATTTTTCTGTAGCATCATCACTAGAGTTATCAACTTCCTCTTTACTATCACCATCTTCCTAACACTCAAAAAAATGTTTCTCTTTTGTATTTAGATATCTTATTATCCTTTCCCATTGAATAATAATTTAATTTTTATTCCTTATTTATTATATTTCTCCTTTATCTTTTATCTTATTCATCAAGGTTTTCATATTTCATTAATTGGTGAAAATCTGCATCAAAATGTATAATGGATCAATAGCCAAATCAAATTTTTTGTAACTTTAATTTATAAATTAATTTTCCTCTTTTAACCTTTTTAAAAAACAAAGATGAGAATTTTTCAACTTTTTTACTAACCTAGTAATTTAGTTTTGGGTCCATGGATTTCCTCCTTTGGATCTTTTATAGACATTCCTAGCTTAACAACTTCGAATGGACTTTCCCAATCAGTTTTTTATTTGTGTTTCACAAACTTTCTCTTCAAATTTTGTATGTGATGAGAAAAAAATTAAAATAATACATAGAAGGAGTTTCAAGATCTCTATCCTTTAAAGGTGATACCTTAGCATTAAATTAATCTAGAATAATTTTTCTAATTTTTCAAATATTAGAGGACGCTTCCAACTTGTCACTGAAATATCTTATGGTGCTTACAATTTCATTAACTATTATAAAGAAGTCACCAAAATATTCATAATCACCCATATTAATATCTACATACTTAAATCCACAAATCTATGGCATTTATTTCTTTAATTTTATATTTCCTTCATAAGTGTCCTTTATCTTTTACCAGATGCCTTTAGTTATTCCAATACCTTTAACCCTCATAAATCCACCTTTATAGAGTAAGGAAAGTATACCATTCCAGGATCGCCCGCCATTCTCCAAATTTGTTTATTTTCTATTGTTAAGGTTCACCCTCAGTTGGAGGGGGAAATAATATGTATTATCTTCAAAACCATTATTGAAAATAGATATATGATAATTTACTATTTTTTCCTTCTAGATATGACATTTCTTACCATCAAAGACAAGAATCACCTAACTATTGGCAGAGTTATGAACATATATAAAACCTCATTTTTTTAATCACATAAAAGAGTCAATTAAGGAACTTTCCCTTTGATACCAATTTAAAGGAACAATTAGGTTCAATGTTGTCACTGATAAAGGGAGGGGTAAATTACTTTTATTCTCTTTTTATGTTTTCTTACTTAAGAAATAACCTCCCCCTCCCTTTAGTAAGAAATAAAACTAATGGAAAACAATAACCAAGAACAACCACCGAGACATATGTATTTACAAGGATCACTACTCAATAAGTCTATATAAACCTTATCATGGTTTATAAGTAATCCAACACCACAAAACTACTAGAAAATAGTCCTTTCAGATGTTTCACTAACCATAGAGTATCCATCTTTTTTATAGAATTATAGTTTTTAGATACTTCATGTGTTACTCACATAGTTAATATAATATAAAAATATTTTTCAACTATAATAATAACCATCACTAACTATATTATGTATGTTATAATTATTCTACTAGTTTTATTCACACTTTCCTTCTTAAATTATCTTATTCTTCTTATTTAATTTATTTTATAATATCAACCATGAACTTCTTTATAAACTTGTCTATCTGAACATGTTTTTCTGGTGTCTCCTCAATCTAGTAGTAGTCCATAGATGGCCTAAGTGAAGTTACTCGAACTAACTACTTGTTTGTATTATGCCCACTGATAGTTTGAAACTGCTTTTTTTGGTACCCTTTATCTGGCATCTTCTTCACTTAGTTCATTTGATACCAACTATTTAATATCGTTTTCTCAGTATAACATTAACAAGTGATATTTTTAATAATTCTTAGATAAATGGTCTACACCTCTATTATTTAAAAAAATCATGGTATCAATAATAATGCAAGGCACACATTCTAGCCCCTTTATATAGGAACTGATTCTCTATAAACATAAGGAGTATCATGAAAATAAAATTAAAATTTTCACCTTAAACTTTGAATATACCACTGAATACTTTTGACATTTTACCACCTTCAAAACTACTAAAAATAGGATTCAACAACATTTATATAAATCTATCCTTAAAACAAAGAATCAATGACCTATTCAAACATTATCAAGACTTAGCTAGTATAATTATTTTCACTTTATTATTATTAAAGAATTGAACATCTAGATCATTATCATCTCATTTTATGTATTTTCAAAAGTCTTTAAAATTATCCTCTAAATTTCATTCAGTTTATCATTGTAGGTACTTCTTTTTCAAGTAACCTTGTAAAGTTCTTCTTTCTCTGGTTTCCTTTTTTATGATAACATTTGGGTTTCTCTATCTAATTTAATTCATGAAACTATGTCATAAGAGCTTGAAAATTCATTTGATAGACTTCATACTCCTCTCCATCAAATCTAACTTCATCCACATCTTTTAGAACTATGTTTTATTATGGTCATCAAAACAACTTCCTTCAAATGACTCAAGTTAGAATCATGAAATCCTTCAAGTGATCATGATATTTTGGTAATTTGAATATCATTAAACATTGCCTGATTTTACTTTACTAGACATATATGTCTGATAAAACAAAAAAGAAATTTTTCATTTATATCAGTCTAATTACCTTAGTCCATTGGACTCTATTCGATCAACTCAGTCTACTGGACTTCTTATGCTCAACATTTTAGGAAATATCAACATTGTTAAGTGATTAATGCAAGAAGAAAATAAAACACTTTATCAATCATTTATTCTTTCAAAAATATATTCTTCAAAAAAAGAAACACCTTATAACCTCTTTTTCTCAAGAGTTTTAATCACTTTGATTACAAATTATAAATTTATGAAATAGAAACTGAGTGTTAAAAACAAGAAACAATCATCAAAACCAATGTACCCCTACTAAAAATAATTTGTGGGGGTAAAGTTCACTTGAAATAAAATTATATGTATTTTAAATCTACAGAAATATTTTTATGTATTATGAAACAAAATTATAGTTATTATCCTTTTTATATATAGATTGATCATTCAAATTCCAAAGCCACTTCTATCCCACATCATGTGCAATGGAAGGAATATCATGTAAATAAATATGGAATAATAGTATATTAAAACACACAAACAGTATTACAATCATGTGTAAGTATGAAATAATAATAAAAATTGTTATTTAAATCTGTATTACATAACAATGAATACTTATTTTTCTATATTTTTTATCTCATTTAGAAACAAAAATCACCATATATTGTACCTGATGATTGACTAGTTTTAGTTCCCTTAAATAATAATGTGTTATAGGTACAGGTTTTAGAGTGTCTCCTTTAACATATTTTTAGAAAATAAATTCACATGAGGATAAATATAAGAATATTCATGAGATGTAGACAATGTTCTATAAGAAAAATACATTTGTAAGGTTGAGTTATTTGATAATGTTATGGGGAGGAATCATAGAGGAGAAAAAAATAGCTACCTAAAGATCCACCCCTGGATTTGAGGCTAACCATTCCCCTCAATAGTCTCCCTTATTAGAGGTAATAATTTTTTTTATAACTATTTCTATAAAAAGTGAATAAATTATATATGTATACCTTTACTATACTTATATTCTATAGGGTGAAATTGATTTTGATTTATATCTATTACCACCCACCAATCACCTTATTTTGAGGGGTGGAATGAAAAATATCCAATAAGATATTATAAAAAATAAATAACTTCCAAAATATCTTTTGAGAGTAGGTATTCATATAGCTCATGAGTCGAACATTGAGCTACCTATTCCCCTTGATGAACCATATTTTTTTATGGTCAAACATTCTATTATAAATTTCATAACATGGTTATTTAATATTGAAAATATACATGTCGATTAAGAGGTATGTCCTTTCCGATTTATTTTTTCTAAAAAAAACTTTAAAAAATCATGAAAAAATACGTGAACTAAGGAATGATTTTATAGACAAAGAAAATAAAGAATAAATGGAAGGTCAAATAAAAATAATTTAAAGTATCAACAAATAAATTAAAAAGGCCTTATAGGAGTACCTTTACACCTATGTCTCAACTACCACATTTACAATTATTACATGTTCATGTAGATGAAAATTTTAAATATAATAATAAGTCCCTTGCTAATTTTGAAGAATGAATGTGCATAGATCCCATTATAGAAAATATTGGTCTTGATAATGTAGATAAAATCCTCAAGAATAAATTATTTAGAGTCTGAGTTGTAAATATATACATGAGTTGTTTTTTCTTAATATATTTTTACAATATTTGGTCTACTATGATGATTATAGATGAATACTATTAATATTTTTTTAGGTGTGTATGTGGGTATTATGTGAAGGGAAAACCCTGCAAAAAAAAGTTAGACTAATTATCCCTCATATCACTTTTACACAAAAAGGTTAATTAGAAGAAATGAATATTTAAAAATAGTTGACCAATTGGATATAGTGTTTGAAAAGAAAAATATATATTATAAAATATGTATAATACCACAATGCGGGTGTAAAACTCTTAAGAATAATTATATCAAATATATTTTCGTTTTTTTCATTACTTATTCGAATTTTTTAATATAGCATTGGTTTCTCATTGTAATTGATGAGGATAGTACAAATATTTCTTTTTTTATTCAAATCATTCATTACTAACTAATCAACCACACATGATGACCTTTATCAGTTTTTATTACATTACATTCAAAATTTTACAAATATACTTCAATTTATAAATTTTGTCTTTTTTTAATGAGAATTTTTTTATGATATGGTAGTGTTTAAATATCATCAAAATCATGGTATGAAGATGGTCCCTGAGCACTTGATACCTATCAATTTTTATAACTAGATAAGTATTAGGGTATATATTTTAATATTTCACTATCAAAACATATGTCAAAATAAATTACTTGTTTTCATCAATGTTTTTTCATCATCTGAAAAGAAAATGATAATGAATGTGGTCATCATGTTTTCATATTTATAAAAGATATTTTATTTCATAAAATAAAATAGCATCCCAAAGTGGTATTTTTTATGCTAATTACAATTTCATTTAAAATATTTATTAATCATTTTTTATGTATATTTTTCTAGTACTACCAGGAATTTTGACAGCCCTCGTACTCAAAAGATGAAATCAATTTGTTATGAAATGAATGGGAGAAATACATGGTGTTGGAATGTTTTGGGGCATCATGAAGAGGTGACTTCCTATCACATTTTAATTTTTTATTTCACAGAGATTATAAATAGTTGGTTTATCAATTTCTTATTTAGTAAATTTTCTTATCATTTTACCAACTTCTAATTTATTTGATTGTATTATAACTTTTATCTATTTCTTATTTAGTTAATTTTTACAAAGTTCATAAAAAGGTGATTTAGAATTTAATTTTCTATAAGAATTTTGTGTCTATAAAGTGAAAAAAGCCTTAATATATAGTTTAGTGTCTTTCATGAAGGCTAAAATGGTATTTTAGATTTCAATAAGGTCCCTAAACTATGTATGGTGGCATTTATTCTCTTTATAGGGAAAAATAATTAGCAAAAAAAATTCTCAATGAAGGATTTGAAAATGATGTTACACTAATTTATTGTTTAATGTTCTATCCATGTATTTGTTAGTTATTTATTTTATATATTATTTTAAATATTGATAAAATGCATTATATTCTAGATCTAATCATTTTTAATAATAGTTTCGTGAGATAACTTTAGGAAAATGATCTTTAAGACATTTTTTATGTGAAGGAACCAACTGCACATCTATATAGTACATGTTATTCCCAATATGACTCAAAACACACATTTTAGTTAAAAAGTTAAATTTTAGTTCAAGACAGTATTTACTCAATGAAATGTGTTAAAAATATGTTAGGTTGTCTTGATACTTTATGATAATGATCCATAAGTCATTCTTTGATATATAAGAATCGGTCGTACATCAATATGATACATAGTGTATCCATTATTACTGAAAGTGTGTGTTTTTATTTAGAATTGGAATTTTAGTTTGAAAAACACATCACATAATCAAATATAAGAAAATTAATTGATATTATCTTAATACTTTAGAAAAAAATTCATAATTCGTTTTTTGATGTGTAAGGAGAAACAACATATCAATATGACACACAATGTTCCCATTATGATTCAAAATGTGTGCTTTCATTCTAAAAGTTAAATTTTTGTTCAAATCATGTGTTACTCACTAAAAACCAAAAAAACACTCTTATATTATAATTATGTTTTATTAAAACAATACATAATTCATTTTTCATGTTTATGAATTAACTTCTCATCAATCTGACACATAGTTTTCCATGTATGATTGAATGTTTGTGTTTGGATTTAAAATTTTCATTTTAATTCCAAAAAAAATCCATATACTAAAAACCAATTGAACACACTTTTATTATCTTGATACTTTATGAAAATTATATGTAATTCATTTTTGATGTGTAAAAATCAACCACACATCAATGTGATACATTGTGTTCCTAGTGTTCTATAATGTTTGTGTTTTCAATTTAAAAGTGATATTTTAGTTCCAAACTTGTGTCACTTACTAAAAACAAAGAAAACACACTTGGGTTATCTTTATAATTTAGTAAAATGATCAATAATTCATTTTTGACATTTTTTAATTATCTTCACATCAATATGGAACACTTTATTCCTGGTATGATTGAAAGTGTGTGTTTTGATTTAAAATCAAAATTTTAATTCAAAACATATTTCATATAATAATAACCAATAAAATGAACTCATGTTCTCTTGAAACTTTATGAAAATAACCCATAATTATTTTTTGACATGTATTAATCATCCACACATCAGTATGACACATGGTGTGCCCGATGTGACTTAAATTGAGAGTTCTTAGTTTAAAAGTAAAATTTTAGTTTAAAACTTGCATCACTCACTTAAAACCAAGAAAATTCACTCTGAATTCCTTGATACATTAGGAAACTAATCCATAAGTCATTTATGACATTTAGAAACTAACCTCACATCAATATGACATAGAATGTGCCTAGTATGATCAAAAGTTTGTGTTTTAAATTAAAATCAGCATTTTAATTAAAACCATGATCTAAATACTCAAATATGAGAAAACATGCTCATATTGTCATGATAATTTTTTAAAATGATCCGTAATTCATTTTTTAAATGTAGTAATTAGTCGCATGATAATAAAACACATTGTGTGCTTAATCTAACTCAAAGTGCATGTTTTGAGTTTAAAAGTAATATTTTAGTCCAAAATGTACATGACTCAGTAAAAACTAATCAAAAACATTTAAATTCTATTGATACTTTAGGAAAATGATCAATAAGTCATTTTTTATGTTTCGGAATTAACCTCACATCAATATGACACATCGTGTGCTTGTTAAGAATAAAAGTGTGTGTTTTGATTTAAAATAAAAAATTTAATTCAAAACACATGTCACATACTAAAAATAAATATAATACACTCATATTATTTTCATACATTATGAAAATTCTTTATGAATCATTTTTGAAATTTAGGAATCCACCACACGTCAATCTGACACATAGTGTTCCTAGTATGACTCAAAGTGCATATTTTCAATTTAAAAGTGATATTCTAGTTCAAAACATGTATTTCTCACTAAAAATCAATAAAACAACCAATAAATTAGGATAAAGTTCCATAAATAATTTTTTATATGTAATAATTAAATTCACATTAATCTGATAAATTGTGTTCTTGGTATAATTGAAAGTGTGCGTTTTTATTTAAAATTGACATTTTAATTCAAAAATTGTAATAAATACACAAAAATGATTAAACATGCTTTTATTTTCTTAATGATTTAGTAAAAGGATCCATGAATTATTTTTTTATGGGTAGGAATAAATCATACATCAATTTGACACATGGTGTACTCGGTATGACTCAAAATACATATTTTCAGGTTAAAAGTGATATTTTATCTCAAAACATGCACCACTCGTAGAAAACTGAAAAAATGTGGTTATATTTTCTTTATATTTTAATAAAAAGATACATTTGTCAATTTTGATGTGTAGAAATTAACTGCACATCAATCTGATAAACGATGTCCCCAATATGATTGCATATGTGTGTTTTGATTTAAAATCACCATTTTATTTCACAACACATGTCATATACTCAAAACTAATAAAACATGCTTAAATTGTACTGATAATTTAGTGAAATGATCTAAAAATCATTTTTATGTGTATAAATAAATTGCACATCAATCTGATACACGGTGTGCCCTACATGACTAAAAATAATTTATTTAAGTTTAAAAGTGACATTTTAGTTCAAAACATGCATCAATCACTCAAAATTAAGAAAATGAACTTGTATTGTCTAGATATGTTTGTAAAAAGATCCATAATTCATTTTTTAGGTGTAGAAATTAACCACGTGTCAATCCAACACATAATTTTATGAATATGAAAGTGCATGTTTCACTTCAAATATGACACTTTAATTCAAAATAAGCATCACATAGTAAAAATAAGGAAAAAAATTCAAAATTCATTAATACATTAGTACAATGATCTATAATTTATTTTTAATGTATAGGAATCAACCCCACATTACTCCAACACACTTTGTGCAAGGAATGACTCAGAGTACATGTTTTCTGTTTAAAATTAACATTTATGTTCAAAATATGTGTCACATGATGAAAACTTAGAAAACAGCCTCTAACTATCTTAATAATTTAGAAAAATGATCCCTGGGTAAATTTTTATATGTATGAATTTTCCACACATCAATTTTACATACATTGTGGCCAATATAACTGAAAGTGCGTGTTTTTATTTAAATTATACTTTTTAGTCCAAAACAAACATCACATAATCAAAACCAAGAAAACATGGTTGGATTTTATTGATACTTTATTAAAATTATCCATAAGTAATTTTTTATGTTTAAGAATCAATCACACATCAATCTGATACATTGTGTTCCTGATATAACTCAAAGTGTGTGTTTTAAGTTTAAAAGTACCATTTTTGTTAAAAACGTGTGTAACTTACTAAAAATGAATAAAACCTTCTAAAATTTTCTTGATAATTTAGTAAAAGGATCCATAATTCAATTTTAACATCTAGTAATCAACCTCACATTAGTCTGATAGATAGTGTTCCTAGTATAACTTAAAGTGTGTGTTTTTAGTTTAAAATTAACATTTTAGATCAAAATGTGTATCATTCACTAAAAACTAAAATAAAAACTTGTATTGTATTGATAAATTTTTAAAACCATCCATAAGTAATTTTTTATGTATATGAATCATATTTATATCAATCTGACACATAGTGTAGTCGGTATGACTGAATGTGTGTGTTTTTATTTGAAATTTACATTTTAGTATAAAACACACATCACGTATTCAAAACCAAGAAAATAAAATTGAATTTTCTTGATACTTTATAATTATAATACATAATCCATTTTTGAATTTTAATAATCAAGTATATATCAATCTGACACATAGTATGGTTAGTATGAACGAAACTTCAAATTTTTATTTAAAATTAACATTTCATTTCAAAACATGAATCATATATTCAAAACAAATAAAACACACTTGGATTTTCTTGATTCTTTAGGAGAATAATACATAAATCAGTTTTTATATGGAGTAATCAACCACACACTAATCTATTACCTAGGGTTCCCAATATGACTCAAAGTGTATATTTTTTGTTTAAAAGTGACATTTATTAATTCATTGTATCATATTTATATTTCATTTATTTCTTTTTAGTATTTCTAACATAAGTATTATTTTTTATTATACATTCACTCTTATTTTTTCTTGAGTTGGGGTGGTGTGTTTGGAAACTTGTAGCACAATTTGGATCCTTTGAAAGGTGTTCCCAAACATAGTGGAATACATGGCCATCCATGGTATTTTTTATTTCATCAGAATATATAATTTTTGTAATAAATTTTACATACCATTTTTATTTGATTCTATTGAAATGTTTTTAATTCATTTTTTTATGATTTTAATTTATTGTTATGTAAATTTATTTGAAATTAAATTTTAATTTTATTTTGAATGGGTTGTTGCAATTTACTATAATTGTCACACCACATTACTGTAACCTATTGCATTTAACAACACTAATATTAACACTAACAAAATGTTATTTTATCAATTCTAAAAATAAAACCGATAAAATGACCTTTTATCAGTGATAGAAATACTTTAGATAAAATCACCATTCATTAGAATTAAAAAAAGTGCTAACAATACCACTTATACTAGCAATTTATTAGCACTTGTGAATATTGATTTTATCAGTTCTATTTATAGCACTAAGTAAAGTACATGTCTTTTAAAGTCACTTAAAAGTTCAATTATTTTTTAGCACTAATAATAACTATTGTTCATGTGGATAAATTTTGTATATTTAGTAGTTTTATCTCATGCAGAAAACACCTCACCATGCACAGGTAGTTTCAATTGACTTCCATCATCAAAAATACATGAAGGATAGTTTCTATGGTGTCATGGGATTTATGGTACATATATCATTAGAGGTCATTGGTGGTTTTTTTATGGGGTGTGAATTAGTGGCAGACTTTTCACGGTGGCTCCAGTTACATTCAGAGTAATTGGTAGATCACTCGTATTTCCAATGGTCATAGTGGTACGCTTTTGTGTTGTTAGTGATTTCTAAATCCAATATGAAATTATTTCAGTAAATCACAAATACAATTATATCATGATGTCAGGATAACTATCAATGTGTTGGGATACTAATAAATTAATGGGATCTCTATGAATTTCATTTTAGTGATTGAATTTATTTAATTGGATTCTTGTTTTGATTAATTATATTTGTGTTTAAATTAATATTGAAAATTAAATCTGATCGATTTGAATAAGTGACACTAAATATGATGAAATATTAAACCAATTTTGGTAAAAATAGGTGACCTGGATTTATGAGAAACAAGTATTGCCATTTCAACATAAAATTTCAACATTTAAATCCATATCCAAATTTATTTATCACACCAAATATTGGGACATTAAATTTATTATGAGATATAAATACGGTTTGTAATAAAGGATTATAAATTTAGAGTTAACAATAACTGAGTAGAATAATTAATTAATAACAAAAGTTATTTTTCTAGTGTGAACAATTGTTTTACTTGTAACACTATCATCCTAATAAGATCTTATTTATTGATCTTATTTATCATTTTAATTTTTTTTGTTTCATTAGTCTCTTAAATATTATATTGAAAAAAATAATAAAATAGAAAACAATACCCCTCAAAATTTACAGCCTTCACATTATTAAAAAGGACACACTTATGTTACATAAACTTTTGTTTCATGTGGATCAATGTTTCGTTTAATTTATAAAGTATTTAGTAGGTTATAAATATTATAAATTTGGTATGTTGTAATAGTGTGTACAAAAAATTTGTCTTCCATGTCGAGGAACACATTTCATACTAGAATTATAGTATTCTTGAATAAACATTGCTTTTGACATTGTTTGACTTGTTGATAAACACATGTAATTCAGATCATCCAAAAAATGGACCACCACTTGCCTATGAATAAGAGAACTAGATAAAAGGAAAAGACCCAATCAATATCTCTTCTAACAATAAGATGAATCCATGGGAAGAGAGTAGTGAGACTCACATTTCTATATTTCATAGTGGGAATGTTCATCATCTATTATAGAATTTTCATAGTGATCAAAGACTTTGGACTACAATGGTATAATAACTAAGGCCAAATACAATAAAACCAACTTTGGTATCACAAGACCAAGGATTCGGGTGACAAATGTTGAATAGAAACCTTTGATGATCAACTTGATACAACACCATAAAAAAATCCATGACATGAGTGGTAAAGTTCCTTATATGCATGTGAAAATATTTCTTAAATTCTATGACACATTAAAGTATAATGGTGTGAATAAAAATTATTTAATCCTTATATTTTCCCCATTTTCATAATAAACAAAATTCTAAATACTAGTTAGATAGATTTATAACTAGATACTGTATTTACCTGGAAGTGTTGAGAATAAAATTCCATGATCATTACTATATAGAAAAACAATAATTTAAGCACATGAGATACCTTAATTACATCTTTTAGAATGAGTATAAATCACTAGGAGAATCCTGGTAATGATTCAAGTCCATGTTAAGTCATTTTCCTTATCATGTAAAGAACTTGGAAAATAGTTTCAAGGTTTCTACTATGGAATTCAATGAAAAAGTAACGTGTCTATTAACCTGGATATTGGAAATAAATTAATGGATATAGATTTGGAAGATCTATACTCTATAAAAAATGTTTCATTTAGAGGTACTTATTTTATCTATTAGCGGTGACTATAATCCCCTATAAATTTATTTGTGGTGGTAATGACAAAACACTAAAAATGTGGTTGCCTACTCTTATTGGTAGTGGTTATGCAGAATCCCTTATAAGGTAAAAAAATTGTGGCAGTTATTTTTATGATGATTTTAACCCTTTCTAAAAAAATTTAAAGAAAATTAATATTTGAAATCACTTCTAAAAACATTATATATTGGAAAGAAATCAGAAAACATTAGCGATTTTTGGAACCACCAATAATTTTTGAAAAAATACTCAATTAGGGAAATTGATTAGGGGAAATTGATGCAAAAACCCATGAACTAATAATTTATTTTCAAATCCCAAGTGAATTCCAGACCTGCCCCACCAGTCCCCCCCCCTCCTACTCGCACAACATATCACATTCCCCCAACATCAATGCATGCACCCTCGTGGAACCCTCCTCTATGAACATGCCTACAAAAGGCTAGAGTTCGACACCACTTCCCATATAATGCCTCAAATGGAGCCATCTGTATACTAAAATGGAAACTGTTATTATAATAAAATTCAAACAATAAAAGATGTTGGTCCCAACTTCCCTGGAAATCCATTGAATAAGCACATAGCATATCCTCTAAGGTCTTAATTGTTCATTTTTACTGCCCATTTGATTGAGGATGAAAAGTTTTACTAAAATTTAATTCAATACCCAACAACTTCTAAGTCCTTTCCAAAAGTTAGAAGTAAACCTAGGATCACTATTAGATACAATGGAGAGGGGAACTCCATGCAACCTAACTATCTCTTTAACATACAATCAAGAAAGTTTATCTAGAGACAAAGTATCTCAAATAGGAAGGAAATGAGAAGATTTAGTCAATCAATTGACAATAACCCAGATTTCATTGTTACCTCGAGATGTCTTCGGTAATCCCACAACGAAGTACATGTATATTTCCTCATTTCCACTCTAGCACCGGTAAAGACCGAAGCATCCCTTTCAGTGACTTCCTCTCTACTTTAATCTGTTGACAAGTCAAACACTTCGCAGTAAAGTCAGCAATATCTCTTTTCATTCCATCCCACCAGTAATACTCTTAAATATCTCTTTATATCTTAGTACTTCTAGGATGAACAAAAAATGGAGAACTATGATCTTCAAATAATAACTCATTATTAAACTACGCATCACAAGGCACGCATAATATTTTCTGAAATTTCACAATACAATCATTATGAGTGTTAAAATTAGGTAACTTACCCTTCTAAACCAACTCTTCCTTTTTTCTGCAACTCATTGTCTTCCTTCTGTGTTTGTATAATTCATTATGATAGAGATTATTTCACTGAAACTTGAAAAAAAAATAGAGGAATTTCCTGCACCAACAACTTTCATTCCAAAGTTTATCAAATCAAAAACCAAAGGATCTCGTTCCAAATGTAGCATGGTTAATGAAGCATTAATTTTTCAACTAAAAGCATCAACCACTTTATTTTATTTTCTCAGATGGTAATGGATCATGCAATCATAATCCTTGATTAATTAAAACCATCTCTTATGTCTCATGTTTAATTATTTCTTAGTAAACATATACTTATAACTTTTATGGTAAGTATATATTTCACATTTTACTCTATATAGATGATGGCTCTAAATTTTTAAAGAAAAATACAACAAAAACTAATTACAAATCATGTGTAGAGTAATTTAACTCATGAGGTTTCAACTGACGTGAAGCATAAGAAATTATCTAATCATTTTTCATTATGACACAACCAAGTCCATTCAACAAAGCATCACTGTAGATAACAAACTCACCATTTATGGAAGGTAGTGCCAAAACTAGATCATTCACCAATCTTCTTTTCAATTCCTAAAAAAAATCATCACATTCTTTAATCCAAATGAACTTAACACCTTTTTGAGTTAACTTATTCATTGTACTAGATAACTGTGAAAATTTTTCAACAAACCTCCGGTAATAACCTGATAATCTAATAAAACTACGAATCTCTGTTATATTTTTGGTTCATGGCCATTCTTCAACAACTTTTGTTTTAGCAGGATCAATAGTTATGCCCTTTTTGGAAACAATGTGACCAAGGAATGAAATTTTTTGTAACCAAAACTCACACTTTCTGAATATACCATACAATTTATTTTCTTTTAAGGCTTTCAATACAACCCTTAAATTACTTTCATGTTGCTATTTACTTTTTTAATATACCAAAGTGTCATATATAAACACAACCACCATTTCTCAACTCATACAACTAAGCCATCACTGTAACAAACTGTTCTGCTCTGATTCTATCAATCTGAGGATGCTGATTTAGAAGGCCATTTCCCTTTGTATGCTTTCCTAGCACAACTTCCATGTTTCATCTATGAAAACTCATTCTGAAAAAACATATCCTAGGCAAATAAACATGGTAATATTTAAATGTTATATCATTTTAATCTCACTATAAATTAATTTATGGACATTAATTTAATTATATTCACACTCCTTAAGTTTCCTAAACAAACCTTTGATACCAACTAGAAGGCTTAAGCCTTAAACATTAAATAATCTTGAATTAAGTTAATAATTAAAATTGAGGATCTTTTCAGGTATAGATTTTTAGAAAATTAGGCTATAACATATACATTACATATCAAATATTACAAAGTAGACACTTCACCTCAGTGTCCATTTTTTTCATAAAATAAAAACTCTTTAAAAAAATGTCATGTCTAGTTCCGTGTTTTAGACAGCATGACTTTTCCATGATCCCATCCTTGACCCTATTCATCTTTAATTCATGTGAAAAACATTTCAAAAACTTGGGATGAGCATAAAAAGCTCAGTAAGGGTTATAAAACAAGGAAAGAAAACATTAGTCCATCAATACATACCAAGAATAAGATCTTTAACATACCTCATGAAATCATAAGATTTATGAATATAATATAGAAATCATAAATCATAAATGTTACTTGTGGAATCCATATTATACTTACATTTTAGCTATCATAGCTACATAGGGAGTTACGTTGGAATAATCATCACAGTATATTCCCTAAATCTCTTAGGAGAAACATTAATGTTTACCTTCGTCACGTTTCCCAATGCATTAGAGAGCTATCTCGGGCTCACCCACCCTAGGTTTATCACAGAACCACTCGTATACGTAAATAATTCCCAAGAACTATAACATAATCATAACACATAAAACAAACATAAATGAAAGATAACATTTCCACATTCCAATCAAAATATAAAATTTCAAGATATTGACATAATAAATACTTTCTCAAAAACATTTTCATTACCAAAATAAATAAAAAAGAGTATATGGTATTTATTTTCCTTTTAGATACATTACATCTTGTTAAGGAATCCAAATATCAAATAATGATCACGGTGGTGTAAAGGTCGTTGTCACCGCGTATGTTAGAAAGAAACATTCCCTTTTTTATTTAGTAAAACGCTAAGTAGAAAAAGATTCCCTTTGAATTTAAATCAAAGTAAAAGGGGTTTATATATGGTATAAAATAAAGTTTTGTATAAATAAAAATATACCTCAATAAAATCTGATTGAGATGAAGTCCCTTATAAAGATCATATCCTTAGATATAGGCTAAATCAATGAAATAATTATGTGTGTAAAATAAGAATACACCCAATATAAGTGGATATTAAGAGTAAAACAATTCAAGTTCATTCACACAATTTCATAGCATGAAATAATCAAGAAGTAGAAGTGTAACCCAAAGAATGGAAATCGGGTTAAGAAGATCCTTTACAGAAATTCAACAGCCTAATGGCGTCACTTTAAAATTCAGAAAATGAGTTAATGAGAGAGAAAAGGGTCTCTCATCACATGGAAATAAAATGTATATCAATAAGTATATATAAGAAATATCCCAACATAAGAAAATGGAAATTTAAAAGATATGACATAAAATAAGTCTTTAACTAAAAGAGTACGGTGAAAGGTTCCCTTACCGATTTCGTAACTTACGAAACATACACCCCATGAAAGAAGAATCATACATTGAAGATGTAAATACCCATAAATTAAATTATATTACACAATGAATACAATAATTGTTAGTACATACACCACACAAAATGAAATATTAGAAAATATATCATGAATCTCACAGGAATAAAAAGTGAGATGAAAACCTCTTACCTCATGTCCAACTTGAATCGTTTGTTATTTAATATCCTGAATAATAATAAAAGTTAATTTATAATTTATTTAGAACTTTTTCGGGTTTATTATTCATTTTATATCACTTATTAACACATTATAAACATTACATAATCATTTTATTTAATAATGTTCATTTGTCGATATTTGGTACTTGAGTCAAAAATGAACTTCTTATAATTACAAGTTGTCCATGTGGTCAAAAGTACATTATCTCCAGAATTATATTCATTATTTAGATATCATATATGTCATATATATTTAGTATATATATTTATTTATAATAGTACATAACATTTGGAGATAAGAAATGAAATGAACCGTTCATGGAGACGGTAAGCCGTACGTACACATGAATGATACTTTCATTTATATTTCATATTTTAATAGAATGAAAACTTAATGATACATAGGTATATTATTATTACAGTATAATATCATATATAATTTCATTAACTCTATTTTTTATACATCCCACGTATGGCATGAACAAGTCATATCACTTTGAGGGGGTGGTAGTCCGCACTTCCTCAAATGAATTTTTCACGTTTACCCATTATGGAAACCATAAAGGTATGCTATAAATGAGAAATACAGAAGAATATAGAAAGTATAAATATAATATATATCACATATAAGTAAATTTCCATCATAATGGCCACCATGAGAGGCGGTAGGAGATATTTGAACAATCATCATTTCGTGAGGCAGTAGTTCGTCATCCACAGAAACACTATATTCGTATCCATTAGATGAAGGTGCGTGGGAGTTTTAGTTAAAATTATTCCTATAAAAACAACATAATATATTTAGGATATATTTTATGTTTTAAAATAAATTAATAAGGAGAGTTTAGTGGGTTGGAGAAGTAAAATAAAATAAAAGAACTTAAGATAAGACGTTACCTTTAAATCGGGTATCTCCCATTGGTTTGAAAAAAAAGGTTTACTTGAATTGTATTCTACCAAGGGGATGGAATATAAGAGGAATAAAGGGACGTGGGGAGATTAATTGGGCAGAGTTTAGATGATCCAAGGGGCTTTAGAGGTGTGAGTAATGAGTTAGATGTGAGGGATTATTATAAGGGGTAGGAGGGGCTCTTTAGGAAAGTTTGAATGTATTATTTTATTATAAACTTATTTTCAGTTTTAAAAGGTCCAAAACTAATTAAAGTCAAAGATAAGATGAATATTGGTCTAAATAAAATCATCCAATAATAATTGGACAGTTTTTGGATATTGTTTTAATTTTTATAATCAAATTTATTTAAATCATTCATTAATGCGGTAAACACTGCATCATTATTGTGTCATAAATAATTTAATTTATTTGATGTCGAAAAATTATAAAAAAATATATCATGATGTAGGAACTATTTTTAGATTTCAAATGAATATTTTTAGTATAATAGATAACTTATATAATTCGATGTAAAAATTTATTTACTAAAAGATATATGTTTAAGTTATTTTTGTCATTGCTTGAAATTAATTAATATAAAGTGTCATTATCACTCTCAAGTGGCTTCATGGGGTCCCAAAATCGACCCAAGGATGACCATGGTTGAAATGTATCAAACAATAGGATTAAGAAAAATTTAGGGTAATTTAATATTATTATTATAATTTTTCTTTACCCATATTTACCGGATTTACCCTTTAACCACGGTATATAAAATATTTACCAAAGTAAATATTCATAATATTTAAAAATAAAAGTTACCTATTTATGCAATTTGGACCTCTTAATTACAAATATTTAATCCATTTTTCCAAATTCAAACCACATAAGTGGAAGAAATTAACTTAAAATTAATTCTCGTTCCCAAAAAAAGCATGTTTTTAAGCAATAATAACTTTCAAAAGATTGATACTTGTTTATGTCCAATTTCAAAGTGAAATTACTTATAATGAACAAAATTGGATTAAATGGTAAAAATATAATCTAATTAATCTTTAAAATCATTTAAAAAGATAATATAACCATATAAATAAATTATATTAAAAGGCAGTTTTGAATTAAAATACAGTATTTTTTACTATTCATAAAAAATAAACTTTATCAGAACAATACCAAAAATTTACCCAAAGTAAATTTTGATATTACAATTCTAAAGAAGAATTTTATTTTGTAAAATAGAACATATAAAAGTGAAAAAAATCTATATTTAAAAGGGGTTCTCCATTAAAAGGCAGTAAATCGATCTTTTAAAGAATATTAGAGTATTTATGCTTGAAATTGGATTCATTATCATTTTAAGCCTCTAAAATTTATTGGATAAATGTAAAAACATTTAAAAAAAATGTATAATCATATTGTAGTTAGTTATTTTCATTCCCACTAATACAATAGCTATGCATTAACTACCATTTAAAATAATAATATTATTATATTATTTTTTGTTATAACTCCACGTTGTGTGCAATGTAAAATTTTAATGAAACTCGTTGTTGTGTATCGGGTATGCCATAAAATATACATTCCCCTTTAAAGTAAAATTAATATTTCATTCAAAAATATCAATAAATATGAAAATATTATATCCTTTATTTACCTGGGATGTTACATCTTTCCCCCCTTTTGGAAATTGCATCCTCGCAATTTTATTCACTTATCAAATAAATGGGGTATTTATCCCTCATAAAATTTTCAGATTCCCATGTTGCCTCTTCAACCATATGGTTTTTTCACAAAACTTTTACCTGATGTATTACCTTATTCCGCAACACTTTCTCTCTATGGTCAAGAATTTATACTAGTTGTTCCTTATATGAAACATTCTCTTACAACTGAACTACCTCTGGACTCAAAACATGAGATGGATCTGGCATATAATTTATCAACATTGAAACATGAAAAACATTGTGTACCTAGGATAATCTTGGAGGTAAATCCACTCTCTAGACAACTTATCCAACTTTCTCTAGGATTTCATAGGGTCCAATGAACCTCGGACTCAGCTTTTCCTTCTTACCAAAATGCATCACACTTTTCCATGGAGAAACTTTGAAAAAGACATGATCACCTACCTCAAAAGAAAGATCCTTCCTCCATTTATTCGCATTACTTTTTTGCCTTCTCTGAGATATTCCCATGTGCTTCTGAATCAAATGAACTTTATCTACCATTTCTTCTACCAATTATGGTCCCATCAGCTTCCTTTCACCTAATTCATCCCAAAAATATATATTTCAACATTGCTTCCCATATAATACCTCAAATAGAGCCATCTATATACTGGAATAAAAATGTTTATTATAAAAAAATTCAACCAATGAAATATGTTGTTCTCAAATTCCCTAGTAATTCATTGAACAAGCACTTAGCATATCCTCTAAGGTCTGAATTATTCATTCTAACTACCCATATGATTGAGGATAAAAAGATGTACTAAAATTTAATTCTGTGCCCAACAACTTCTGAAGGACTTTCCAAAAGTTGGAAGTAAACCTGGGATCACGATCAGATACAATGAAGAAGGGATATCCATGCAATCTGACTATCTTTTTAACATACAACTAAGAAAGTTGATCTAGAGACAAAGTATCTCAAATAGGAAGGAAATTAGTAGATTTAGTCAATCGATCAACAATAACCAAGATTAAATTGTTACCTTGAGATGTCTTCGGTAATCCCACAACTAAGTCCATGGATATATTTTTCTATTTCCACTCTAAATCCGATAAAGGTTGAAGCATCCCTTTCAGTAACTGCTACTCTACTTTAACCTGTTAAAAAGTCAAACACTTCCCAGTAGAGTCAGTAATATCTCTTTTCATTCCATCCCACCATTAATACTCCTGAAGATCTTTGTACATCTTAGTACATCTAGGATGAACTGAAAACAGAGAACTATGAGCTTCACATAGTAACTCATTCTTCAAATGAGAATCACAAGGCACACATAATCGCTTCCCAAATCCCACAATACAATCATTATCAATATTAAAATCAAGCAACTTACCCATCTAAACCAAATCTACCTTTTTCTGCAACTCATTGTCTTCCTTCTATACTTGCTTAATTATGTCTGATATAGATGATTTAATTGACACCTAAAACAAAAAAGAGGAATTTCCAGCACCAACAACTTCTATGTCAAAGTTCATCAAATCAAAAACCAAAGGAACACATTCCAAACATAGCATGGTTAATGAAGAATTACATTTTCAACTCAAAGCATCATCCACTTTATTTGATTTTCCCAGATGGTAATAGATCGTGCAATCATAATCCTTGATTAATTTCAACCATCTCCTCTATCTCATGTTTAATTCTTTTTGAGTGAATATATACTTCAAACTTTTGTGTTTAGTATATATTTCACATTTTACTCCATAGAGTTGTTGACTCTAAATTTTTAAAGCAAAAAAAATATCAGCTAATTACAAATCATGTGTTGGGTAATTTAACTCATGAGGTTTCAACTCACGTGAAGCATAAGAAATTACCTGATCATTTTACATTAGGACGCAACCAATCCCTTTCAACAAAGAATCACTATAGATAAAAAAAATCACCATTTCTGGAAGGTAGTGCCAAAACTGGATCATTCACCAATCTTCTTTTCAATTCTAGAAAACAATCATCATATTATTTTTTTCAAATGAACTTAACACCTTTTCGAGTTAACTTAGTCTTTGGACTAGATAACCATTCAAAATTATCAATAAACCTCTGTTAATAACCCACTAATCCAAGAAAACTATGAATCTCGGTTATATTTGTGGGTCTTGGTCATTCTTCAACAACTTTTGTTTTACCAGGATCAAAATTTGTTCCCTTTTTGGAAACAATGTGACTAAGGAATGAAATTTGTTGTAACCAAAACTCACACTTGCTGAATTTCCCATACAATTTCTTTTCTTTTAAGGATTTCAAGAAAAACCTTAAATAAATTCTTTTTCCTCTTTAATTTTTGAATATCCCAAAGTGTCATTTATAAACACAACCACCATTTCTCACCTAATATAACTAAGCCATCACTGCAAAAAAAAAACAGTTCAGTTCCGATTCTTTCAATCTCAGGATACTGATTTGGAAGGTCATTTCCCTCTGTATGCCTTCCCAGCACAACTTTCATGTTTCCTCTACAAAAAAGCATTCTAAACAAACATATATTAGGCCAAGAAACATGGTAATCTGTAAATTCTATATCATTTTAATTGTACCATACATTAATTTATGGAAATTAATTTAACAATATTCTAACTCCTAAAGTAGTTTAAACCGACCTCTGCTACCAACTATAAGGCCCTAGTATTAAACATTACATAATATTGAATTAAGTAAATAATTCACATTGAGGATCTTTTCAAGTTTATATTTTTAGAGAATTAGTCCATAACATATACATTACATCTCAAATATTATAAAGTAGACACTTCAACTCAGTATCCATTTTTTTCATAAAATAAAAACTCTTGAAAAAAAGTTTCATGTCTAGTTCCATGTTTTATACAGCATGACTTTTCCATGATCCCATCCTTAACCCTATTCATCTTTAAGTCCTTTGAAAAACATTTCAAAAACTTGGGATGATCACAAAAATCTCAGTAAGGTTTATAAGACAAGGAAAGAAAACATTAGTCCATCAATACATTCCAAGCATAATCTATTTAACATACCTCATGAAATCATAAGAATTGTGAATAACATAAATAAATCATAAATCATAAAGGTAACTTGTGGAATCCATATCATACTTACATTGTAGTTATCACAGCTACATAGGGAGTTACGTTGGAATACCCATCACAGTATATTCCCTAAATATATTAGGAGAAACATTAATGTTTACCTCTATCACATTACCCAATGCATTAGAGATTTTTCTCGAGCTCACCAACCCTAGGTTTATCATGGAACCACCTGTATACATAAACAATGCCAAAGAACCGTAAGATAATCATAACACATAAAACAAACATAAAAGAAAGATAACATTTCCACATTCCAATAAAAATATAACATTTCAAGATATTGACATAATTAATACATTATCAAAACCATTTCCAATACCAAAATACATAAAAATAGTATATGGTATTTAATTTCCTTTTAAAAACATTACGTCTTGTTAGAAAACTAAATATCAAGTAACACTCGTAGCGGCAGAAAGGTCATTGTCACCGCGTATGTTAAAAAGAAACATTCCCTTTTTCCTTTAGTAAAACACTACGTAGAAAAAGATTACCTTTGAATGAAAAGAAAAGTAAAAGGGGTTTATACACCATATAAAATAAATTCATGAATAAAACAAAATATGCCTCAACGAAAGGTGATTGAGACGAAGTCCCTTATAAAGATCATATCCTTACATTAAGGATAAATAAATGAAATAATTATGTGTGGAAAATAAGAATACACCAAATATAAGTGGATATTAAGAGTAATACAATTCATGGTCATTCCCAAATATTCATAGAATGACATAATAAATAAGTATAAGTTTAACCTAAATAATGGAAGTTGGGTTAAGAAGGTCCTTTACAGAAATTCTACAGCCTAACGGCGTCACTTTAAAATTTGTAAAATTAGTTGATGAAAGAGAAAATGGTCTATAATCACATGGACATAAAATATATTGAAATAAGGATATATAATAACATATCCCAACATAAGAAAATATAAATTTAAAAGACATAACATAAAAGAAGACTTCAACTAAAAGAGTACGGTGAAAGGTTCCCTTACCAATTTGGTAACTTACGAAATATACACCCCATGAAAGAAGGATCATACAATGAAGATGTAAATACCCATAAATTAAAGTATATTACTAAATGAATACAATGAGGTGAATTACATACACCACACAAAAATAAATAGTGGAAAATATAGCATGAATCTCACGGGAATAAAAAGTGAGATGAAAACCTCTTACCTCATGTCCGACTTCACTCGTTCATTCTTTAATATCCTGAATAATAAACTAAAGTTAATTTATACATTCCTCATAACCTTTTTCAGGTTTATTATTCCTTTTATATCACTTATTACCATGTTATAAACATTACATAATCATTTAAGTTAATAATGGTCGTTTTGTCGATATTTGGTACTTGAGTCAAAAATGAACTTCTTATAATTACAAGTTGTCAATGGGGTAAAAATTCCATAATATTCATAATTATATTCATGATTTAGATATAATATATATCATATATATATCTAGTATATATATGTATTTACAACAGTACATAACATTTGGATATAAGAAATGAAATGCACCATTCATGGAGATGGTAAGTTGTATGTATGCATGAACACTACTTTCATTTATATTTCGTATTTTAATGGAATGAAAACATAATGAT
Source organism: Viscum album (assembly GCA_963277665.1). Taxonomy (NCBI): domain Eukaryota; kingdom Viridiplantae; phylum Streptophyta; class Magnoliopsida; order Santalales; family Viscaceae; genus Viscum; species Viscum album. The sequence continues at coordinate 451,430,623 of OY728119.1, forward strand.
AAATAGGTATATTATTATTCCAGTATAATATCATATATAATTTCATTAACTCCATCCTTTATACGTCCCACGTATGGCATGAATGAGTCATATCACTTTGAGGGGGCGGTAGTCCGCACTTCCTCAAATGAAATTATCATGTTTACCCATTATGGAAACCATAAAGGTATGATATAAATGAAAAATACAAAATAAAATAGACAATATAAATATAATATATATCACATATAAATATAGTGTCATAATAATGGCCACCATGAGATCTGGTAGGAGATATTTGAACAATCATCGTTTCGTGAGGCAGTAGTTCACCATCCACATAAACAGTATGTTCGTATCCAATAGATGGTGGTGTGTGGAAGTGTTAGTTAGAATAATTATCATAACAACAACCTAGTATATTTATGATAATTTTTTTGTTATAAAATAAAGTAATAAATAGATTTTAGTGGGTTGTAGAAGTAAAATAAAATAAAAGAACTTAAGAGAATACATAACCTTTAAATCAGGTATCTCCCTTTGGTTTGAACTAAAAGGTTTACTTGAATTTCCTTTTTACTAGAGTAAGGATTCTAGGAGGAATATAGGGATTTATGGAGCTTAATTGGATAGAGTTTGGATGATCCAGGGGGCTTGAGAGGTGTTATTAATGGGTTAGAGGTGAGGGATTTTTATAAGGGGGAGGATGGGCTCTTTAGGAAAGTTTGAAAGTATTATTTTATTATAAACTTAATTTCGGTTTCAAAAGGTCCAAAACTCATTAAATTTGAATATAAGGTGAATATTGTTGGAAATAAAATTATCTAATAATAATTGGACAGGTTTTGGATATTTTTTTAATTTTTATAATCTTATTTATTTAAATTATTCATTAATGAGGTAAACACTTCATCATTATTGTGTCATAAATAATTTTATTTATTTGATATCTAAAAATTATAAAAAAAATAACATGTTGTATGAAATCATTTTATCTTTCAAATGAATATTTATAGTCGAATAAATAACTTATATAACCCCAGGTAAAAATTTATTTACTAAATATATATGTTTAAGTCATTTTTGTCTTTACTTTAAATTAATTAATATAAAGTGTCATTATCACTCCCAAGTGGCTCCATGGGGCCCCAAAATCGACCCAAGGATGACCATGGTCAGACCTGTATCAACAAATAGGATAAGGACACATGTTAGTGTAATTTAATATTATTATAATAATATTGTTTACCCTTATTTATTGGATTTACCCTTTAACCATGGTAAATAAAATATTTACCGAAGTAAATATTCATAATGTCTAAAAATATAAGTTACATATTTACACAATTTAGACCTACTAATTAAAAATATGGAATCCATTTTTCCAAATGTAAAACATAGAAGTGGTATTAATTAATTTAAAATTAATTCTCGTTGTCAAAACAAAAAAGCATGTTTTTAAGCAATAATAACTATCAAAAGATTGACAGTTGTTTATATCCAATTTCAATGTGAAATTACTTCCAATGACCAAAATTGGATTAAATGGTAAAAATATAATATAATTAAACTTTAAAACCATTTAAAAAGAAAATATAACCATATAAATAAAATAGATTAAAAGGTAGTTTTGAATTAAAATACAGTATTTTTCACTATTCATAAAAAAATGAACTTTATCACAAAAATACCAAAAAATTACACAAAGTAAATTTTTTTGTTCTCATTATAAAGAAAAAATTTATTTTGTAAAATATAACATATAAAAGTGACAAAAACTAGATTTTAAAAAGGTTTGTCATTAAATGGTGGTAAATCGACCTTTTAAAGAATATTAGAGTATTTATGCTTAAAATTGGATTCATTCTCATTTTAACCCTATAAAATTTATTGGATAAATGTAAAAATATTTAACAAACATGTATAATCATATTTTAGTTAGTTCTGTTCATTACTGCCAATACAACGGCTATGCGATAACTACCATTTAAAATAATAATATTATTATTTTATTTTTTGGTATAACTCCATGTTGTGTGCAATATAGGATTTCAAAAAAACTCGTTGTTGTGTATCGGGTATGCCATCAAATATATTATCCTCTTTAAAGTAAAATTAATATTTAATTCAAAAATATTAATAAATATGAAAATATCATATCCTTTATTTACATGAGATGTTATAGTATTAATATTCATATTATATATCTAAATATTCAACAAGGGAAGGTCTAAGGAGCAAGCTCTTTGTGAAAACTGTGAGGTTAATTCAGTGGAAACGTTTAGGCATCAACATTTCATGGGGCGCGGCCTCTCACAGGACAACCAGACTGAAGCAGATGGTCAAATTGTGTTTGTCGAGGAGGCTGGTTTGGGTACTCCGAAGAAGAACCCGGGTGGTAGTGGCTCTACCTCTGGAAGGGAGATACAAATTATGGATGAGAGAAGGGGTCTGGGCTTGATTCAGCCGCCAGTTCCCCTATGTAATAGATTTGAAGGCCTTTCAGATGATAATATGCTTTTGGAGCTCATTGCACCAGGTAAGGGAGATGAGGTTGGCTTGGAGGAAGCCAACCTAGGCGAACTGGATCACTCGGCTGAAGAGGTATCAACTCCAAAGGGAAACATGAGTTTTAAAAAGAAGTAGAGGAAGAAGGATTACTCCTCGCTTCCCCCTCCTCTGGAGACCCGCTCTGCAAAGAAGGTACCGGTGTTATTGCCCAGCGCGGTGGAGGAGGATTCTCAGGTTTCATTTAAGGGAAACACCAATGAAATGGGAAGACCTGCTGAAAAGGTAAAAAACATTAAGGAACCCATCCTTTGTTCTGAGGAGGACATGGTAGAAGATTTTCTCTATGTTGACATTCCACAGGAAGAGGCTAACATGATGGGAAGAGCTGTTAGAGTGGAGGTCAACAATGAGCAGGCTAAGTGGATTGACAAACAAGATCTGATATTAATGAGAGGCTTCAATGATCGGAAAATCAGCAAAGAAGAATATATCCGAACATGGGAAAAAATGGCGGACCGTTTGGAAGATATTATTGGGGAAGATCCTGATGCTAAGGTATGTCTAATGAAATGGAATCTTTACAGGGAGGTAAGCAGTAATAGGCTAAGGCTATGTTTTGGTAATTTTTCCTTTTCTTATGAGGCTTCGCCACCGGTCTGATTTGGGAAGTGTAGTATGGACATTTTCATTGGGCTAGAGCAATCTGCCACCACTTTTGCAGGCCATTTGGGATACGGCTGATTTGGAGGGATGGCAACATCGGGAGGGATCATGCTTGCATGGGATCGCCGAGTGTCCTGCATGGGGACGGCGGTTATTGTTGTGGCCTGAATGAGGTGATCCTATTTCTTTCAGTCCTTTTCTGTTTGGTGTTGTTTGGGTGTTTTGTTGGACTCTTTGGTTTCTCACTTTTCCCATAAAAGTGTTTTCCTTAATAAAAAAAATAATTTTCAGTCAGTGTTTATATAATATAATATATGCACATAAGTTTATTTATCTATTGTATATATAAGTATTCATTTAATGTATTTATATAATGTCTATAAATATATTTATAAAATTTGTAGTGTTTATATATTATAATATATATATTTATATATTATAATATATATTTATATATTATAATATATATTTATATATTATAATATATATACATTACAAATACAGATATATATTGTTTTGTAAAAATGTATATTATCCAAATATATTTTACTAATATATTATACTAATCTAATAAATTATACTAAAAATATATATATTATCAAAATATATTATATAAATGTGTATATATATATGTCATAAAAATATAAATATACATTATGTTAAACAAATAAACAAAATACAAATACAAATATATATATATATATATATATATATATCACAAATATAAATATATATTATACTATATAAATATATAAAAATATATTATACAAATATAATATAAAAATACATTACAAAAATATATTATACAACTATATATATATATTATAAAAATATATTTTACAAATATATTATAAAAATATTTTATACGAATATATATATCTTATTATACAAATATACATTATATGGATATAATTTACAAATAAAAATATAAATATTTATATATTTTATATTAATATATTTATATATTTATACATACACAATTATATATATATTATATGTTATACTTAAATGTATAAATAAATATAAATATATATTCTTTATGTCTGTAAAAATATATATAATATATATTATATTATATATTATATATTTATATATATATAAATATATATATAAATATATATATTATTTTTACAAATACATTTATATGAAAAAAAATATTATATATTTATATGTATACAGTTAAATATATTTATATAATATAACTTGGGTGGGCTTCTTGTATTTTAATATACCATATATCTGTATGTATATATATATATATAAATATATAATTAATATAATTATAATATATATATATATAATTGTTTTTGAAAAATTAAAAAAATGATGGGATTAATAAGTGCTACTTATTTAATGGATTGGGCATGGTTTTATACCCATTATAAGATTTTTATCTTCTAAAAAAATAAATTGGGTATATTATAGTGGTGGTTGTACAAAAACTATCACTATAATATAAAAAATTTATTTAAAAAATAAAAAATAGATGGGGTTAATAATTTTCATTAATCGTTTAAATTAGTAGTGGTTATTCACAACCACTAACCTAAGAGATTAGTGACAGTTATTAACCTCTTATTGTTTTAATAAATCACATATATTTATGCAGTAGTTCCCCATGAGCACTGCTAAATCAATATTTAGCAGTGATTTTTAGAGAATCACCACTAAAATATATAGAAAATTAATTCAGAGGGGATTGTGCATTGCCCATTTTAAATAACCACCATTTTCCACACCCCATCATTGGAGATCCTTTTATTTTTATTCTTCTCTTTGCTTTAGATCCTTTGGTTGAAGTTCGGGTTGAGGCTCAGTTTTTATTTTTGAGTTTTTTTTAAATAGAAGGTTTGGGCTTGGTAGCAAGGGGTTCACGGGTAGCACATGGTTAGGAGAAACTATAAAACTTCACCCAATTAACATTGTGGCTTGATTTTTGTGTTTGGGTCTTGGTTCATGGGTAGAACACTATTAGGGAAACCATGTGGTAAGCATGCGGTTTGGTTCTGGTATCACACCCCAGCTCCCGAATACCCGGAGCTGGTGTCATACAGAGAATCAAATTCGGTTTAGGCTCTGAGAAACCAGCTTCTACTGAAATTCTTATTCTACTAAAACCTTTTACCTGAAAATTTTAATAAAAACGTAGGGTGATCATACCAATTCCTAGTAAGGGGTTTCAAAATAATCCAACATAACTATTGAAAATGTTCTTAAAACCATTTCATAAAACATATTTCCTAAATAAAAGTTGTAACGCATGTACACATCATAAGTGTGCTCAATTAAAGACATGATAATAGAATTATAAGGATACATGATTCAGATATAGGCATACCGAATAAAATAAATTATAAAATGTATGACATAAGATGATGTAAGCACATTTTAAACAACTAAGTGTAGTGAAATAATCAGAGATGTGCTTAAAGTCAATCACTTCATTTTCATATATCAAATACTAAAATAACTGGGTGTTATACACATGTCATTCCATAAACTTCTACTTTTCTGATATTCATATGTAATGGCTCTTAACCAATGATATTCCACTTAGTCGAATACTCATTTGGTTAAGTGATTTAACATACACATAATGAGTAAAGTGAAAATGTTGGACATTCTGAAACATTTTATCAAGGCCTTGGGCAAGACGTCTAATGATTTAAGGCCTTGGCTGAAAATCCATGAGCTATTTTAACAAAATATTCTACAAGTCGAATATTTTTCTGGTTAATTAAATTACATAGTTTTAATTAGGTAAGTGCATATGTCGGACCATGTTAAGGCCTCATGCCAAGACCTAGGGGATAACTGTAACCGGACCCCAACTTGGAGAGCCTCTGTAACCGGACATCAATCCGGAGTGTCTCTAATAACCAGACACCAACCCAGAGTGCCTCTATAACCGGACACCAACCCGAAGGGTCTGCTGTAACCGGACTCCAACCCGAAGGGCTTACTTTTACTGGTCCCCACCCCGAAACATACTAGGTCTAATTCATTCTTCAAAACTCTAAATCAAAGTGCACATACCACTTTGATTTATTAAATCACTTATCATTCCCAGTACACATATTACATGGTTTCTTAATTCACCTTATTCAAAGTGTCACATACCACCTTGAATAATTAAATGATTATCTCATAAATTATTAATAAAAATTGTTTGATTATCACATAAATTAATAATTTTACAACTCTTCTATAGTAATAAACTTTTAATACATTAAATACATTCTTATTATTCATACTCCATTCATGTGATTATAAATGTAAATTAAATTAGACTAAATTAAAATCTATCAGTTATTATTTAGGTAATAAATTTCTCAATGACATGCAGTATATAGTAAATGTTATTTTCACATTTGATATTGATTCAAAATACGTCTGTAATAAATGGATGGTATTACCACATAAAATTATAGTTAATTTTCAAAACCCTTGATTTATGGAGATGAATATTTATATTTTAAAAATGATTAATTTTTAATCAAGATAAATGTCATATGTGCACAAAGCATGCGCTGATAAACGGTCATGTCTTAATAAATAGCCATGCCTTATGTTACATGGAATATAAGGCCAATTAATTTTCAGAACATCATTTGTTTTATATAATGCATATATTAAAGTAAATATATCAAAGATATACTTTAACCACCGAAATTTATTTTATCCAAGTTAATTCGGGTTATGATTAAAACATATAGGTGCATACACATGACAATATATATATGTACATTAACACCTTACAAGAAATGTAATTTTTTTAATAATTACAACCTTAACATCATAAAATTAATTCATATTTTAATCAAATGAACTCATTTACGAGAACTAGAAAATTATAGAGTATAAATATATATAAATAAATTTACCTTACATCATTTGCAAATTAACCGGGTGGATTAAAACTCTATGGGTGTATGTGTAATAAATATGCTAATACATTTGAAACAAAAACTTAATTCACATCCAAGTCTCTATTCAAATAATGTAATAAAATCTTTAATAACATAAAATAAAAAATGATTGAAAATGTGCAGAAAATAAAAATGACCCTTAACTTATGTACACATAAAATAATAAGTTTTATATGTGTGTATATATATATACACACATATAACATTTTATAACAACATGGTTTGAGAAAAACAATTAACACCCTTTCAACACATAGATTTTAAAATCATAACCCAGTTCGGAAAATAATATGTTATTTAGGTTCATATAAACATGTATACACAAGTATGTATGTGTATACCTTTTTAAATAGATGACAAGGTTGATAAAATTAACTAAACCCTTATAAATATACATTTAATAAAGAATATTAAAAAATAACCCTTACACCACCTTAAATGAAACATGACTTGTATAAATTAAAATATATAAGATAAATTTGATAATTCTCTCCTCATTCCCAATTTGAATACCAAAAACTGTAATTGAAAATAATTTCCACCCATCATATTCTAAAACATCATTGCAAATCATCACTTAGCAGATTTAGAATAGGGTGAAATAAAACTATATAAATGTATATATGATATATATACTAGTGTATATTCATGTTTTCAAAGGAAAGACAAAATATATTAAACCCTTACATCTTTCATAATTTTCGAACCCAAAACTTGAAGGCCCAGATTCAAACATATAAGAATTTTTAAACTAAACCAGAAGGTTATCCTTTCATGACAATGTATACATATATATATATACACGTAAATACTATCAAAGAAACAAAACAAGGAAATTATAAACCCCTTACAAAAAATGACTCCATGCATTTTATAGTTCTTCGTTAATTTTGAAACTCAAGTTTTTAGTAAAACTTAATTCTGGATATACGATTTTATGAAAATCCATACAGATGTTCACATGAAAATATATTTATATATATTTAGATATTTAAGGCATGTAAAAGTGGTATGTAAATAAGTTTTCAAGGGGTATATATATGCTTCGGTTCCGCTAATTCGTTATAAACACAAAAAATCCTGAAGCTATAATCCTGGTAAAGAGGGGTTCAAACTCAACCGCAAGGTGATGTGTATTTAAATAACAAATGTATATAAACATACAAATTAAAACTCTACAATCAAGACAATTATAATTCCCCAACCTTATCTTGAGGAGAAGGAGGAGCTCGAGATGGCACTAGAAACCTCGGAAGAAGAGTCGAGGTCTGCTGAAAGCTTGGTTCAAGGAGTTGGGAGGTCCTTTGAATGCCTCAGATGATTTTATATAACTAAACCTATATATTTTATATATTTTTTTATATTCAACTTTCATGGGATCCGAGGCTGACACACAATAAAAAAATTAGAGGGGGAGTTCTCTGTGGAAACCGGGTGAAGGAGGACCCTACGGCTGTAAAGGTGAAGAAAAAAAATGGTTCCAAAACCAGAGGTAGGGAACTGGTGTAAGGAACGCCACGGGGAAGAAGACAGCGCCTCGGGTAGAAAACTAGGGGAAAAACGATGGTTCAGAATTAAAATCAACCTCATCATGGGGTTGGAATAAACCCTAGTATTTTAAGAGGTGGTGGTCCGATCTTTATAGAGGGGACGGTTGTGATTTATTTTTTGAAGATTGGATGGTCAACACATGAAGGGGTAATCCGATTGGGTGGAAGAAAAAAAATGGCAGAACAAAATTCCAATTTGTTTTTATCAGTTTTTTTATTTTAAAATTTTTTTTTGCATTTTATTTTGTCAATCACGTTTGTCAGTCACGTTTTTTACTCTCCTTTTGTGTCAATCATCTTTTCTATTTTTCAAACACGTTTTCTACCTTTATGCCAAGTATCTCTCTCTCTCCCCACTCATAAACCCCTTTCTTTCAATAAACATAATATTATAATTATTTTTTTATTCCATCATTATCACCTTTTTTTCGTTATTATTATTTTTATCAAACCTTCATAATAATAACACATATATATTTTAAAACAATAAAAACCATAATTACATATTATTATATGTATATATATAATTGATTAATTTTCTTTCTTTGTTTCATAAATAATATAGTTCATATAGATGTAAAAATAATAATTTAGAAATTTAGAAACTTTAAATTATTATAAACACATTTATATATTATAATAAAAATGATAACTATCAATATTAATAAACATATTCTTATATATAATTATTAAATCACGTTTTTATATATTTATATAATAATTATATATATATTTATAAAACATTTCACATTTTATTAACACTTTTATAAAAGAAATATATATAAAACAAAACTATATAAGGTAATAATATAATTCATATTTTGTAATTCAAAACTAACATTTGATATACACACACATATATCTCGTATATCTCATATCATATGATTATAAATTAAATTGATAACTGAAAATGTATTATCAATATAATAATTATCATAATTTAAAATTTTAAAACTTTTGAAAAACAAATGTTTATATTACGCACATATATATATATATATATGATTCAAGATAACAATAATTTTTGTTAAAAGATAATCCATATATGTACACTTTTAATCATTCTATTAAAATGGTTATAAATTTATAATTTTATTAAACAAATTTCAAAATATTAATAATGTTATGAACTTTTAAAAAAAATATAATCTAATAATTATATATAAATCTCATATAATCATTCATATAATTAGTTAAATAATTGTCTGTAAATATAGAGTACATGTACATATATATGTATATATATATACATATCATATTTTCAAAAATATATAAAATTCATATAATAGATTAAGTAGTTTCTTGCATAATTAAACTGGTTCACCTTTACAAAATAATGGTGTTTAAAATATTTTAAAGCAATAATTCTCATTTTCATATATAAAATTATAATATTAGTTTTATTTAATTATAATTCAAATCATTTCATATACATATAGATATAAATCAGGTTTTAAAAATATAAAATAGGTATATTTTCATCATCTAATTAAAATATAAATATAATTAAAATAGAAATAATTTTGTAAATCTAATATTAATTCATAACAAATAACTGTAACTATATATATTTATACATATATATATAATTTCAAAAAATCAAAATTTGTAAATCCAAATATATTCAATGTGTGGTAATAATTTTTATCATAGTTAGTGTAATTGCAATAGTCAATATATATATATTTATTTATTTATTTATTTAGATATTTATTTATTTTAAATATTTTATCAAAAACCCTTTTTGATAAATTTTATTATTTATTAATAAATATATTCATGTAAAAATATAATGATATAAAACTAATTTTAACACTATAAAATTATCTATGAAAACCATTGTATAATTATCAATTTAATTGAAATTATTATTTTAAATTATAAATTTTTTTAAGGGAAATAAACTTAATAAAACAAATTTTTAATAAAATTAAATTTATAATATTCTGGGATGTTATATAATTCCCCCCTTAGAAGAATTGAATCCTCACAATTCTAAAATACTCGTACACAAACACAGCAACACTAGACACACGTCACTCTCGAGGTCCCTCTACCGGGAACGCCACTGATGGTAGGGTGCTGACGACCTCAGGTGGATTCCTAAGGTAGTATTCAGCTGCTCAATCTCTTTGTCCCAGACACATTGTAAACAGCTGGGGTCATACCTATGCCTAAATCACTCAGCCTTTCATAAAGAGGCACGAGAAGTATGGAGGTTGGAAATTTTAGAGTGGACTAATTCCCTATAAGTCCCATGCACCACGTCACTCTTGAAAATATTAATGTCGTAGAGTTCTCCGTACATACTAAAACTCAGGACCTGGAATAGGTAGGTCACTCAATGGTCACCAACCAAAGCATCTTCTAGAAATTTACCAACAACTCAGTAATTATCAGCCAAATTGAAACATAGAAAAAGAGCTTCATAAAACTTCTCTCTTTTCCTATATGCTGCAAATTGTGCAATTGCTATGCGGTAAAAGACAATATTTATTCCTTGGTAAATATGGAGAATGTTTGGGAGGTTCGATACCTGATGTAGTTATTTACAGGACATCCTAAGGTTTTCTAAAGTCTCATAGTCTTCTGAGCATGACTTGGCCACTATAGTTTCTACTATCTCCGTTGGGAGAGATAGAAGACATGATGCATCAGCCATCTGAAAATTTAAGGAAACTACAACTTAGTAACACATAACCAAGTTTTCAGTATTGTTCTAAATTTATCAGATGTATCCAAAGATACATAAGACTAATTTTTGTAAGAAACATCATACTTAAATAAATTTTTCTTTGTTCAGTTCTGGTTTTCCAGAGTTAACTAAACTGAATCCTCTGATACCAACTATCACACCCCAGCTCCCGAATACCTGGAGTTGATGCCATACAGAGGATCGAATTCAGTTCAGGTTCTGAGAAACCAACTTCTACTAAAATTCTTCTTCTACTAAAACTTTTTACCTAAAATTTTTAATAAAAAACGTAGGGTGAGCATATGAATGACTAGTAAGGGGTTTCAAAATAATCCAACATAACTTTTGAAAATTTTCTTAAAACCATTTCATAAAACATATATCCTAAATATAAGCTGTAACACATGTACACATAATAAGTTTGCTTAATTAAAGATATTCTAATAGAATTGTAAGGATACATTATTCGGATATAGGCATGTTGAATAAAAGAAATTCTAACATGTATGACATAAGATGGTGTAAGCACATTTTAAAAAACTAAGTGTAGTGAAATAATCAGAGATACGCTTAAAGGTAATCACTCCATTTTCATACATCAAATACTAAAATCACTAAGTTCTATACACATATCATTCCATAAACTTCTACTTTTCTGATATTCATAAGTAATGGCTCTTAACCAATGATATTCCACTTAGTTGAATACTTATTTGGTTAAGTGATTTAACATACACATAATGTGGAAAGTAAAAATGCTGGACATTCTGAAACATTTTATCAAGGCCTTGGCCAAGACGTCTAATGATTTAAGGCCTTGGCCGAAAATCATAACCTCTTTTAACCAAATATTCTACTAGTCAAATATATTTCTGGTTAATTAAATTACATAGTTTTAATGAGGGAAGTGCATAAGACGGACCGTGTCAAGGCCTCGTGCCAAGACCTAGGGGATAACTATAACCGGACCCCAACCCAGAGAGCCTCTGTAATTGGACTCCAACCCAGAGTGCCTCTAATAACTAGAAACCAACCCGGAGTGCCTCTATAACCGGACACCAACCCAGAGGTTCTGTTGTAATCGGACCCCAACCCATAGGGCTTACATTTACCAGTCCCCACCCTGGAACACACTAGTTCCAATGAATTCCTCATAACTCTGAATAAAAGTGCACATACCAGTTGGATTTATTAAATCACTTATCATTCCCAGTACACATATTACTTGTTTTCTTAATTCACCTTATTCAAAGTGTCTCATACCACCTTGAATAATTAAATGATTATCTCAAAAATTATTAATAAAAATTGTTTGATTATCACATAAAATAATAACTTTACAACTCTTCCATAGTAATAAAATTTTAATTCAATAACATACATACTTATTATTCATACTCAATTCATGTGCTGATAAATAGAAATGACGTTGGACTAAATTATAATGTGTCAGTTATTATTTAGGTAATAAATTTCTCAACGGCAAACAATATATAGTAAAAGTTATTTGAACATGTGATATTGATTCAAAATACGTAAGTAATAAATGGATGGGGTTACCACATAAAATGATAGTTCCTTAATTTTTAAAATCCTTGATTTATGGAGATTAATATTTATAATTTAAAAATGATTAATTTTTAATCAAGACAAATGTCATATGTGCACAAAGCATGCGTTGATAAACGTTCATGTCTTAATAAATAGCCATGAATTATGTTACATGGAATATAAGGCCAATTAATTTTTTGTACATCATTTTTTTTATATAATTCATATATTAAAGTAAACATATCAAAGATATACTTTAACCACCGAAATTTATTTTAGCCAAGTTAATTCGGGTTATGATTAAAACTTATAGGTGCATACACATGACTATATATATATATACATTAACACCTTACAAGAAATATAATTTGTTTAATAATTACAACCATAACATCATAAAAGTAATTTATATTTTAATCAAATGAACTCCTTTACGAGAACTAGAAAATTAGAGAGTATAAATATATATAAATAAATTTACCTTACATCATTTTCAAATTAACCAAGTGGATTAAAACTATATGGGCGTATGTTTAATAAATATGCTAATCCATTTGAACCCAAAACATAATTTGTATCCAAGTCTCTATTCAAATAATGTAATAAAATCTTTAATAACATAAAATAGAAATGAGATGAATTATGTGTACATGTTCGAATGTGCAAAAAATAAAAATGACCCTTAACTTGTGTACACATAAAATAATAAGTTATATATATGTGTGTGTGTGTGTACACACATATAACATTTTATAACAAAATGGTTTGAGAAAAAAATTAACTCCATTTCAACACATAGATTTTAAAATCATAACCCAGTTTGGAAAATAATATGTTATTTAGGTTCATATAAACATTTATACACAAGTATGTATGTGTATACCTTTGTAAATAGATGACAAGGTTGATCAAATTAAATAAACCCTTATAAATATACATTTAATGAAGTATATTAAAACATAACCCTTACACCACCTTAAATGAAGCATGACTTGTATAAATTAAAATAAATAAGATAAATTTGATAATTCTCTCCTCAATCCCAATTTGAATACCAAAAATCGTAATTCAAAATAATTTCCACCCATCATATTCTAAAACATAATTGAAAATAATCACTTAGAAGATTTAGAACCGGGTGAAATAAAACTATATAAATTTATATATGATATATATACTAGTGTATATTCATGTTTTCAAAGGAAAGACAAAATATATTAAACCCTTACATATTTCATAATTTCCGATCCCAAAACCTGAAGGCCCAGATTCAAATGCAGAAAAAAATTTAAACTAAACCGTAAGGTTATCCTTTCATGAGAATGTACACATATATATATATACACATGTATAATTTCAAATAAAAAACAATGCAATTATAAAACCCTTACAAAAAATGACTCCATGCATTTTATAGTTCTTCGTTAATTTTGAAACTCATGTTTTTAGTAAAACTTAATTTTGGACATATGGTTTTATGAAAATCCGTAGGGATGTGCACATGAAAATATATTTATATATGTTTATATGTTTAAGTCATGTGGAATTGGTATGTAAATAAGTTTTCAAGGGGTATATATATGCTTCGGGTCCGTTAATTTGTTATAAACACGAAAAATCTCGAAGCTCTAACCCTGGTAAAGAGGGGTTCAAACTCAACTTCAAGGTGATGAGTATTTAAATAAAAAATGTATATAAACATACAAATTAAAAATCTACAAGAAAGACAATTGTAATTCCCTACCTTAGCTTGAGGAGAAGGAGGAGCTCGGGATGGCACTGGAAACCTAGGAAGAAGAGTTGAGGTCCGCTGAAAGCTTGCTGCAAAGAGCCGGGAGGTCCTTTGAATGCCTCAGATGATTTTATATAACTAAATATATATATATATTGTATATATATTTTTATATTCAACTTGCATGGGATCCGAGGCCGACACGCAATAAAAAAATTAGAGGGAGAGGTCTTTGTGGAAACCAGATGAAGGAGGGCCTGACGGCTACAAAGGTGAAGAAAACAAAATGGTGCCAAAACTGGAGGTAGGGAACTAGTGTAAGGCACTCCGCGGGGAAGAAGACAATGCCTCGGGTAGAAAACTGGGGGAAAAATGATGGTCCAGAATTAAAATCAACCTCATCCTAGGGTTGGAATAAACCCTGGTATTTTAAGAGGTGGTGGTCTGATCTTTATAGAGGGGACGATTGTGATTTATTTTGTGAAGATCGGATGGTCAACACATAAAGGGGTAATCCGATTGGGGGGTAGAAAAAAAATGGCGGAACAAAATTCCAATTGCCTTTTATCATTTTTTTTTATTTTAAAATTTGTTTTTGCATTTTATTTTCTTAATCACGTTTGCCGATCACTTTTTTTACTCTCCTTTTTTGCCAATCACCTTTTCTTTTTGTCAAACACGTTTTCTACTTTTATGACAAGTATCTCTCTATCTCCCCACTCATAAACCCCTTTCTTTCAATCAACATAATATTATAATTATTTTTTTTATTCCAACATTATCACCTTTTTGTCTTTATTATTATTTTTATCTAACCTTCATAATAATAAAACATATATATTTGAAAACAATAAAAACCATAATTACATATTATTATAGGTATATATATATATATATATAATTGATTAATTTTCATTCTTTGTTTCATCAATAATATAATTCATATAGATGTAAAAATAATAATATATAAATTTAAAAACTTTAAATTATTATAAACACATTTATATAGTATAATAAAAATGATAACTATCAATATTTATAAACATATTCTTATATATAATTATTAAATCACGTTTTTATATATTTATATAATAATAATATATATATTTATAAAACATTTCACATTTTATTAACACTTATATAAAAGAAATATATATAAAACAAAACTATATAAGGTAATAATATAATTCATATTTTGTAATTCAAAACTAACATTTAATATACACGCACATATATCTTGTATATCTCATATCATATGATTTTAAATTAAATTGATAATTGAAAATGTATTATCAATATAGTAATTATCATAATTTGAAATTTTGAAACTTTAGAAAAAAAAATGTTTATATTACGCACATATATATATATATATGATTCAAGATAACAATAATTTTTGTTAAAAGATAATCCATATATGTTCACTTTTAATCATTCTATTAAAATGGTTATAAATTTATAATTTTATTAAACAAATTTCAAAATATTAATAATGTTATGAACTTTAAAAAAATTATAATCTAATAATTATGTATAAATCCCATACAATCATTCATATAATTAGTTAAATAATTGTCTACAAATATAGAGTACATGTACATATATGTGTATATATATATACATATCATATTTTCAAAAATATATAAAATTCATATAATAGATTAAGTAGTTGCTCACAGAATTAAAACAGTTCTCCTTTACAAAATAATGGCGTTTAAAATACTTTAAAACAATAATTATCATTTTCATATATAAAATTATAGTATTAGTTTTATTTAATTATAATTAAAATCATTTCCTATACATATAGATATAAATCAGGTTTTAAAAATATAAAATATGTATATTTTTGTCATCTAATTAAAATATAAATATAATTAAAATAGAAATAAATGTTTAAATATAATCTTAATTCATAACAAATAATTGTAACTATATATATATACATATATATATATTATTTCAAAAAATAAAAATTTATAAATACAAATATATTCAATCTGTAGTAATAATTTTTATCATAGTGTAATTCCAATAGTCCATATATATATATATATAGAAATTTATTTATTTAAAATATTTTATCAAAAACCCATTTTGATAAATTTTATTATTTATTAATAAATATATTCATGTTAAAATATAACGATATAAAATTAATTTTAACACTACAATTATCTATGAAAATTATTGTATAATTATCAATTTAATTATAATTTTTATTTTAAATTATAATTTTTTTAATGGAAAAAACTTAATAAAATTAATTTTTAATAAATTAAATTTATAATATTCTGGGGTGTTACATCTAGAATCAGGCTGTGGCATATCGCACAGTTGGTGTACATTTTAGAAAACCATGCGGCCAAACTGTGTGAGTTTCCCAAATTCTTAAAAGTTTGAAATTCCAATCTTTCCCCTCCAATGTTTTAACCCCAATTTGGTATTTTTCTCCCTTTCTTGACCTAGGCACACTAGGGGATCCTTGAAGCTTTTCCTCCCTTACTCCCCTTCAATCTTTGAATCCCTTTGAAGGTTCTAAGGTGACTTCCTTCGAGTTCTTCGTTGATTTCCTCTTCTCCACTTCCTTCTCTCTTGGTTCTTGGTTGTTCTTGGTGCGTTTTCTCTTTTATCTTAACCCTAGTTGTTAGTTTTGATCTATGTTATGTGTTTCTTGGATGTTAGGGTGTGTGGATTGTATCTCAGGATTGGATCTTCCTTCTCCCAAAGTTCAGTTGCATTTTCACATCATTAGGTGGGTTTTCTCATCCATTTCCTTTATGACCCATTTTATTTGATTCTTGAGCTTTCTTAAATAATTTATAAATGTTTTTTCCTTGATTTTGATGTGCTAGGATGAATTGTTTGATGTTTTTTATAATGTAAAATTGGTTTGAACTGTGTTTTCAAGGGATTTTTTAATTATTCCTAATTTTGAACTCACCTAAAGTGTTTGATAAAATTACATTTGAGTTTTTAAAGTAAAATTATGTGATTTTGGTAGTGTTTTACCTTGTTTTTATTTTTTTAATAATGTTGAATTATGAGATGGTTGTTGTATGTGAAAATTAATGACTTTTATCGTATGATTCTTTTGTGTGGTATGTTGTATTGGTTTAAAAACATTTAATTTTTCTTCAAAAATATGTTTACAATGTGACTTTAAATTCACATGTGTGATTTTTTTTGAAATAAATTAGCTTTGTTGTAAGTGAGTTCCTTTTTTTGTTTCTTAAATATGTGACATGATTTGAAAAATGGGTTGAGAAATGTGCTTCCAAATGCATGGTCCATTTGGTATTTTTAAGATAAGTTGGGTGAGTGATTGGCATAAAGGCCCATTTGGCATTTTGTAATGTGGTTGGGTTCTAAAATTATATAAATCTCCATTTGACACTTATCATGTTGCTATATTTTTTCACTTGTCTTGGAAAGAGTTTTGGGATTCTAAACATGAAGGCACATTTGGAATTTTTAGATGTGGTTTGGTAACTAAGTAGTGTTTGGAACTATGGAACGTGTGGCACTTTGAAATATGGTTGATTTCTAATGGTCTATTTGGAAACTTATGTGTATTGTATAGTTTCATCTTAGTTTTGAAAAGGTTTTGGGAATGGAATTGGTTTTGTAAATGTGAGGCCCGTTTGGAACTTGAGATGAATTGGGAGATTTGTTTTAAAACTTTCATGATATGAAATCCGATTGGTATTTTAAAATGTTTGGGAAAGTGGTTTTTGAAACTCAAGTGATGTGGTGACCCTATTGGAACTTGTGTATGGAATATAATTATATGGGAGAACCTATGAAGGATTTGCCGAGATGTGGGTTATCTCATGGGTGGTGTCGGTGGTTGGGGTAGGAAAGTATAGTGGTGGTAGTTCAAGTGATCCATGCATGTGAGGGACACACTTTCCACTATGTATCGCTATTAATATCATGGTATTCATGGGAATCTTTTAGAGGGTCTAGTGATAGTTTCTTGTCTACCCAGATTAGATGGGTTGATACCCCCTCCCCTTGACATTATAGGGCTTGGTGTGATGTTCCACTAGACTGGCTTGTATAGAGTGGTCAGATGGTTATTGACTATAGAGATTCACCATACACTAGAAGGTGAGTCCAAATCGAGTACATCTAGGGGTCAATCTAGGTATGTTCATAAAATTCTCATGAATCATTATTTATATGTTCTATTTATTTTTTGCTTCTTGTTTGGGTTTTATCCCTACTAATTAATGCCATTTGGATTTTTTTCTTTCACTTTCTACTTAGAACTTTTTATCACTTTGTATAGATTCATACTAGGAATTCGTCTTTAAAAAGTTTTTTGAAAAGGGAAACTATTTTAAATAGAAAAAGTGATGTGCATGTGTTGTTTTAAAAAAAGAGAACTTGTGGAAGTTGAGTTTTTTTTCTTTAAATGAATAAAAGCATATTTTTGGAATGTGTTTTCAAACTAGTGTTTATGGATTATTTTAGGAAAGGAAATCTGTGGACTCCATGGTGATTACCTACCGAACTATTTAATTTCATACCCTACTTGTTCTACTCAGCATCGGTAGACCTGAACTATTTTGCAGGTGTAGGTTTCTAGTTTAGTTGCTCTTGGAGCAGGTTGGTCTTGTGGATGGTGGTGACCAATATGTAACATGGAGATCTGGTCGGTTTGTCCTGGTTTTATTTTTTGTATTCAGTTTTGTTTTATTTTAGTAGCTATTGTATTTGAATATGTTGTATATTTATTGAGGTTAGGTTGTTGTTATCTTTTGCAGCATGTTCAGTTTGTTCATTTTATACTGGTTTGTTTCTGAAAAAATCATTCCCATAGTGTTTACTTTGATTCCTGACACTAGTTTCTAGCATGTGGGGATCGGGAATGCCCTTCGCGCCATGTTTCGAATCGGGTCATATGTCAGATTAGATGGAATCCCTTCTTGGTTCGTGACA